>JACVVK020000470.1:445000-524740 GCA_018292915.2 Batillaria attramentaria | reverse complement strand
CTGCTGGGTTGTGTAGCTGTCTGCCTGCTTCAAGTTTAGTAGGAATGTGGGGAAATAGGTTATGACGCAGTTTCGCATCTGCGTCACAATCACCAGAGACCTTGCCGTAATTATTCAGTGCGCGGTCAAGGTCATTATATTTAAATGGTTCGTAGAGGAAGGGGGGGGGGGGAGGGGCTAGTTCGTTTCCCTACAGAATTACATTAAGATTGAATAGGACCTGTTTGTTTGGTTACTTTTTGTTGTTGTTGTTTACTTAGCTTAGACATAAGCAACCTTTTGATATCTAACAGCGTTGTATCCTAAAAAAGGCTTACATTTTTCATCTAAAAAGAAATCACAAGTCTTCAAGTATCGTGTCAACCCAAGGCAGATGAAGCGAAGCCAAGTGTCTATAATTATGGTAAGTACACTTGGTTGGGGCAACAGCAAAAACCCAAAACTGTTTTGTGTCGCCGAAAAAAAAAAAATAATATTCGTGCACTTTATGTCAGTGGTCAGAGCTAACCTCACGACAAACTGCGGGTGAACAGACTTAAGACCACTTCACTACAGGTCAAGTCCTCGGCGGTAGGGAGAAAACCAGACAGAAAGAGTCTGTGTTCCAGATAGGCCATAATTTCCGCCAGCAAACGAACGCTTCAAACAGTTGTGCTCTTCACCACGCAAAAACAGGCCGTAAAATATGAAAGACAGACAGCGAACGCCGTGAAGTGGAGGGCGGAACGAGAAAACGAAGAGGAGAGGGACAATAAAAATGGCGATGCTCTCCGGCCAGTTATAGACTTCACAACTTCCACGAGCAACCATCCTTGACGTCGCGTCCTGAGCAGGAAGGAATAAAAGACTAGCAAACTGTCTGAGACGAGCCTGGAAGCGGTGGCTTGAAAGGGACCAAGACTTCCGCTGTTCCGGGGGCTCGCCTGCCGTTTTATGCCAGAACTGTGGTTTTTGGAAAGTTATGACATGCACGATATGAGACCATGTGGTATGTGAGGGAAACTGCGTACTTTTTTTTTCTTTCTTACGTGAACGGAAAATGATGGGGGGGGGGGGGGGGTGTAAGAAACGATGAAACAGGTTCGAGGAGAAAACAAAAACACAAAACCTAGAAAAGAATGCTGTAAAATCGAAGTTTGACATGCTGGTTACGACAACATCACGTGCGCCCCGCCCCCCCCCCCTCCACACCACCCCCCTACCCCCCACCCCCTTTTTTCCGGTACACGTATCATCCGCTGACTGCACTCAGTTCCCACCTTGGTAGAGCCCGGGTCATGAGTTCGGATCCCGCCTGGGTCAAATATTAATTTTGTGCAGGCCTTTTTCTCGTTGCCCTGCTTTGATATCACCCACATGTGGTGGCAAAGGACGTAAAACTCCCAACCACCCACCCAACCACCCACTCAGTGGCCAGCTCAGCTCTCATTTTAAGGGCGGTGTTGTTCTGCCTTGACTCGTTTTACTTGCACAACGGATCTAACTGGTCAGGATAATTCTGTATAAGATATCTGGTCAACAGCACAGCGGCCCTATGTTCCCCACGGAATTAAGAGGCATAAGTCAAGTAAGTCAAGCACACGTTTTCATCATCAGTGATGTGCAACGGTAGTGGCTTAGTGTCACTGACTGCTTCCAGACGTTAACATGACACTCCGAGTCAAGCAAAATTACACGAAAGAACACAAAATCGCGAACGGCTCATGGATCTGATTTTTATTTTAAGCTGTATCGCCACAACACTGTCTCGAAATTTAAGATCAGTCTTCACTCCCTCTCCCTCGAGTCTTTCTAGCAGAGACAATTCCTCTAACAGCTGCATTCAGTGTTGAGAGCAGAAATCCAAATACAGCTGCTTTTTTTGTTCTTGTTGTTGTTTGTGCTAAATAAAATTATCAACTCAGTAAGAAACACAAGATAAACACGACTGTATTCTGCTCATTGACACAAAACCCACTCGCAGGTTATCCACCGAAGACAGACACAGGACGTAGTGAAGACTGCCTGGCGGTCTGTGACCCGCCGCCACTGTATGGACATGCCCGACACATTGAACCCACTTGCTCCTCCGCGAACGGATAATGATTAATTGGAGCAATTAAGTGTGATCGGACGCGGGGAAGCAGCTGCCAGGGACATGCTCTGCACGTGCCAGCGCGTGCTTCCCTGCAAACAATGTTTGACAATAATTGGGGACAAGGGAGGCGACCGTCCGGTTGAGGCTATCGTTTGGAGTGGTCTGCCTTCTTCTTTTTTTTTTCTTTTTTTTTTAAGCCACAACACTTGCGTTATGATTGGACGATCGTAAACAGTTTGTACTATTATCTCTGTGGCGCAGTGCGGAACTGAATCTGATAATGGACACAAGTGTGAGATTGACGCGATTTCAAGGCCATTATTGAACGCGTCGCAACAAAATGCTAACGACCATGTAAGCTAGAATCTCACGCACTGTCGCAGCGCACGATGAACTTTCTTAGCCACTTGAAGCTAAAAGCGAGAACAATTACCTGTTAGAAACTCCAGTCAGTTCTGACTGTCAGTCTCAAAACAAAACGTAGACCAGTCAGGCAGTCCTATGAACTTTTCAATCAATATTCATTGGAAATATCGTATATTTCCGTGGAAGTTTTTGGAGATGCGGATTTCCTGTTTACAATGTAGAATGTTGAATCCTGTCTTCTGATTTCGAGGTAGCTTGACAGTTGCCTGGGGAGCCGGGGGTAGCAGAATGGTAGAGCGTTGGGCGTTCATGTTCAATGCTCGGGTCGTGAGTTCGAATCCGCGCTGGGGTCAAATATTTGTGCAGGCCTTTTTCTCGTTGCCCCGTCTTTGATATCAGCCATACGTGGTGGAAAAGGACGTTAAACTCCCAACCACCCACCCACCCTTCATAGTTGCCTCTCCAGCCGACTCGATAAATTAGTCTGCCTGACCCGATTCCGGGCTAGCGTATCAACATCGAAATGCTCGTTTTTGTCCCATATTTCTCTTCAACCACAAGCAAACCGGGACCCGTATGTAGAACTCGAGGTTAATTTAACCCACGGCTACGGGCCTAACCCAGACTAGGACAAAAGAAACCCAAAAGCAAAATTAAACAAAAAGAGGAAGCGAAGAAAGGAAGAAAAAAAATTCCTTCTATAACGGCTTAGGCACCTTGCTGTGATGGGCCTGCTTCTCGATTTAAAACAAAAAACAACAAACAATTTATTTAACCCTAGAGCTAGTTTAGATCGAGGTTAGACTCTAACCCAGGGCTAAAAGCCCTAACCTCGACTATTACATACGGGGCCAGCAAGACATTTTTTTTTTGTGTATTTATTATTGTAGATGGAGCTGTGAGCGAAGGGGAGCCATGGATTCTGCACCTCCGTCCTACATTCTCCCACACCATTTAGTTCTGAACAGCCGTCGGTCCAAACCTCAGCACACTTCACCACGCACTGTAGCGTATTTCAGTGAAGCAGCATCTTCTCTGTCTTTGGCCATGGACATACATGAGCAGCTGTCTGGAACTGCCCGTCTGCCCTCATTCTATCGCCGACGGAATCATTTGTCTCTCTGGCTCGGCCGTTGTCTCATCAAAATTTCCCCGCAGTTCCCCCCTATTTTCAGGAGGGTGCTGTCATGAATTTTCTATCGACAGAATCCCGGGCGCGTGCGAGGAGGTCAGTCTGCGCGTGCATACGTTTCGTGCGGGACGGGAGATAACTCTCTGGAAAGGGGGACAACTCGTGCAAATGCCAGCCCGCAGGAACGTGTCATGCACGTCCGGTGTAGGCAGTTCGCTCGGCGGCTTTCGTTCAGATCTGAACCTATCGCTAGGGTTGTTTACTGGGCTGGGCGGAGTAATTGTGGGCGATGTTCTCACAATTCGCCAACTGCAATGATGTTTAAAGACTGAGTTTCGTTCGATTCTGAAGAGACTCAGAAATGTCACAAGAACCTGCAATAAGATCTCGCAATCACACTGAATCGTGTATACTCAGTATCACTATAGACGTGTCCTGTGATGGTACATCTCTGGTATCAGGCACGCAACGGTACTCAGCAACGTACGGGTTTCTTGGTTTGCCTTCAGCTATAAGTTCCCTTCTTGCCGGCTTGTTGTGTGACGTTGAACATCACAAGCCAACTCCCACTGTCCATAATACTTCTGCACGAAACCCCGTCCTGTCCAATATTTGCCGAAACTCTTCTCTACTCTATTCCAAAACCCTGGGACATCCGCCGTTATTATACAGCAAACTTGATCCTGAGTAGCAACCGAACCCCTCAGGAACGAAACCAACCACGATTTCCTCCAGAATATCCCTACAGCAAAAGCCACGGAACACACACACACCACACACCACACACACCACACACACACACACACACACCACACACACACACACACACACACAAGGACGAAGCATTCTCCTGTCACAAGATTCTGTGCAGCTCGTATCACCCAGCTGCATAAGGACAGGGAGGCACGAACTCTGCGTGTGAGGGGAATGACAACGTCCCCCCTCATCTATCGCAACCTTCGCCGCTTCTCCCGGCCCGGCATCAGATCGTCTTCATCTGGCAGCTAGGGGAGGAGGATCTGGAAGGAGACAGCCCCGTGTTTGGACATGGGCTCTTGTCGGAGCTCGTCGCGCAGGGAGAGGAAATGGCGGGTGGCGCTGCGAGGTTTATCAGAAGCGGCCCACAATTCAGCTCATTTCCGGCCACGGGAGAAAACTATCACAGTCAGGCGCGGGGAATCACGCCTACAAGGCTCAAGTCAAACACCAAGGCGTTGGGAGACAGGGAGGAGGCTTGGGGGGACTTGGAGGAAGAGGTGGGGGGGGGGGGAGATGGAGACTGGCAGGAGGGGGGGTAGGACTGACACGAGGGTTTAAAAGGTTGATGAGGTTGGGGAAGGTGGGGCTGGATGGATCGATGTCATGAGACAAAGGAGAAGTACCCTGGTGACATGTCTGGAAGGTGGTCTTAGACACACTGCGGTGATGACGTTTCCAGCTACTCCATGCTTAGGCCTTTAAAAAAAAAGAAAAGAGAAGTCTTCACAAAGTGTTCACTAACGGCCAAGACACAAAAATGTATGCTCTTGAGAACATAAAACATTCCTTAAGGGACTCCATCCTCTGGTTTGTTTCGGGGTTTTGTTTTTGCTTTTGTTTTTTTCTTGTCTGTCTTCCCCTGGATGTCCCAAACTCGCGGAATACTGACTACATCAGCATACGGGCCATAAAATCACTTTACGGTCTCTCATTAAAAAAATACTGCTTCCAGAAGCACGATCAAGCAGCATTAGCGCTACAGTAAAACTTGCACCACGTACCCCCTCCCCCTCAACATACCCTGTGTATAATATCTGTAATCCCACCCCCACCCCCACCCCCCATCCTCCCTCCTCCCAGCTTGTGTATATAATAACAGCGTCCAAGTCTTCTCCCCACACCCATCTTCATTCTTCATCAGGCTCCCGATTTTATACCTCTACGTCCTAATACTTTTTTTTTATATACACCTGAAGCTGCATCACCCAGCTTTAAAGAGAGAGAGAGAGAGAGAGAGGCGTAAACTATCTTCATCTTCTACCTAGCCCTCCCCCCCCCCCCCCCCCCCCCCAGCCTGGATGAGTTTTCGTCATCTTAGAGCGAGTGTGTTTCAGCGCGGTAATGGGAGCCGAAAATCATAAGCGATGATAAAAATGGGGTTATAATAGCCGGGGCGCATTTGGGAGGAATTTGCGCGAGGTATAAACGAGTTGCAGATCAAAAGCCCGAGCCGTACCTCCCGTAACGTACATGGAGGCGGACTATGGGCTAAAGTAGGGTGCGTCGGTTGGGGGTGCGTGTGGAGGAGGTGGTGGGGTGGGAGGTTGAAGGGGAGAGGGCAAAAAGAGGGGGGGGGGGCAGAAGGAGAGAGCCATGTATGAGAGAATGGCAATGAAGGTAATGAAGATCACTAGACCGCCTGCCGACATGACTTGCAAACGACAAAGCAAAAAAACGAATAATTATCAGAAACTTTGAAGTCAGCTGGGCATGGATCAAGGAGAGGAGGAAAAGAAATGACACGGGTCATGAACAAACTCTAACAACACCATTCTGAAAACTATTAAAAAAACATCCTCAGACCCCAAGCATGTAAGGAGAACAATAGCACAGTACATATGCGGACCAGCTTTACGAACAACTTAAAGAATTAACCCAATATCTGGGAGGGGGGAGGGGGGGGAGAGAACTGGTCTGAATGCAACTTGTTAATTGAACAATAAACCTGATTTTTTTTTAACCAAAAATAAGATCTCCATGGTGATTTCTCTAGACATTCCGCTCATAACGTCACTGTAAGATACCACTTCATCTAGGACAAAACACTCGAGAGCTGCACGTGCTTTTCATCTCGTGCCCTTGTGCCCTGTGTTTGTGGGGTAAGCGCAGATCACAAGCGTAGCGATCTAAGAAAATACAAGGAATGTAAAGAAGCTGCACGGCTGGTCGTCGCCAGGGGGGGAGGAGGGGGAGGGGGGAGGAGGTCGACAGGTGGGGGTTATCTGACTTTGTGTCAGAACATCTAACTGCATAATACAGTCTTAAAACAGTTGCCTAAAGGGCTTGCTTTTAGCATTTGCTTTACCGTATGAGAATGGTGCGCACAAACAGGGGAAACAATATTGATCAATGTTGTATTATTAGTATTATTTTACGCTAAGATCAGAAAACGACAGTGAGTGAGTTGGAACAACCCCCCCCCCCCTCCCCCCCCCCCCCCCCAAAAAAAAAAACAAACAAAAAAAAACAAACCGTACGACTATTGTGATTTCTACACTCACGTTTCGTGTGATACAATATTTCAGCAGCGCCACTTACTAAGACCTAACTTGTTTTTGTTTATAAAGCAGACTCTCTTGTTTTAACTCATTTCCTACCAAGTAAGTTTGGGGTTGTGCGCCAGTGGCCTCACTAAACAAATCATAATTAATTGATGTCTGCATGGATTTAAATTTGGCTCATTGGGAGTGTTGGACTTTGATTATACTCGTGTTTGCTGCAGTAAGAGCCGTCAAGGAACCGTTAATCTTGCCTGATTTTTGCATGCAGGGCCAAGACCGAGAAAGAGTCCAAAACGTGGGATACTCGAGTGCGGTACTAAATGTGCTAATATCAGTTTTAAAAACATTAACAAAAATTAAAAGACCAGTTAACAACCTGTTCACTTCTAATCGCATAGATACCAGAACTTTGTTTGTGACGCAAACTGTTGAACACTGAAGAAGAAGAAGAAGAAGACTCGTGGAACTGGCTAACGATATGACAGGAAAGAAAACAACCTCTGTTCCGTACACATCCCCGTGTTCTCACACTGACGAGGGGGTGGGACTTGGGTTTCTGTTTTCTCTGTCCCTTCTCCAATGGGCTCTTTTGTGTCCGGGTCCATTGTTGCCCGAATTAAGGGGTGTCTTGAGCCATTCTCCCGCCCCGAAAGGACCTCACCCGTATCCGGACGGCTGCTTAATCGGGTGGATCCAGAGAGCCGCAGACCGCTACCTGTTTTTTTTCTGGCTAGGTTTTCCGGCTGGGTGGAATTGCCCCGAGCCCGCACCGGCGGGGGAAAAAAATCTCTCCCAGCTTTTCAGTCTGTGTGGCTCAATTGTCCTCCATGAGTTTTCATATACTCAGGACTTTTTTAAAAAGACCAAACTCCCTTTGCCCTTTGGGTGCCAAGCGTGGAGAAGGCGGGAAGGTGGGAGAGGGGTGGGGTACGGGTGGTGGTGAGACAGCGACAGGAAAAGAAAGAAAAGATTTTTTTTTTTTAAAGAAAAAGAAAAACATCATTGTACGCCTGCCTCAAGCCTTAGAGAATAAACGGCCGATTCATGAACAGAACTTTTTTTTTGTATGGAGGACGGGGAGAGGTCTAAGAGACAAGCTTGCCTTCTCTAACACGGCTTGATTCTTTGATTCAGGGTGACAAGTGACACATGCAAGCCAGTCGCCAGCGCTCTCTCCACGATATTGTCCATGTGCATGACACGCTAATGCCTGTCAACGATAGCTGCAGATATGATTTATTGACTACGCTCCAGAGGACCACCACCACAGTGGCAGAAAATGAACGCGATGATACGTAGTGAACACGGAAGTGAACGAGTTATAAACGACTTGCGTTTCAGTCCTAGCAACCTGCCCCCACTTTCCAATTTTCAGGGGGGGGGGGGGGGGGTAATAGCCGAATGGTAAAGCGCCGGACCCTCAACGGTCGGGAGTTCGAATCCCGGCTGGGGACAAATATTAGTGATGGCCTTTTTCTCGTTGTCCCGTCACCCATAGGTGGTGGAAAAAGACGTTAAACTCCCAAGCATTCAAACTGTGCCGGCACAAAGAACGGAGTAAAAAAAACAAAACAAAAAAAAACCAGCAATTTATTTAAACGGTATTCTAGTTTAAGTGCCAATCAAGCAGAGAAACACATAATTCAGATCTACAACCACACGTGGCACTAACGTCTCCTGATAATTTCACACAGCCAAACTTGTCTGAACAAGCGGCTTTGTCAATTCTCTGAACGTCACGACCAGATGATGCTGGGGTGGACATCTTCAAGAAGCTACCCTACAGAAAATCCTAAAGTAAAACTAGCATCTCTTATTGTCTCGACACTGTCAGGCTGCGAGAAGGCCGGTGGTGTTGAAGGGCAACAGTGCTGTGAGTTATTCTACTCGAAAATACGTAGCGTTGTAAAAGAATTAAGAGTGACGGGAGAGGGTGGGGGTGGAAAGGGGAGGGTGCGGGTGGAAAGGGGTAGGGATGCGGGCGGAGGGGGAGGGGGAGCGGGGTGGGGGGGGGGAGGGGAAGAGGTGCCCTCAAGCCCTCCTGCCTTTCTTCCTACCACAACGACCACAACGGTGGCAACGAAAACACAGCCACGCCCCTTTCTCTCCCCTACCATTGTACGACACTGGGGGTAAGGTTTTCCTCGCCGCTTTGTCGCCTTAGAGTGGAAACGAAGACACGACGAGACGACAAGAGAGTGAGAGAGAGCGAGAGAGGTGAGTCTTCTCTGAGAGAGAGAGAGAGAGCAGTTCGTCTCACACAAGGATCTCAGCAATACCCAAGCGACTCCCTGAGCCTTCAAAACCGCGGTGGACCATTGAAGCTTCTCCCTTCTCCCCCTCTCTTTCTATGACAGTTCACGGGGTTTGGGGAGAGCGAAAGCGGTATATGATTAACTTGTGAAAGGATCCAATTTGAAGGCGCTTCGAGTCGAGATGCGTGTATAGGAGCCGGGAGATCCCGTCCCGAGGACCTTCGTCTCCTCCGTCGTCAGTCTTCGTGTTCTTCTCAAAGCAAGCAGGGTGGGCGCGATAGACTCAACGAAGCAAACGACTTGTCCCTCTCCTTAGTCGGCGCGCCACTCCAGCATGTCGTGTCGTTTTGTGAAGTACTTTTGTCAGCGACCGCCCGCTTTGTTGCCCGTCATATTCAACCCCCTGCTTTCTATATACGCATTCAGACGGTAATCCAGGGCTTTATGCCCCCGTCGATCCATTCCCGTACACACACGCACACAGAAAGATAGACAGACACAGCCTCCTTCTCATGTCTTGCCCCTTTTTCCGTGAAAAGATATATTTAAATGCAGGAGCGCGCGCTCGCCCGAGAGTGGGCGAAGTGTGTATGATATTCACATCTTGTGCACAAAAGAACCAGCACTTGTTGTTGGAGATGGACACGCTACGACAACGGTACAAGTGTCTGTCGTGTTTTTCATTAACTGCGGGCAAAAGACTCCGCCACTGGTATTACAGCTTCACGTACCACGGAACAAAAAGGCCATTTTTATGAGTGGGAGTTCGAGAGAAAAAAAAAATGTTTAACCAGACCTTCTTTTTTTCCCAGCTTTCGCGATTTGAATTCGCGTTTGCATACAAAATGTTCGCGGTTGCAGAGGGATGATACAACATGACAATAACGCGAGGATAACTGAGAGTAACGTGTCTGAACTCAGGAAGTTGGTTTAAACATTTTTCAAGTATTCATTGAAGCCGGATCACCGTCAAGCAGTAAACAGTATTACGTTGAAAAAGAGCACAACAAGTTAAACTTATATACGTGCTCATCTGAACCAGTTTACAAAAAGCATGGCGGAGAAATTGGCGTGGAAAAACTGACTGGACTGAAATGTAAAGACGTAGAGAGAGAGAGAGAGAGAGAGAGAGAGAGAGAGAGAGAGAGAGAGAGAGAGAGAGAGAGAGAGAGAGAGAGAGAGAGAGAGAGAGAGAGAGAGAGAGAAGAAAAGAAGAGAGCAGGTTGAAGAAAGGAAAGACTAAAAACCATATCAAACTTTACTGTGAGTGGCGGTGGCAACAGCCCGTCCGCGTGGACGCAGGTTTAGAAATTTAAATGGCGAAACTCAGGAAGTTCAGAGAACTGGCCAGACATATGATTCATCTAGTGTTGTGTTTTTTTTTCCCCGTGTATGTCTGGAAATTCTTTTGGGGCCTGACGTTAGTCTGAAAAAAATTTTTATTGGCCTGAAATCATCCGCTGAAATAAAACTAAATCTTTTCTTATGCGCAAGGAAAAAATCCTTAAAACAGATGTGGCGAGCTGCGCTATGTTTTTTATGTTCTGGGTGTTAGTTTAACTTTTGTTTGTTTGTTGATAACTGCTATGTGAAACTGGTGCTGGAAAAAGTATACTGAACACGGTGACACAACGCACGACCAAGCAGGCAAAACACGCAAAGGAGGAATGACCTTATTGGAACAGCAGTAAATACCGATTAGAAAGAAAGGAAAAAATAAGGAACAAACAGAAGACGACAAACAAAACTAGAAACAATAAAAAGAAGAAGAAGTAAACGAGATTAATGACAAAGAAAAACAAGAAGAATAAAAACAACAACCAGAATAGAAATAAGAAATAAGTAAAAGGCGCACAGCAAGAAGAAGGGTGGGTGGGTGTTTGGGAGTTTAAGGTCTTTTTTCACCACGTACGTCACACCAAAGACGGAGCAACGAGAAAAATACCAGCACAGATATCTGGCCCCTGCCAGGAATCCCGGCTCCCCAGGCAAAAACAAAAACAAATACAAAGACGAGAATAAAACAAGTTCAAGAAGAAGGAGAATAAAAACAAGTACAAGAAGAACACGACACACACACACAGAAGAACAAGAACACATACACAAGAAGGGCAACTGCATAAAATAAAGAACAAGACGACTGACACGAAAAGGGACGACAGAAGAAAGAACAAAATGACTCCCTTACCTGGATGACCCTCATGTTGAGCCCCGTCTCCTGCGCCAGCTGTTCCCGGATGTGACGTGTGGGTTTGGGCGTCGCGGCGAACGCGGCCTTCAGCGTCTCCAGCTGCTTGGCCTTGATGGTGGTGCGAGGTCCGCGTCGCTTGGCCCCGACCTGACTGTTAGTACCGCCCGCCGCGTTCCCTCCGGCCGCGTTCCCGTTGTTGTTGCCGCCGGGGCCGGACGCCGTCGTGTTGGTGTTGACGCTGGTCGTCCCCGCTCCGCTGGTGTTGCTGGCCGCGTCCGGGCTGGCCGCCATGCTGTCGTCGCTGTGGTTGACCCCTCCTCCGACGCCGTTGCCGCCCGCACCTCCTCCGCCGGCGCTGCAGCGGTCGCCGGGCATGTCGGCGGCGCCCAGGGCCGAGCACGGGGAGTCCATGGATGTCGGGCTGGCGTCCATGTCTCTGTCCCGCGGCTCTTCCTTCACCACGGGCGCCGGACTGTCCAGGCCGTGCTGGGAGAGAAGATGCTGCGGAGTGGCTGCTCCACCTCCACCACCGCCGTTGCCTCCTCCTCCTCCTCCTCCGTAGGGACCGTTCTGGGGTTTGTTGTTGTTGTTGTTGGGTCCGCCGGCGGTGTTGTTGTTGAGGAAGGTGTTGTTGTTGTTGGTGAGGCCCAGCAAGGGTTCCTTGCTGTCGTGCGGACTGCCGTCGTCCAGAGGGAAATCCTTGTCCGAGACGTTGCCCTGTGTGTCGATCCCGCTGTCCAGGTCGCCGTCGTCTTCTGCGTCTGAACCTGAAACAAGGGTGGATAATTTTTTTTTTGAAATTGTTGCAACGTCGTCGTAATATCATCATCATCATCATCATCATCGGTTGTTTGGGGATTTTTTGGATTGTTGTTGTTTGTTTTGTTTTTTTTACCTGTTTTGTATTTTTGCCTTTGTTTTTTTTTTTTAACCTGTTTTGTTTTGTTCTGTGTTTTTTTTTTTGTTTTTTTTTGGTTGTTTTTTTTTTTTTTTTTGGTGGGATTTAGTTTTTGTTTGGGTGTTTGTTTGTTTGTTTTTGTCGGCGGGGGGGGGGGGGGGGAGGGGGTGTTACTTATTTGTTCTTCTTCTTCTTGGTTTTTTCCCTGTTGTTGTATTTGTTTTTGTTTTCTTTTTCTTCGTTTGTTTTATTCTTTTTCTTGAGATTTTTCACAGCGTCACTTGTGATATCAAGTGCCAGTAAAAAAAAAAAAAGGTTTGCCGATGAAATCACAAGCATTACATCGTCGTGCAATGTAGCACTCGTAATTCTGGCTGTCACGTTCTGCTGACCAGTAAAGCCCCAAGCTGACGTACGTGTGCAGTTTGCCTGCGGAAATGCTGTTGTTGTTTTTTTTTTTTGTTTGTTTTTTTATCAGCAACTTAAAAACAAAATGCAGAAGGGATTTTGCTTCGGAAACAGGTTTCCTGGAAGAGCGCAGCAGTTGCTCCAGCAAGAGACATACATAACGTGTCTCTGCCCCAGCAAAAGAAAGAGAGGAAGCAGTGTTCCTTATTACGCACATGTGCGTCGTTTACGTAGACAGATCAGAATCTGAAGCAGAGATTTTGAGGCTGTACTTCACTGAAATGACCTTCTGAAATTGACAGAGATGGTCAGAGTGACGCTCAGTTTTGAAAACTTCAAGGAACACTGAAGAAAGAAAGAAAGAAAGAAAGAAAGAAAGAAAGCCTCGGACCTGTCCACCATCACCACCACCACAACCACCCCCCCCCCCCCCCCCAAAAAAAAAAAAAATCAGAAATACATTTTTAATTACCAGAAACTTTGTAATAAATCCCTAAACAAAGAAACCAAAATTTCTCGAAAGACGCACGGAATTTTATCATACCCCGGAACCTAAACCACAAAAAACTATAACAAAAAATTCCAGAAAAAAAGAGTTCCAAAAATTAACACAGACCCGCAAAAGAGCGTGAGGACTTCACGCGAACGAACGAGTATAATTGTAGCCCGACAACGCCACTTGTTGTTCCCAGCCCCACCTGCTCACCCGACCAAAGTCCCTTTACGACGGCCTCGCTGGACCCCACACTTCTCTGACATGGACCCTACTCCAGCCTCACAAAGTCCACTCAAAATGGCAGAGAACGGCGCCGAACAAATTCAGGTAAAATGATTTTTTTAAACGTAAATGACAAGATCAGTGCTTTCAGCACATGTGCATCCCTGAAAACTAGAGCTGTTCATGTGTTTTTGTTTTCCCCTAGTACTGACCATAGCTTCGAACCTGATTGAAGATAACCGTTGATTCATTGATTATGGGGATACGAGCGCAGATTATTTATTTATTTATTTATTTATTTATTTATTTTCTTTTTTCAATAAAGGTTTGTTTTGTTGAAGTATGTTTAAGAGCGATTTCAAAAGAATTCCGCCATTTTTTTTTTTTTTCAAGATATGCAAAGCTGAACGGAAACGTCCCCAGAACATTAGTAAGTGTAAGTATTTTTTTTATCCGCATTCCTTGCTTGAATAAACCTCGTTGTCATTTAAAACGCGCGAGATAGAATAAAATTATTATTTTTAACGTAAATGACAAGGTCAGTGCTTTCAGCAGGTGTTCACTGAAATAAATAAATACCCACCCACCCACTTCGCAACCACTGAAAGTGTGTCATTTCTCTTATACAACTTAATTCATTTCATTGACCAAAAAAAAATGTGTTTTCGTTTCCGTCTGTTTGCGTCTGCAAGCCTTGGGTTGAGAACAATATAAGGGAAAGCCGCGAAACAGACAAAACAAATGCGTCTTCAGACAGCTGGTTCTGGTCAGGCAGCCCGCGCGGCTAGCTTGAAAAAGTTCCACACAAAAATAAACTTGTTTTTCTGTCCCAATTAACCGATAACCACTCAGATTGGCTGCGCCTTGAGCAAACAGTCCGTTCAGATAGATAAGAAGCCAGCGACGCATGTGCAAAAAAAGGACAAGCAAACCTAAGCCCACACGGCGTGTGTGTGTGTGTGTGTGTGTGTGTGTGTGTGTGTGTGTGTGTGTGTGTGTGTGTGTGTGTGTGTGTGTGTGTGTGTGTGTGTGTGTGTGCGTGCGCGCGCGCGCCTCTCTCTCTCTCTCTCTCTCTCTCTCTGTTTTGTTTTTTTGTTATTGTTTTGTTATTGTTTGTTTATTTATTTTGTTTTGTTTTTTGTTTTCTTCTTTGTACCCCTGAATGCAGAATAGCAGGACAGCCTGTAGGATAGGCAACAATGCCCAAATACTCTATCCTGAATAAAAAGGTTTCATAATCATCATCATCATCTCTCTCTCTCTTTCTCTCTCTCTCTCTCTCTCTCTCTCTCTCTCTCTCTCTCTCTCTCTCTCTCTCTCTCTCTCTCTCTCTCTCTCTCTCTCTCTCTCTCTCTCTCTCCACTATGTGGTGGAAAAGGTGGAAAAGGACGTTAAACCCCCAAACACCCACCCACCCTCTCTCTCTCTCAAAAAACCCCCAAACACCCACCCACCACCCTCTCTCTCTCTCTCTCTCTCTCTCTCTCTCTCTCTCTCTCTCTCTCTCTCTCTCTCTCAAAAATATTAATTTAACGACATTGCAAAGGATCACAGAATAAAGCAGAACTAAAATAATACGGCCGCTTTGCACACAGCGTTTAGGAGAAACGCTTACTAAGAAACTTGCATTTAGGATAGTTGTTCTGTTTTTGTTATTACCTCCTTCTTCTTCTTCTTCTGCCATGTTATGTTTTGCTGCGATCAATGATTATGTCTGAAGAGGCCCTTGCAAATGACACAAAGCGGCCAAACATGACTGATTCAAGTGGACGGTTGGGTGTTTTTTCCCACCCAATAATGCGCTTCATTCCAGTGTTCTTCTAAACAGGCCTCTTCGACTCCAAAAAAAAAAAAAAAAAAATTCGATTGATATTGTCTCATGCCGCAACATGACTTAAAGGAACTGACGGCGTCGGTAGGTTGGGACGTCGCAAATGTTATTGGTTGTCTGCAAAACGCCCTGGTTTAAAAGGTTTCGGGGTCGTACACCTAGTTTTTTAATTGAGTAATGAGGATTTTCAGACAGAAAAAGGGTTTGGACATGAGATACGCTGTGTTTACATGATTTATCAATACTGGAGCGGGGAGAGGGGGGGGGGGAGAGAGAGAGAGAGAGAGAGAGAGAGAGAGAGAGAGAGAGAACACAAGACACAGTGACTAGGACGGTTTGAAATTTCAGACGGTAAAACGAACGGACAAGGTGTCAGCTGGAACAAGCCAAATGAGCACGAAGGAGGAGGGGGGGGGGGGAAATGAAACGGGGAAGGGGGGGGGGGGGCTAAAAATTGTCAACGGATAAGAATATTCAGATCACTTTCTTTAAAAAAAAGCGTTTCAGCCATTTCTTCGTTAGGTAACTAAAAGGCCAGAAGGCGACAATTCTCCTATAGTTGTCATCTTCCTTGCAAAGTGTGTGTGTGTGTGTGTGCGTGCGTGCGTGCGTGCGTGCGTGCGTGCGTGCGTGCGTGCGTGCGTGCGTATCTACGTGCGTTCGCACGCCTGTCACTGCACCCAGTCTACCCTTTCTTATGGAAACTTAAAACCCCTTGTGCGCATCACAACATGAACCCTCTCCAGGTCGTTTTTCACGTGCCCGGACTTCGCCTCGCCTGCCCCAGCAAAGACTATGAGACAAGGACGGCTCATAAATACATCGCCACAGATGCGAGGGGGCGTGGCAAAGGGGCCGCTTTACCTACGTGCATCCTTCCCTCCGCGACAAACACCCAGATGTATGGGGCAGTAAAACATAGCGCCGCCTTTTTAGCTTGATGTGCTTTAAATTCTGCCCGGGAAATCGACCCCCACGAGCAAAGCCCCCGTGTGTAAAATACGGTTAAGCGTAAGGTAGAATTTAATACAGCGCCGTTGTGTTTAACTCCATGTATATGTTTTCGCACTAACCGTTTCGAAGTACAAGTCAGAGAGAGAGAGAGACACACACAGAGAGAGAAAGAGAGAGAGAGAGAGGCGAGGGGATACTAGAGAGATAGACAGGGAACACGGGAACGTTGCGTTCTGAAAATAGTATACGGGGAAAATGGAAGAAAAAAAAAAAAGAGGGAGAAAAAATAAAAGATTTCCAATTATTCTCTCCTGAGTAGCAATGTTCAAGGCTGAGGATGGTTCTTTATCTACTGCAAATGTCGTAGTGGGAGGAGGGGGGGGGGGTGACGGTGAGGGGTTTGGGGAAGGGGGGGGGAGGGGAGATGAAGGGAGGGTGCTGGCAGGATCAGAGCTAGACATGTATTCAAACGACACCGGTGGCAGAGGAGACGGGGAATAAAAACCCAAGGACAACTTGACAAAACAAGCAGTTCCCCTCCCATAGGCTCCACCCACTGTTCCCATCCTATTAACCCTAAACCTCTTCCCACCCAACCCCCGTCAATCCCCCTTCCCTACCCAATGCAAACTCCACCCCGGCTTCAAGCGCATCTAGTATATCCCACCCGATATATTCTCTCAGAGAGAGAGAGAGAGAGAGAAAACAGTCCCTCCCACGAAACTTGTTTACCGCACGATCTAACGCGATTACAGATCTAAAGCCAGTTTTGCCAGTTGCAGTAATTACAAAATCAAACTGACGTAAAGATCCCGCTAGAGAACACGCATCACAAACAGCACAACAGCGAACGCCCGAACGCCCCCACTTCCCATCATCAGTCTCCGCGCTTCACGTGCAGTTCAGTTCAATGCTGCGTCAGTACAACACACACACAAGAGAGCAGCATCCAGCAACTCGCCAACCTCCCTTTTGGGCCCCGAATAGGAGCTAGAGCGCAGAAGCAGCGCGGAGAATGAAATGCCTGTTATTCTGTAATCAGGTTAGCGGGTCCCTGAGGTGCTCCATTGCAGGGGAAATTCAGTGTCCTATCAACTGAAAATCTCGTTAGCTTTCATCGTGATTTGACAAATTAGGCACAAATTATCATCTTTGGTCGCGCGGCGCGCTGTGTAATCACCCAAGGCGGGGAATTAGCGCGGCGCAAATTGTCAGGGAGCTCACCACTAGGTGTCTGGGAACACGCTCTGGAAACTGGGATGGACGGACGGACGGACGGGCGACCAGTCCTGTCCTGTCCTGCCTGAGTTCTTGCAATCCTGTTATGTAGGGGGTTGTAGCTGCTGTGTCAGTACATCTATCAGTCCGCGGCCAAAGGGGGAGCCGGGGTGGCCGAATGATAGAGCGGTGGACTTCTAATGCTCGGGTCGTGAGTTCGTATCCCGGCTGGGGCCAAATATTTGTGCTGGCTTTTTTTATCGTTGCCCCGTCTTTGAAATCACCCGTGTGTGGTGGAAAAGGACGTTAAACTCCCAAACACCCACCCACCCTGTCCGCGGCCGAAGATGGTGCATGCTGACGTGTTTTATAGACAAGTTTGATTGGTTGTTTGGAGGGATGGAGGGTGGTTTAAACGCCAATAACTCCACGAAAAAAGAACTGACAAAGGTAAAACGGACAACCTGAAAATTTAAAATGAAATATAATGACAAAAAAAAATTAAATACGACAGCACGAACAACATGCGACGAACAGATCGGGTTTTCGTACTGTGTACTTTTGTTTGGTTTAAACATTTTATTCAATCACAATCCGCCGTTAAACAGTATTAGTATTGCGACATAACACAGCAAGTCAAAAACTTATAGGCGTGTTCATGTGAGCCAAGTTACATACATGCATAGCGAAGATATTGCCGTTAATAATTAACTGAGATGAGGAAACGTAGGGAAAAGGGGACAGGACGAAGAGAAGACAGAAGAAGAGAACATATCAGACTTTACTGTGGTCAAAATGCAGTATGCAGTTTGTTTGTTTGTTTGTTTGCTTTTTCGGGGGAAAAGGGGTGGGGGTCTCGGGTTTTTGTTGTTGTTGTTGTTGTGTGTGTGTGTGTGTGTGTGTGTGTGTGTGTGTGTGTGTGTGTGTGTGTGTGTGTGTATGTGTATGTGTGTGTGTGTGTGTGTGTGTAGTTGTTGTTTTAGGGGTTTTGTGGGGTTTTTTGGTTGTTTGTTTGTTTGTTTGTTTTATAATGGTGCAGCATAATTATGTCCTCTGTAACCCCCTCCCCCCTTCCCCTAAAAACAAACAAAGGCCATACTACTACTACTAATAATAGAATATTTATATAGCGCCTAACCTTATCTAAGCTCTAGACGCTTTACATAAAATACTTATTTATTCATATTAAGACATAAAAAACACTACACAAAGACAGATAAAACAAACAAAGACAGGTAAAACTGACAAAACAGATAAAAACTAATAAACACACACACACACACACACACACACACACACACACACACACACACACACACACACACACGTTCCCTGCGCACACGCACTCACACCAGCAGAACGACAACATGGCACGGCTATGAGAGGGTGAAGAGATGGGTTTTCAGTCGGGACTTGAAGGTTTCCTTGTTTGAACTGTTTCTGATTGTAAGAGGGAGCCGATTCCAAGTAGCAGGGTACTAGTGTATAGTCAGGGATCCCTTTAAAAACTGTTCAGTTCCCACACTGACGCACTACACGTATTACACCGACAGTACTTGTACCGTAGATTCCTCAGTCTTACAGGTACACAGAGTCTACATCACAGGACAAAACGTTATGGCCCGGTAAACTTTATACTTCCCGAAAACTCATAAACTCGCCCGACTAGAAACTGATTCCCCGTTTGATCCCCCCTGATACACACGTGCCGCCCTGTAAACTCTAATTTTATTGGCGGACAGCCTGTGCGATATTGTGTGATACTGTGTCAGCACGTCGGGTGACATTTGTCATAATACACCCCCAGTGCAGGGCTGCGTTCGTCGCACACGAGAGACTTTTATGCAGTTTCGGATACTCGTGTGTTGAACCGGCTGTAAACCTTTCTGCGCCATCTGGTAATAAAAACTTTTTGTTTCGATGTCAGTATTCGACAGGTTCACCGTGTGAGTTTCTGGGTGCTGTACCTTATCTAGTGTACTTGACTTTCTGGTAGTTTGTAGTGGTTTGTACGAATGCAGATGAAATTTTGAAATTATTTTCTGTAAAATTTTCTTCGACTGCACGCTAACGAAGTAGAAAAAAAAAAGATACTTCATTGGTTTTATTCGCCAAATAGTGTTTGTCCTAATATAGATGCTCTCTTATCAATCTGTTTTGTTTGTGCGTAAAAATCAGGTTTTTCCTCCTATGAAACACACACACACACACACACACACACACACACACACACACACACACACACACACACACACACACATACACACACACACACACACACACACACACACACACACACACACACAGCATCAACCTTCACCCAACTCCCCGGACACTAGACTGAGCTTTTTTCCACACAAACCCCCCAACAAACTGGGCAAGCCAAACCAAGCACAGAAATTTCCGAGCAGATGCGCGTCCTCGTGTCACCATGGCCCGGGGGTCTCTCCCCGAGGGTGGGGCGCACAGATTGAGTTAGCCGCACGGCCGGGAACATCGTCAGAACAAGAGAGGGCGGAGGAGGGCACGCTGAGAGGGGAGGGGGAGGGGAGGAGAAGGGGTGTGGACAGGGGCAGAGGACGTGGCATCGTGGGGAGACAGCAACTGTTGTGTGGATGAAGAGGAGGACAACAAGGCTTTTACCCCTGGGGACCAGGGGCCACAAGGACCCAGGGTGAGGAACACAACAGAGGGTGGAGGGGTGGGAAGCTAGGAGGGTAAGGTGGTGGGGGGAAGGGGGAAAGAGACAGGAAGCAAATGTAAAGGAAGAGGAGGGTCCGTTTGTTTGTTTGTTTTTGTTATATATAGAGAAGATTCGCATGATCTGACTCTGTCAAGTTTAGGCTAGGTAGGATGGGTGAGTGTTTCGGCGTCTAACGTCCTTTTCCACCAAGTAAGGGTGATATCAAAGACGGAGCGAGGAGGAAAAGGCCAGTACAAATATTTGGTCCCAGCCGGGATTCGAATGTGAGAAGCTCAGAAGAAGAAGGGAGTTTAAAAAAAAAAAAAGCTTATGACGCAAAACCTAAATATCCAAAATCGGTTTTGTTCCAAGTGCGGCCTACCGGAACGAAGAGTGGAACTGCATAAATAAAAGACAGATACATATATCTTCAACGTAGTCGAACCAATGCGGATCAAAAGGCCGACTTTACAGGCGGAACCGGCAGACACATTAATATTACTGACTCACTGGCAATTAATAACACCCATGCGGTAATTAATAATAATATTACCGCGAACGAAAGATAAAACTTGATTACACTTTGATAGTTTTGTAGACTGTGTGTACGAAAAGAAAGGTAGGTTAGTTAGTTAGTTAGTTAGTTAGTTAGTTAGTTAGTTAGTTAGTTAGTTAGTTAGTCAGTTAGTTAGTTAGGCTTAACGCCGCGCAAACGTGGGGGAAAAAAAGGAGTCAGGGAGACAACATGGAAACGAAAATAAACAAGCAAAAAAGAAAATAAAAGCGACATAAAAGGGACAGAAATCACTTAACATTCACAAATAACGGCACGGGTCAACGTTTCGGCTTTCGCCTTCCTCAGGACACAAACAAATCAGAAACAAAACAAATTTCGTTTGTGTCCTGAGTAAGGCGAAACCGAAACGTTGACCCGTGCCGTCCTTTGTGAAAGTTAAGTGGTTTCTGTCCCTTTTATGTCGCTTTTATTTGCTTAACTTGTAACCACTTCGCAGTCATTACCGTTCCCTTTTCTAAACAAAAAAAAAAGAAAGAACCAAATTGACATCTCTATCACACGAAACTGCTGACGGACAGACAGTCCGTCATTGAGTTGACACAGAACGTCTTCCTACCGCAAAATCCCAAGTGCCGGATTCTACAGTAACAGAACATCTCACAACAACGTACCGGATGGAGAGAGTACACACACTCCAACCCCGCCAGCGGCCGGCCGCCCGGTCCTATCATAAAACGGCAGCGCTTTCAAATACCTACCCTACACCCTCTCCACCCAGCTTTTGGAAACTGCAGAAAAGCAAACACAGCAAACACAAACAAAGACAGACTAGCAACAGACGCACCATAAACGGATTTCACGCCAGCCGCCCGACAAGGACACGACACAGAAAAGATCTGGAGGGGTGGACTGGGGGGGGGGGGGAGGGGGCGTGGCTGACGGTTAAAGACCCTGGGGCCACGGGAAAGGACCGAGAGAAAAACCCTGGGCGCGAATTCTCGGGCAGCAAATCCAATAAGGACCAAACCGCGCGGCCAAATGTCATAAGATTGAAGGTATAATCGAATCTACCGCACGAGGGCTTCGCCACGCTTTCTTTCCTCGGCCTGTGCGCGTGCTTTTTTTTTTTTTCTTTTTTTTGGCACAATCCCTCTTCTCGTCCAACATGGTTTTCTATTGTGCCCAATCAACAGTGAAGAACGGTGAGTCCGAGCCTTGAAGAGGCGCATCTCTCTCTCTCTCTCTCTCTCTCTCTCTCTCTCTCTCTCACACACACACACACACACACACACACACACACACATACACACTTCCGAGACTGTCTTGTGAAACTGCGTCTTGGCATACTACCCTTCAGAGGAAGTGCCTTTAAGAATATTGCCGTCTGCGCCTTTTGCACCCAAATCGCATTGTTATTGTGAAAACACTTATGAGGATGAAAACCATACTTTTGTTTGTTCACTGTATGAAAACATTCACCAGAAACATCATTATTAGCCGTGGCTACCACTTCCTAAAAACGAAACCGCTGTGAAAATGCTAGAAAATGCTGTAACATGCAATAAACATCAGAGAAGAGTACCTGGATCACTTGTCTGTCTTGAATAATAAGGTGTTTGGACATGAAAATTGTAAAAATAAGTTACCCTGTGTTGAACGGGTCAGTGGCCCACAACCATAATTATATATTCGAGCTCGAGTTCAAGCTCTCTCTCTCTCTCTCTCTCTCTCTCTCACACACACACACACACACACACACACACACACACACACACTGGCTTACGGCAGGGAATCGAACCCCAGCACTGACAGTCTGATGTTTGACTAGTTCGGCTGTCCTGGCTTCTTTGTAGGTAAAAGCAACAATGAGCTCAGCCTACGGTACACCAAATACTGACACAAGCGTATTTTTCTTTCGCTTCGTCAAGTGGCCTGGTTGAATTTTCAACATAGGATTAATGATAATACAGACCAAATTTGAGTACCAAAAAAAAAAAAAATCCACAACAGACGGGTCAAGTTAAAGCCGGTCGCAGTGACCTTTCGGGTCTCAAAACGTCTTCAAAGCAACGGACACTAACAATACTCTCTGATATTTTGTTATTTCAATCGGAGAACACGCCAGATGATCCCAAAAGCCTTCAGACACACATCCCTCGGACAAATTCAAACGGGCCTTCTGAAGGGACAATGCCCCGCGTTCCCTGTACTTCATGGTCGGTCCGGACAATGACCGGAACCAAAGGGAAGTCCACTACCAGTACTACCGCACCCACAATCAGCAAACACACTGACCATACCATCCTCAGACCCCAGTCGCCTTTGAACAGCCCCCCTCCTCACCCTGTCCAAATGTTTTCGTTTCCACCATCTTGAGCGTCCAGGAGCTGCCATCCTCGGCCGCGTCTTTCAAGTCTGCGTGATGGTCCTTCTCTCCCTCATAACATCTTGTCAAGACGACTTAGGCGCTGCCTCCGCACGTGCGTGCGCGCGTCCACTCAATATTCAAATGCACGTGCAATCGGGCATGCGGGAAGAGGCCAACGGAGGGCCCGAGAGCGTGCAGCGATGCAGTCACAAGCCTCTTTCTCCCTGAGGCAATGGTGATGAGGGAAAAACAAACAGCGCCTTGGAGAGGATGAGAATGACGGGGAGTGACTTCCTGGTATTGAGAGCTGTGTGCAAACTCTTAATTTTCAAGCGGTGATGGTGTGTGTTGATTCTTGGCCATGTCCGTCAGCGTGGATTATTCAGAATACCGAGATGGTAAATCGGTACCGTAAGCGGCCACGCTGGTGGTACACTACAACAGTGTTTAATTTTGGAGAAAATATCTCTTGTCGATGCCTCTCGTATTCTGAGCGTGTTGAGAGCGTACTCTTGATTTTCAATTCATGAAACAGCACAACAAACAAACGTTTTTGGTCCTTCATTGTCGGGAAATTCTTCCGGGGGAAGCGCGTCGCCGTGGTGCAGCGTCGCCCAATACCTAGCCTATTTTTTTTAATTTTGCTGGGGGAGGAAAGGTGAATAATCCGGAGAGAAAACCCCGATAAGCAGCCCGGTAGCCAGGAAAAACCGGTACTACATATCACAAGCTCGACCTGGACTCGAACGCACGCTCCGCCGTGCCAACGGCCGTTCAGCAGCGCAGCGACCAAGTCCAACACTCTACCTATTAGGCCACACTGCAAACAGCAAACAACCCAGCAACAGACACACTACTTCGAAAGCTCTCCCACTTCTTCGATCTTTTCCAGAAACAAGCTGGTTTAGAAGAGAGTTGTTTGGTCGGCAGGCGGGAAAAAATTGACGCCCATATCCACCAAGTAAGTTGCCGTCGATGCTTCTGTAACTTGGTCCCTTTTACAGGTAGGGGTGTTAACCCTACGCAAACCCATTTAGCCTCTGGGAGAGGTGGTCCACATTCGTCTGACCTCTACCCTTCGACCTGTCCAGCTTGGGTGACCCTGCCAGGAGCATGTGCTCCCGCTGGCATAGCTCTCCGGGTCATCGAGGTACGCAAGCCACTACCCTACGACAAGGGGTGGACCGTGTAGGGCCACCAAGTAAGGGATGACACAAAAGACTGGACAAACGGAAGACAAAGCAAGCCCAAACTGTCGACTTCCACTAAGGTGTTGAACTCTGTTGTTACCGGTATTCCATTCCACACTGGTGAACATTGAACGGCAAAACCTTTAACAGCTCAATACGGCACACGTCAGTCGGCCAGAACAATAATTAACGTTAATCCCGCCGCGTCTGCCGCCGAAGCTGGAACATCCTGCTAGTATGCGATTTCGAGTGGCGAACATGCGCGCAACGAAAACTTGAAGGGCCTCGATCACTGAAGCGTAAAAAATCCCGTTGTTCTAACCGGAACAGGTGCAAAGCGCGTGCGCAGTGACCTCCAGCCTCGTCAGTGTGCCATGGGCCTGTTGTACGTGCACGGCTTCTGGAGCTCCAGGCTTTATTTGCAAGACGACACAGTTTCAGGAAAAAAAGAAGAAAGGGACATTTGCTGAGCGCGAGTTTGGTGATCAAGTGGGACTGCTGCAGCGAGGCAGGTTGCACGTGCGCTTCCGCGCGTCAGCTGGCGAGAGCAGCTCCGGACTCTTTTCACGGCGTGTTCCTGTGGTACAGCTTTGAGGTGGACATCATGGCTGTTTCCGTCAGTGGTTACGCGGTTCTCAGTGTCGCAAAGCCAGCGACATCCCGTCCCTATTTTCAATGCTAACATCTGGATTCAAGTGTCAGGTGACAGTGTTCACTGACAACAAATAATTAAAAATGAACTAGCTGGCTTGCAGGCAGTGGGGTGGAAGGGAAGAGAGAGAGAGAGAGGGGAGGGGGGTAGTTTGGAGTTTAAGGTCCTTTTCCACCCAAACACCCACCCACTAACTCGTCTAGTTTTGAGCCTCAAGGACTTCAGTCTTCTCCTGTATGGTACAGAGGTGTGTGTGTCGGGAGGGAGGGGGGGGAGACGGTTGGGGGGGGATGGGTAAAGAGGTATTCGCAGGGGCTTGGTGACCTTCATTCATCCACTTTTCAAAGGGACCCAGAGACTAGGCACCCGAGAGGACAGAAGTGGGTAAAACAAACATTGGGCCAGGTATGTTCCACGGCGGAAGGAAAGGCTTTGCCCCGAGACAGAAAAGGTAGGAGAACAGTGTGAGTGACGTAGACAGTAGAGACTCTCTCTCTCTCTCTCTGTATATGCAGTATATACACATAGTTTGGGTTCGTGTTGACAAGGTCATTGGGTCTGGATGAAGTGTGTGTGTGTGTGTGTGTGTGTGTGTGTGTGTGTGTGTGTGTGTGTGTGTGTTTGCGGGGGTTGGGGGTATTTTAAGAGTTTAACGTCCTTTTCCACCACATAAGGATGATATCAAAGCCGAGGCAACGAGAAAAAGGCCAGCACAAATACTTGGCCCCAGCCGGGAATCGAACTCACGACCCGAGCACTGAAAGTCCAACGCTCTACCATTCGGTCACCCCGGCTCCCTATGTGCAGTGTGTGTGTGTGTGGAAGGGGGGAGGGGCTGAGGGGAGGGGGAGGTGTTTCTGAGTATATACCTGTTTACTTGATACATGCGGAAAATCTCGAGTTAAAGTGTTTGACTAAAATTATCTCATGGATATGAAAATTGATGACAAAGCAAAAAGCCACTACAGATGTTGGCAACCACTGGAATACACGACAGAAAACACACACACACACACACACACACACACACACACAGTGGAGTGGCTGTAGAGGAAGCTTTGCTAGGAGGGGGCTAGGTACAGAAAAGAATGACAAAAGCGAAGGAGGCCCGCGAACGCTATGTGACATTTGACTTTCCGACGACCATCCAGTGCAGGTCGGGACCAAAGCAAACTCCCCTCTCCGCATCCCCAGTTGACAGCGGGTCCCTATCGCCCAGCTCCTCCGCCTCGTTCACCCTGCACGTGCAGCACGCGGCCCCGACCCCAGCACGAGGGCACTGGCTGCTGTTTGCACGTACCCCGAGGTAGGTGTGCGAGACAAGGTTCCCACCCCACGGGAGCATCTCGCACCCACGGGCAAGCTCATCTCTGTCGCTGGGTTTAGGCGCAGTTTGGTGTCAGAAGTGGTATAGCCGGTGACACAGGAGTTCTGGGTGCAGAATTCAATGGGGCACGAAGTACTAGGGTACGCATGCGACTGTGACAGTTGGTCGTTTTGTGAATGAAGGGGAGAACGGGTGTTTCTCTCAATGAAACAGCAGGCCGTGACAAGAGCGCACAGAGAGAGAGAGAGAGAGAGCCAGTAGATCCCATAACTTAATAGGAAGAAAGGTGATCAATGAATCACTCAAACAAACTGCAAGTATCGGTTTTCAGAAAACAATGTTTGTTCCATGCTTGGAAAAAAAATCGCATACTCATATGAACCAACTCCTCAAGAAAGGTAATGAATGCATGGGTTTGATGGCCGGATCCTGGTGGTAGTTCCCCGAGAAGGACAGCGAAGAAGAAACAAAATCTCCGAAAGATCCTACAGCGGGAAAAAATCAAAATTGAACTGATATCTCACTGGATGGCAGCTCTCAAAAAGACAATAGCTTGGGATGAAGGGAGGCAGATGGAAAGCGCCGAAGAGGGAGGAAAAAGCCAGGATGGCAGTATTGAATGGGCAACGATGCCACTCGCTGGAAATTGGATATGTCCCTGTGGAGAGCCTTCCTGTAACTGAGAAGCCAAAAAGTCCAGGCAGACTCGTGCGATGAGAGAGAGAGAGAGAGAGAGTCAGTCGTGGTCTAGTGTCCTCTTAGCTACAAGATAATAAAAAAAAGTCTAAACTGGATGAACAGTGAAGCAGGAAGTGTGAAAGTCGTCTGTCAAAAAAAGCTTAATCAATTCCACCACTGACCTCCCTCCCACCCCCACCCCATCCCCCACCCCACCCCCTTCTCTCCCGCAACACCATCACCTATCACACACAAACACCTCTACAAACAAAATCCTAAACTTTGTCAGACTAAAATCGCGTCATTTGAAGTCCACGTGCGTCATTTCGTGTCCACGGACACTTCTTCAGCGAGTGAAATTGGAAGACCAGAATCAGTGTGTGCCCAACAGATCAGCGTAACATCCTAAGCCTCTTCCCTGCTAAGCTTCTCAACGACAAAAAGAGAGAGAGAGAGAGAGAAGAGAGTAGCCTCGTCCCATCGGTAGTCTGGTCAAAAAAAAACAAAAAAAAAAAAAGGATGAAGGAAGAGAATCCTCCAGTCCTGGCCGGTTGCTCCGGTTCCAGCCGTGGTTGTCCCTTAGAGAACACGACAGATGAAGCTGGAATGAGCTGAGATCGATCCCTTGTCAATGCCCTGGGTCTGCCGGTGTTATAGCCACGAATGGTGAGACGACAGAGCTGAACGGCCACCAAAAACATGGAACCTGTACAATGGAAGGGGGGCAGCGGAGATGTTACCTTTCTCTCCATGCCCCAACTCGATATTGGAGAAGGGGTTGGGGGGGGGGGGGGGTTACATTCTGGTTAAGTGAGTGAGTTTTTCGGGCTTTAAGCCGCGCAAGCACCAAAGACTAATTCGCGGCTAAGTGTGCCCGCACTACGTGAAAAAAAAATGTAACGTTGGACAAATGATGCAAACCGGTCTACGGGGCAGTGTAAACCTAGCACATGCGGGAGACGCTGCACCTTCATGCTAATTTATCGAACTCTCGATTACCAAAAAAAGCGTAGAAAATACATAGCAATTACAACTAGGTACAACAAACAGGAATACTAAGCGCATATCCAGCAAATAAGATTACTACCAATGATACAAATGTAAGGTGGATGGGTGGATGTTTAGGAGTTTAAACGTCTTTTTCCATCACGTGTGGGTGATATCAAAGACGGGGCAATGAGAAAATGGCCAGTACAAATATTTGGCCCCAGCCGGGATTCGAACTCACGATCCGAGCACTGAGAGTCCAACGCTGTACAATTCGGCCATCCCCAGCTCCCGATTAAAAAAAAAAATGTGGGTGATGAACTCTTAAAGAAGGCAGTGGTTCCGGTGACAAAGTAATAAAAACAATTAACTATTCGTTGAAAAAACAACGGCAACAAGAAAGATGAATTTAACAGACTGCGAAGTAAAAATCTACTCACTTTGACAATATCGAGCAAACCGAACCACAACACCCCACCCCACCACACCCCCACCCCCCCCACCCCCCACCCCACCCCCAAAAGAAGGAAAGACAATGAAGTGAACGATACAAGATGGAAACAGCACACTGAGAGGGCACACACTGGAATTTATTCGCAAGGTTCTTTCACAAGAACAAGAAAAAAAAATCTAGGGGGAACAAAAAACAAACAAAACCGATGGATAGAAAGAGCAAAGGAAAGAAGACAACGACAAAAAACAAACAAAACCGATGGATAGAAAGAGCACAGGAAAGAAGACAACGACAAAAAACAAACAAAACCGATGGATAGAAAGAGCACAGGAAAGAAGACAACGACAAAAAAAAATAAATACAGCCCTAGCCTGAAAGGGAAGCAGGCCAGCAATGTCCACCTTCCCCCCTCCCCCTCCCCCTCATCAATGCTCGTTGGGTCCCAGATTAAGGTCCAGGATCGAATGTAGCGGGCGGAGCCGGCTGTGTGCGAGGGTCGACTACGGTCGGCCCCTTATCGGGTTTGGCGCAAGAATTGTCTTCCAATATTGGCACTAGGGCGCTTCATTTGCTCTAACATGGCGCGCTGTTTGCCGCCCTCTCTCCGGTTTGTTTGCCGTATTAAACTGCCTGGTGCCTGTCAAGTAGATAATACAAAATCGATGCGGATATAATCGTGAGGGAGCTTCGGAGGCGACGGGAGAAGCGGTGGCTGGAGGAGTTGTCTTCGTGAGACGCGAGAGTTGTCTTTCCTGGAGCGTGGTATTTCCGGTTGATTGAGGCGGTGATTTGTAAAGACAGAAGCTCTTCAAGGTGTGAGGACAAAATCGATTATCATCATACATTGCATCAATGTGACCAAAACAACAACAAAAAAGAAGAAGAAAACTACCACAAAAAAAGAAAGGGTGAATGGGTGGGTGTTTGGGGTTTTAACGTCCTTTTCTACCACTTATGGGTGATCTCATAGACGGCGCAACGAGAAAAAGGCCAGCACAAACATTTGACCCCAGCCGGGATTCGAACTCACGACCCGAGCGTTGAAAGAAAAAAGAAAGAAAAAAACTTAACAATGTGAAGAAGTGCACAGTATCGAAAATGTACTCTAATTTCGAACTCAAATGCCTCCACACCAGCGCCACCGCGGCTGCAGTTCAGTCTCGATCGAACTGAGAAGACAGCCGTGGGGTCAGTCTGGATCAGCAATGACAGCAATGCCTCATGAATATTCATACTCATCAGCCCTTCCCCCCATGAACGCGAAATGTCGGTGATGGAAACGCGAAAGCAAAACATTCCTTTTAATTGTACGTATACGGAGAACGCGACCGCCTAGGCGTTAAAATGTCCACTCTGCAAGTCTGCTTTAGATGTTGTAGTAGGGTTAGTGTGACTTCACAGTGCACCAGAGTGGATGTCCCTGGTTCTTACTGCACGTGGTAGCAGAACTGTTTGGGTAGTAGGTGTCAGCAGCCACCTTTAAAACGGTTTTTGGTCCGGGTGTGTTTCAGGATGACCAAGTCCAAACTTCAACGCTCCGTGGCATTCGCACCTACCAACTACTTTAATTATAGTAGAGGAACCCTCCAAAAATGTTTCCAGTTTCAAACCGTTCAAGAATTTTGGGATGTGCAACTGCCTCTTAAGTTATTGGGGGGAACCTTAAACTCTTTTAATTTTAACCATCTTTTATCCACTGGACAACAGACTCTGGTCAAAAGCTGTTCGAAAAACCTATTCTGGGAGGGAAGTGTGTGCGTGTGTGTGTGTGTGTGTGTGTGTGTGTGTGTGTGTTGGGGGGGGGGGGAGGGAGTTTTCAGAATGTTTGAGCATCGGCTTTTCACAGGTCTTTCTATTGTCACCATCTCCAAGACAGAATCTTTAAATCCCCTCCTCTACACTCCTCCCATCCCCTCCATCCCCTTCCACCACTCTTTCCAAGTCGACTGACTACCTGTGTGTTGTTGACCTTCCCCATCGACTGCCTGGTCCGGCCCCGGAGTTGGTTGTGTGTGTTGACCAGGGAAGTCAACTCCCAGACGCTCTGTTTGCTGTCGGAGCGGGGAGCGCGTTGGGCTCGAGTGGCTGCCGAGTGTCGCACGCGCGTGCTCGTCTCGTGCGTGGATTATCCCGGGCTGCACGTGCCGACGGAGTCGTGCTAACCTCCCGGCTTGAGAAGCTCGTGGTGGCTATTGTTTCGGACAATTCTCACTCACATCTTGCGGCTCACTGACTGGTGGTAGCCGCGGAGTCGCGGGGGAGAGGAGGATTTCTCTCTCTCTCTGGTCCCAAAACACCTCTCTAGGGTTTGGCTTGTGGTGCGGGAGGGCAAGCTGGGTGTGAGGTTGAAGTGGGGAAGGTGTGTGTTCGGGCGAAAGCGGATCGCTCTGGGACGACCCGTGTCAGTAACGGCACAAAATTAAGATTCCTGTTTTGTGTCTGGTACCGATCGTCTCTTGTTTCTCTGCGCCGTGACTTCGGTATTTGTGCGAAGGTTCCCTGCTCGCCGCGCTGGAGTCGGTAAAAAAAATATTGCAGGATATCCACGTAATCGAAGAGTATTTATCTGACAGAAAAGGTTAGAATTTGACCAGCACCGCCTGGCTCCTAAATTATCGACCATGGCTGCAGTATCGAGATGGAAATGATTGGATCCAGACGACCACACTGAGCAGTACACCCAGGACGCGATCAACAAACACGTACGTGAAAATCTCGATAAAGAAAAAAAAAATCACAAGACTGAAGCAAGAAAAGGAAAACTAAACAAATAACCATGACATGTTTGGGTGACCCTACTTTCACCTAAATGTTCGTGTAAACGGTCGGCGCAATATCGAAACACGAAAACATCGCCATTATCATTCCGTCGGCACTCGTCAATTTACGGCGCCAATTAAATTTGCATCACGGATGGGGGAAAGCGGAGTTGTCGAACTTAATCGCATTGCGCGCGCATGCGAGAGGGCGGGACATCACTCTGACGAGCATGAAAGAGCAGGCAGGGTGGTCACCCTTGACTTTCGATTGTCATTTTGGCGGGCGCGAAAGTGTGTGTGTGTGTGTGTGTGTGTGTGTGTGTGTGTGTGAGAGAGAGAGAGAGAGAGAAGAGTGTGGAATGGGAGGGGGGAGCCTAACACAAACTTCAGATTTACCCCCAACCCCCCCCCCCCCCAACCTCCTCCTCTTCCCCACCACCGTTACCACCCCACAAACGTCATCTCTTCTCTTCCAAGACGTAAAGAGCGAAACACAAAAACAACGATATTTATATTTTATCAGTAAGTAACAGCCAACAACAAAGACAACCGCGCAGGCAAAACTGTACCTCCTACGTACTGACATCACCGAAGAGGACTTATCTCTAGTTTAGGGCAACGACTTGCCTCAAGGGCAGTCATTCTCGATCGTATCGCATCTCAAAATAAAAAAGAAACATTGCGGCCATGGTAAATTAAAACAATTAACTCCCACGCTGTCAGTATTTTGTCGTCACGGTATTGCTTGACGCACTTGTACACGAAAGTAACCGGCAACGAAAACGAAGGAACACACACACACACACACACACACACACACACACACCAAAAATATCTCGTGCTGCCTCCAGCCATCACCCGCCCGTCCGTCTGGGGGCGGTAGCAAGGTTCAAACCTCACGTGTGTCCACACCACCATCCGGTGGCAGCTGTCATGCGCGCGCCAGTGCTCGTGAGTGTCCGTGCACGACACACGTGACGTGAATATTGTCATGCCGCATGCTGCACGTGCTTCGTTTATTCAGGTGTTGGGCGTGAGGATGGGACAAGAGAGAGAGAGAGATGAATTAGGGAAGGGTTTTGTTTAGTTTATGATTTTAGGGAGACAACATCAACGCAAAATGCAGAAGGTTGTCTCCGCAGATGTGCTAAGTAGAGAGAGAGAGAGAGAGAGAGATGAATTAGGGAAGGGTTTTGTTTAGTTTATGATTTTAGGGAGACAACATCAACGCAAAATGCAGAAGGTTGTCTCCGCAGATGTGCTAAGTAGAGAGAGAGAGAGAGAGAGAGATGAATTAGGGGAGGGTTTTGTTTAGTTTATGATTTTAGGGAGACAACATCAACGCAAAATGCAGAAGGTTGTCTCCGCAGATGTGCTAAGTAGAGAGAGAGAGATGAATTAGGGAAGGGTTTTGTTTAGTTTATGATTTTAGGGAGACAACATCAACGCAAAATGCAGAAGGTTGTCTCCGCAGATGTGCTAAGTAGAGAGAGAGAGAGAGAGAGATGAATTAGGGAAGGGTTTTGTTTAGTTTATGATTTTAGGGAGACAACATCAACGCAAAATGCAGAAGGTTGTCTCCGCAGATGTGCTAAGTAGAGAGAGAGAGGGGGGGGGGGGAGAGAGAGAGAGAGAGCAAATAAAAACTTTAAAAATTTGAAAATAACGAATGCGCTCTACAGCATACAAAGAAAATGCAGTTACGGCCGAAATCACTTTTCAAAACAACCATAACCTCCACTTTCTCAGCTTCCCCACCACCACATCACACCTCCCCTCCCCCCATCAGTTACCACCACCCTTCTCCCCCACTCCACCCCATCCTACCACCCCACAAAAAACCTGACTGATGAAAGAGGATTTTCAACACTCTACTGGTTTCGTTTGTTTTATACGTTCAATAGAGTATCAACAAAAACTAGGGTGGGGGGGGGGGCGGAAAGTGAAACATACTGCACGCGCATCTGAGTCGGAAATCAATGTAACATCTTGCAATGCGGGTTACGTCAGGCGTCGGTCTGCCAGCTCCGCTTTCAAGCCGATACCCCGTGTACAAACATGGGTCCGGCCATAGGATATTTTATGGCCTGGCAAAAACAACAACATTAAAAAACAGTATGTGGTGTCTCGACTTTCACGTGGAAGCTTAGAGGAGGGAGTAACCCCCCAAAAACAATTTTCTGATTTCTAGACGATAACGATATTGTATTTTATTGTATAGATTGGTGGGATATTATGTTGCTGCGTAGTCCACAAATTCCAATTAGAGGGGGGGGGGGGGGGGTTGTTGTTGTTGTTGTTGTTGTTTCATACACAGGAGGGGAGCCGGGGTGGCCGAATGGTAGAGCGTTGGACTCTCAATGCTCGGGTCGTGAGTTCGAATCCCGCCGGCTGGGGCCAAATATTTGTGTTGGCCTTTTTTCTCGTTGCCCCGTCGTTGATATCACTCTTATGTGGTGGAAAAGGACGTTAAACACCACAACATTAGCACCCACCCACCCACCATACACAGGAGATCTAATTTCATGCAATATTAGCTATCATGCGTTTGATATTACAATTTAGCGTCGCATTACATTTTTTGTTTACTTTAGTTCTGTGTTGCTGATGCTGTTGTTTGTTTCTTGCTTGGTTGATTAAATTCTCCGTTTTTTCTTTTCTTTTCTTTTAGGGTTGTGATTGTAGTTTACAACAAAGTTTAATCTGTCTAAGACATCTGTCGCCTATATATCCTTTCGTTATCCGTCTAGAATGTTGTGTCGTGCTGTTTGTTTTCTTCTTCTTGTGTCCGTCGACTGCTCGTTTGGTTCGTGGAAAACTTGATCACACACACACACACACACACACACACACACACACACACACACACACACACACACACACACACACACACACACACGCTCCTCTTGTATAGATCTACGAATTACCATGCTTGCACAGGCAGATTTCAACGAACTGAATACATTTTTCTCTCTCTCTCTCTGTATTACTCTAAAACGCGAACAAAGTAGTGACTTGTGAAAATTTACGTCTAAAGTAAACAATATTGGTCTGTATGCACAGTTACTAACTGGCTGAACTTGAGTGCACACACACACACACACACACACACACACACACACACACACACACACACACACACACACACACACACAGACGGAGAAAGCGAGGAAAGAGATGAACTAAACGATAGTCACGCATCTTTCTTTCCACTACGAAGTCGTGTACGCTCGCGCCCCCAAGCGTGACGAGCAGCGATGCGATATATACACGTGATGTGAGCGATTCATGGGGGAGATAGTGCTTAGAACAAAGCACTAACTGCCATCCAAACATGTGTTGTGGCTCCGATATCATCGCTACGCCCCAAGGTAAAAGGTTCATCTGTGTACGTATTTCCTTAAACAAACCGACGGTACACCGCGCGTGTGCGTGCGTGCGTGTGTGTGTGTGTGTGTGTGTGTGTGTGTGTGTGTGTGTGTGTGTGTGTGTGTGTGTGTGTGTGTGTCTGTGTCTGTGTGTGTGTGTGTGTGTGTGTGTGTGTGTTGCATTCTTCGAATACAAAAACAAAACAGAAACGACAAGAAGAACAAAATAGAGAGAGAGAGAGAGAGTACAGGCCTATGACTGGTGAGTGAGAGAAACAGAGAGAGAGAGAGAGAACCAACCAAACAAACAAACAAAACAAAAACCAGAGGATCGCGTAGGTACGTTCTAGATAGTGACGCAACGCATGTTTTCCACTTTCACGAATACTGCCAATAAATAAATAAAAACCCCACTGAATTCACTTGATTTACTGCGTTTGTGTGTCATATGCATGGTGTATTTGTCGTCCGTTTGGAATCCATTAGTTGAATAGTCTGTGGTAGTGTTAGCAGGACAGTGTGCAAGGGAGGCCTTCCAGTGCCTACCAACTCTATCTTAAAGTAAAGGTTTCATCATGATCTCTCTCTCTCTCTCTCTCTCTCTCTCTCTCTCTCTCTCTCTCTCTCTCTCTCTCTCTCTCTCAGTCTCTCTCTCGCCCACGCCCTGGCAGTCGACACAATCGTCAAACGGGACTAGGAGGTGTGCACTGGGAGCGATTTTATCGTTGTGGAGATCTCTCTTTTTGTGGCACTCCGCAGGGGCTCCTACACGGCTCCACCTCGCTTCAGCGACCTTCTTAGGGTCGTGAGGGTCCCCCACCACAACACTAGGCTTCCAGGCACAGACTTGCACAACGGCCTTTCGTGTGTGTGTGTGTGTGTGTGTGTGTGTGAGAGAGAGAGAGAGAGAGAGAGAGAGAGATGATGATGATGATGATGATGATGCGGATGATGATGATGATGATGAAATGTTTTTTATTCAGGATAGAGCATATAGGCACTGGCGCCTATCTTACAGGATGTCTCTCTACTTAACATTCAAGGATACTAAACAACAGACTACAAACTATCTTTAAAAAAAAATGAAATACATAGGTGACATGGGCTGAGAGAGAGAGAGAGAGGTATCTGCTCCTGAGAAAGAGAGGGGAGGCGGGAGTGGCGGGGGGGGGGGGGGGGGGTTAACCTTTAAACTGAGCAGAGCGACAAAAGTCACAAACCACAACTGGAGCTAACCTTCCGGAGATGTTCAACGGACAGTCTACACGTATACACGTAAAAGGTTTCCAACGGAACTCTCCTTCCAGTAAGACAAAACAGATCCGCACGATTAAAAAGAAAGATAACTCTCGTTGACTGAAAGATTCTGTTCAACACTCCGTACATACCGCAGTTTCAGCCACTACACACACACACACACACACACACACACACACAATGTCGCGTTTTACTTTTCTCTCAGAATATCGCAAGACACGTTTGGTTTGTGTGCGAACTGCGCCGCAATTCCCCTCCTCGTAGCTCCGTGGGATTTCGCCTTTGATTTTTACCGTCCGGGCAACTGAAGCCAGCAGTGCTTTGTCTACGACAGAAGATTAGCAAAAGGCCGCTGTCATAAACTTGCAGGTGCGGGCTACCTTGGGGACTTTTATCTACACACCCCGGGACAATAGAAAGCTTCTCCCTGGAGGAGACTTCAAAAACTCCCACGTCGTCAGGCCGAGTCGTCAAAGTGTAGTATGCAGCGCTGGTACACCACGGGTATTGACTGAGGTTGTTGGTACATGTACATGTATATATACACGGAAATCGTCTGTGGAGGACAGCAGTTCCGTACATACAGCGATTTAGCAGGGCATAAAAGGAGAGCTCAGGGCCCGCGTGTAAAAGTCGAGGTTAGGGGTGGGTGGGTGTTTGGGGGTTTAACGTCCTTTTCCATCACATACGGGTGATAAAAAATTATCAAAGACGGGGCAACGACGAAAAAGCCAGCACAAATATTTGGCCCCAGCCGGGATACGAACTCACGACCCGAGCATTAGAAGTCCAACGCTCTACCATTCGACCACCCCGGCTCCCCGTCGAGGTTAGGGATTTTACCCCCAGTTTAAAGTCTAACCTCGAACTAAACTGGCTCTGGGGTTAAATTTTCTGTTGTTTTTATCTTACTCAGGAAGCGGGTCCATTCCACCAAGGTGCCTAAGGAATTTTTCTTCCTTTCTTCGCTTCCTTTTTTTCTATTTAATTTTGTTTTGGGGTTTCTATTGTCCTTGTCCGGGTTAGGCCCGTAGCCGTGGGTTAAATTAACCTCGAGTTTTACATGCGGGCCCTGGTGGGTGTGTACTTTGAGTAGGATTGAGTTGCAAGGTGGTAGATTGTATATACGTGGCTGGCTTTATTATGTCTGCCTTGATTGTGTAGAGTTGTTGGGTTACAAGTTATACGATCTGAAGGAATAGTTGATATATAAATATGGCAAAATTAAACGCCTGGACGGCAAATGGCTTAATCAGAGAGAGAGAGAGAGAGAGAGAGACTGAAACAACTTTACTTGAAAACGGTCTTGTGGCCAATTTTCAAACATGCCGTTAAAAAAGTACAAATTCAAAAATTCAAAGTTCGAACATACTTAAAAGTGGAACGTGAAACGAGAGAGAGAGAGAGAGAGAGAGAAAATTAGACTCGGCCTAAAAATCACGAAGGTTTCGTCTTTTGTTTTAAAGTTCTGGGCGTTTAGTGCAAATCCGTTCGTTCCCATCACTCTAAGGGATATAATTTCAAATGTTTTAATGACCCCTTGCGCCGTAAAAGACCTCATTACACGCCCAAACTGCTCCTCTGGGTCATATGAATGCCGGACGCACATTTTCTTTTTCTCTCTCTTTTTTCCGACATTTACATTTCTATGGGGTCTAGCCGCAGCAACTCCGAGTCTGACCACCGGGTGAGTCAGGCAACACACGAGTTCAAAGGACGGGGAGGGAGGGCAGTCACGAGGATGGGGTGGGGGTTTGGGGGTTTAACGTCCCTTTCCACCACACAAGGGTGATATCAAAGACGGGGCAACGAGAAAAAGGCGGCCAGCACAAATATGGAGAGGCACGAGAAAAAGTGATACTCATAGTCAACTTCCGGTTAGAAGTGCCAGCAAACTTGATTTCGGTTCTCCCTTTTGTTTCATTTTGTTCAAACTTTTAGCGGACGGAACGAAATAATTATCATAATCATAAGATTAGTATCGTAAATAGTCGAGCTGGCTAATCGCACATCATGGGATTGCAATGTGTTGATGTCCAGTGTGTGAGAGAATTCGTTTGATTCACGTGAGCGTGCGTGTTGTGTGTTTAGTTCGCTTTGAGCGAAGTAACTGACATAATTATAGCCAAGACGTTTGTAGCCACGCCTGCTGACTAAAATTAATCCTCCTTGGCAACCACACGCAGCGCTTGCTTGCCTTTTTTAAACCTTCTGTCATAACACATACTCCGACAAGCAAACCCACAGGTGCGGGTTTGTTTGTCGGAGTTCACGTGAGTCTCGTTCGCGCACTTTGATTGGCTAGCACGACCTGTCAATCGGGAACTGCCTGCATGTCAATTGGGTAAAACGTCTGCACAATACACACTATTAGCATTACAACCACCATACTCCTCTCGTGGGCAGACCACATTCAAAAAAAACATCTCATTTACATTTAATTGTCAAGTTTTCTTCGGGACAAAAAAGCCAAAAGCCAAATATGGCCAAAGGACCGCGCTGGCTTATCTCCCTTGATATCACGCGTTACGTGGTCGAAAATGACATTGAATCCTCAGCTATACCACCAGTCCAATATGTTTCGGACTAATTCAAACCGACTGTCCAGACGTCCTGAGAAAAATCGGTCTCTGAGTGGTGTTTGTGATGGCTTTCTCAGCCCCTTCCGTTACAGCGTTAGAACACACGCTAGAGATGTGCCCCCGATATGTGGGCAGCAAAAACTCGTGTCGCAAACTACAGCGACAAAGCTTGTAGGAATCAGAACAAAGCGAAAACGAAGCGTTATTCACTGGTGCCTCTAAACTTCTTCACATAGTAACAGTACTGTTCCCTCGACTGACGTGATAAAATAACTGGCTACGGTTGACCCGGGGCGTCTGGGCACAGCCAGCCAACGGTATCTGCCGATAAGTGCGTGACCGACCGGGCGTCGTTATGCACGTGCGAATTTTCACGCCTCAGCGGTTTCATATCATCCGACTGTGACAAAACACAAGTTGGGGCCGGGCGCGCGTGCTCGCACTGAGTTCCGGCCCGAAACTGAATCCAACAAAGAGAAGAGGGGAAGGGGAAAAAGGCCGATGCCAAGAGAAACCAGTAAAGAAGAAGAAGAAGAAGAAAAAAAAAACCCAAGGGCAGATCACGTCCACGGCCCACACGAATTTGCGACACGAGTTAGCCGCCCACATATCGGCGACACAACTCCAGCGGGCGTTGTAACGCTGTAACGGGATGGTGAGGAGCTAATTACAAACACCCAGAGACTGTTTCTCTCAGGTCGCTTGGACAGTTGATCTGAATTAATCCGAAGCCTACTGGTTTGATGGGTTAGCTGGGGGATTCAACGTCGTTTTCGACCACGTAACGGGTGATATCAAAGGAGAAAAGCCGACACAATATTTTTTTCGAGGAAAACTTGACAATAAAATTCCACAATTTCACAAACATGACGCAAAACAGGACAGTATTTCAGGGGCTTCCTGCTAGAGGGTCGTATCGATACCGATAAAAAGAAAAGATATAGGGCATTCTGACAGGAAACCCTCGATTTTCTCTCTCACACACACACACACACACACACACACACACACACACACACACACAAACCGAGTATCCAATACAAGTTATTCCCTGAAGGTAAATGAACAACGATTCCTCCTTCGCAAACTGGAGCGTCGAGAGGCCAGATCAAAATTGCCTAGGTGTCAAAACCCTGTCCCTTAAATCCACGGTCATTAGCGTGATCTTTAAAACACGCAACCTCCGACAGCTGTGTGGTGATCCACGTTATCAGCATCGGTCCAATAAACTACAGCATCGAGTGATGTCAAACCAAATTTAATTTGGCCAGGCTGTGGATGACAGGTCCCGCACTGGACACCAGTCTAAAGCCGCCACGTCCCTCAAGAGACTGGACACAACTAACCCCCTTTCCCCACGTCATCCCTTCGGCAAAAGGGGGCTAGGCGAAAAGGGATTTGACAAGCACTTGGACCCTTTTTCCGTTACAGCTCGTCAAAACTGTACCGTCACTGGGGGCGGGGAAAAAAAGGCCTAAGCCAGAAGGGATTTGCCAAGCGCTTATGCCCTTTTTCAAGACGACAGGAGACCTACGTCCGCGCCACCTCACCAACAACAGCATCGCTCTTCACAAGAACGTGATTCCCAAAGGGAGGCAACTGAGGCGACCCGCGAGCCGAAGGGCCAGCAACCCTAGACGCGACTCTCCAGTCCCGCGACTATTAACTTGCACTTAGGCCGCTAGTGTTTCAGGGGAACAGCCAAGGCGATAAGATAAGCGGCAGCAGGCAAGCTTGGGAAGAGAGCGCCGAAGCACGCACAGTTCCGGCTCAGGGGGAACCCACCATGAAGAACTGCGAGGATTACATGATAGGACAAACATTCTGAGACCCGCTCTATTGTTTCTTTAGCGTGTGTGTTATTGCTGCTGTGTTATTTAACTTTTTCTTCCTTTATTTCTTCACTCATTTTCTGATTTCTTCACTGATTTATGGATTCGAACGTGGGTCTCCCGGTCCATGGCCGGTTCGAAGTGCAAACTACTACGCTACGGGGGTGGAGGGAGGCGGGGGCGATTTTGTCAAGAACGGTGACGAGATGTAGTACTGGGTGGGTGGGAGAGGAGTGGGGTGGAGGTGGATAGGTGTTTGGTGATTTTAACGTCGATTTGTCTGCCAAGAGAGCAAACCGGTGATTTTAAAGACAGAGACACGGGAAAACAGACCCCTAGCAAACATTGGCAATGTCGGGGAAAGTAATTCGCAACCTTTCTATCGAAAGTTGACCGCAGGGAGAGAGGTTTGGTTTAAACAGTTTTTATTCACATTGAACAAACAGAAAATACACCCACACAACTTCCACAATGCCGAGCACAACAAGTTAAAAACTTATGAATGTGCTCATAAGTACAAGAAAACATTTGCGGCGGAGGCGTCAGACACAGCATTACAAGACAGATCGGAGAGAGGTTTCAGTCCACGCTGAAACTAGTGTTGAAGCGGGCGGCTTCAGTCAACTGCAGAACAGTATCTGATTTTTATCATTAATTATTAAAAGTTATTTTAGATTATAATAATAATAATAAAATAACGAATATACCTACCTTAACACCAAGACTACTTTTTATGTGATTTTTTTCTTACTTCAGAAAAATCTCTAATTTGATTGTAGAGTTTATTATTTATTATCTTATGTGTATTTTAATTTGATGTGTATCATTGTCTTTGTTTGTCCACCACACTCAAATTTCCCTCTGGGATAATAAAGATGTATTTATTGATTGATTGATTGACTGATTTATCGATTGATTGTTCTTCAGCAGAGTAGCAGCCTCCGCGCGCACGGATTGATCTTAACTTCAAACGAATTTTCTCAACAGACAGCCCATGGAAGGAGCTGTAAATATTCTCATGCAACGAAAATCGACCCCCTGGAATGTGGTAGCCGTCTTCCTTTTTTTTTTTTTTTTTTGTCCATCTTGTGTTTGCGTCAAGAGGCAGTTCCGGCGTCACGTGACAAGGACCTCCAAACTCAAAAGGGAGACCACCCTGACTCCCTCACCCCGACCGTGGGGCAGTGGGAGCCCAACCCCTCGTGTCCAACTGACGGACCCTCAGGGGCACGGGGATCAATGACGACAATGCCATGAAGAGGGCAGGGGCTTGTCGCGGCCCGACCCTAGGGGGAGAAACCGTCACACCGTCACACCCACTTCTTCCCCCTCTTCTGCCCTTTCTTCTCTCTTCCACTGGAGTTCTCTTCTCCTTCCGTCAGGAGTTCCTTGCCCCTTGTTCGACAGTTCCTGTCACAGGTTGTCGCCCTCTTCTGGCAGGTTTGGGACCGTCTTCCGTGTCTGGGCGTCTCGGTGTTTACTGCGCAGAGGGATAATGCCCCCGAGGGGAGTTCCCGGGTTCAAGAGTCAGGAGAGTGGGGGCAGTCTCTTCACATGCAGCTTCTGCCTACTGTACAGGACCTGCACCGCTTCTCAAACGGTTTTACTCGAAACCACTTTAAACCTCTGGTGATCGTTCAAACTCAAGGCAAAGGTTCCGGTTCACACGCTCTCTCTCTCTCTCTCTCTCTGCTCTCCCTCGAAAACGTCTTCCACGGTGAACGGACGCCTTCGATATCGGTCGACACTGTGGCAAAATCTTCAGCAAGGAGTTTCTGGTGACACGGTCTTCAACAGGCCAGCGAAGCAACTATTGTTAAAATGATTTAAAAGCTACGCATCATTGTGTAAGTAAATTCTCCCCCACAAAAAAAAAACAGTGTGCTTACTCGGCTTTGTTTGCATCTAGCCCAAAACACTGGTTTGTTTTGTTTTGTTTTTTTTACTGTCTTCAGAATTATTGTAGAAATGTAATCCGGCTGGGGAGCCAGGATAGCCGAATGGTAGGCGGTTGGACTTACAATGCTCGGGTCGTGTGTTCGAATCCCGGCTGGGGCCAAATATTTGTGCCGGCCTTTTTCTCCTTGCGGACCCGTCTTTGATATCACCCATACCTGGTGGAAAAGGACACTAAACTCCCAAACACCCACCCGTATAATCCGGCTGACAAATTACACCAATTTTCAACACTCATGAACAGTTTGGTCAGTTTTGGTGTAATGAACATTCATTCATTTATTCATTCATTCATTTACTTATTTATCAAACGTCGCAATCTCTGCGAACGCGTTTACCGCGGATCAAATACTATCTTGCCACACACACACACACACAAAAAAAAAATTGTAACAGATCACTATCCCACCTTTGTCGCAATACTTGAAGGCAGTTTTCAGCATGACGGCAATTCTCTGTATACGGTGACTGCAGTGACAACGCAACGGACCAGCGTGACTGTCAAAATATGGTCACGCGTTCTTTGAACTCGCCTCTATCCTACGTCAGCAGAAAATGCGGAAGACAAACAACACAAGACACGTCAAGTTGCGTCCGTTTAGAAATTTCTACTACGAGGAAGATAATGGTGTCTGGGTCCTGACCAGGACATGGTGGCTAGCTACCTGTGCTTTCCGCGAAACACATTAATTTTGTGAAGTCGCCTTCCTATTTCCTTGGGTTGGTATGCAAGCACTGAAGGGGTTGTTGTTGTTGTTGTTCTTGTTGTTGTTCTTGTTGTTGTTCTTGTTGTTGTTGTTCTTGTTGTTGTGGCAAGTGTGGCAAGCGTAATGAATGGTTAAGTGTTGAAAGTTTGATGGGTTTGACTATTACGTTAAGCAGATGAACAAAGAAAAGAAAATTCTTTTGAAATATCAGCTGGACTTGATCAAGAAAGAAATAAAAAAAGCAAGCGTCCTAGCGAGCGGAGGGCAAGGACAGAACAGAAACAGGCGAACCATTCGCGTTTTCCTTTTTTTTCCTTTTTTTTTTTTTTTTTTTTCACATCGTCCCTTGTCCAAGCATGTTCAAGATACTGTATGAAGAAAAATGTCGCGTAACATTAGCATAATGTATCGCAACATAAAAAAGGGACATACGACTGACAAGGTACGGGTTGGACTTACAGACGAGATGTTCTTGAATGACCTTTAGTCAATGGAAGTTTCTTCCCCCCTTCTATCCCCCCCCCCCCTCCCATACCCCCGCCACCATCTCCACCAATCGGCCCCAGGACGAACTCACCGCAACCGACCATCACCTACCACTACTCGCCTTGTCCTTGCTATCGCTCCATCAGAAGATAGCGCATGTTTTGCCGTACCAATGACAAGATACAGTACAATCTGAGGTGTACCGCACTCCGATTTAACCTCGCGATTACTGTGGGTTTCCTAGACCGGGCGTACTTCCCTTCTGAACACTACACGTGGGGATCGGGCCTCAAGGAAGTGTGAAAAGGCGTTCAGACTACCGAGGAATGGGTACAATTTATGATGCTGATTGACGCTTTTTGAAGAGGCGAGAGGAGGGAAGATATACTGACACCACATACCCCCCCCCCCCCCGCTCTCTCTCTCTCTCTCTCTCTCTCTCTCTTTATTCTTTAATTTTTTTACTATTAGTTAGACGAGTATAATATTTAGCAACGGCAGGTATGAAAATTGACTGTTAATGTTAACTTCCTCTACCGTTGTAAAATAAAGAGTCATTGATTCATTGATTCTCTCTCTTTCTCTCTCTCTCTCTCTCTCTCTCTCTCTCTCTCTCTCTCTCTCTCTCTCTATCTGTTTGTGTTTTGTTTGTGTTTATTTTTATCCATAAATTTTGCTCCGCGAGGCCATATCTTGTCCAAATTATTGATTGTACAAACAGGCATACATATTTTAGACGCGACGCTATATTATTGCAAGCAAGCAGGGAGTGGGAGTTTGAGAGTTTAACGTCCTTTTCCACCACGTTTGGGTGATATCAAGGACTGACGGGGCATCGAGAAAAAGGCCAGCACAAATATTTGGCCCCGGTCGGGATTCGAACTCACGACCCGAGCATTGAAAGTCAGCGCTCTAGCATTCCGCTGTCCCGGCTTCCCCCGTTACGAGCAAGCAGTCAAAGAAATAAATAAATAAATAAACTATCTCCCCGCAAATGCATGTCTTCCCCTCAGCACCTCCCAGCCCCTCTACAACCCACCCACCCTCCCACCCATCACGACTTCGACCACCGAGTCTGGTCGCAGTTTACAAACCACATGCCACCACAAAGCTGTCCTCCCACCTTTTTTTCTTTTTTTTTTTTTTTTTTTTTTTTTTGGGGGGGGGGGGGGTAAATTATGAATTCCAAAAATATGTAGGAAAAGAAATGTAGAAAAAAATATGTAGAAAAAAAAATCTCTCAGTTTATTATTTTTCTTCGCTCCGCTGTGACACAAAAACCTGCAGCACAAGCATTATCTCAGCGTTTGTCCGTCCAGGGTCGATGGCCATTGGCCCATTGTGCCTCGCGCATCAACACCTGACGGCTGGCCGGAGGGGGGGACACGCTATTAATATTGTTATTAATATTGCTGGTCGACTCGCAGTGTGTCCCGTAACAAGCCGACATACACACGCTCAAAACCGGGATCACTCATGCGGAGTATTTGCTAAATATACGCCAGGTGATATAAATATTGCGCGGGCAGCCGATGACATGATTGATGGAATGGGGAATTCGATCTCTTCATTAAAATGCCGCGCGCGAAGGCTGCAACTGAAACAGCTGCCGTGTGCACGTCACGGTGTGCAGAGCTGGCGGACGTTTTCGCGAACGTATGATAAGTATGCGGAAATATACGTAAACTAATGCAGAGTAATAAAACTGGAGTAATAAAATTTGTAGCGCAGAATTGTGTGTGATTTCATGAAAATCTGGATTATCTGTGTATTCATTTATGTCGGGCTTTTGTTATTGTTGTTGGTGTCATTTGTCTGCTTTTTTTTAATTTGATGTTTCAACAGCTTTCTGCGCATGCGTGTGGCGTTTTCCCCCAGTGTCTACGGCTAAATTCTAAGTAGCCAAAAAATTTTTCTGCCCCCCCCCCTTTTTTTTTAAATATTTTTTTAGAAACACTGCCAACGATGAAGATAGACGGAAAGAGTGGCAGACAGAGGAAGAAAAAAGCAAAACTTTTCCAGTGTCTACAGTTGAATTCAGTTCTAGTGGTCCAATGTCCATTCTTTAGAAAGACAGACAGACAGTCAGACAGAAACTGTCAGACAAAGAGAAAACAAGAAAATCTAGTGTCCACAGTTCAATTCAAAGTAGTCCAGTTTCGTTCTTTACAGACAGCCAGACACAGACAAGAGGACACAGACACGAGGACACAGACACAGACAGGAGGACACAGACACGAGGACACAGACACAGACAGGAGGACACAGCCACAGACAGGAGGACACAGACACAGAGAGACAACCCAACTGGTCTTACCTGCGAACTTGCTACTAAGGTAGTCCTCCTTGCAGATGAACTTGTTCTCGTCGAGAATGTACAACTCCTCCCCCGTGGACAGCTGCTTGCGGCACACCATGCACGTGAAACACTTGAGATGAAACACTTTGTTGCGCGCGCGTCGCACGAGGTCGTTCGGGGATATTCCTTGCGTGCATCCGGCACACTTCGTCCCGTACCGCCTGAAAAGAAGAAGAAAAAAATTATTGCTCTAGGCCCGTATGCAGAACTCGAGGTTAATTTAACCCACGGCTACGGGCCTAACCCAGACTAGGACAAAAGAAACCCAAAAGCAAAATTAAACCAGAAAGGAAGCGAAGAAAGGAAGGGGAAAAATCCTTCTGTAACGGCTTAGGCACCTTGCTGGAATGGGCCTCTTCTTGATTTAAAAAAAAAAATTAACCCTAGAGCTAGTAAGTTTAGTTCGAGTTTAGACTCTAACCCGGGGCTAAACTCCCTAACCCTGACTTTAACATGCGGGCCCTGCTTTGGAAATGTTCAGCCCTCAAAATTTGAAAATAAAGGTGATTCTTATTCCGAAACTTAAATGGCTGAGCTGTCCCTTCGCCGGCGCCAAGTGAGTGTGATGTGTTCATGTCCAGTGTGTGAGAGAATGCGTGTGATTCACGTGAGCGTGCATGTTGGGTTCCGTTCCGTCGCGGCGCTGTGAGCCGATCCCAGAAAGTGGGTAAAAGCGCCTATACAATACTCAGTTATTGTCACAGTTATATTATTAATGATAATGATGATGGTGCTTGAGAGGTTTGGATTTTAAGGTCGTTTCTTGTTGTTGTTGTTGTTGTTGTTGTTGTTGTTGTTGTTGTTGTTGTTGCTGCTGCTGTTCTTATTTTAATCTCTCTTTTTAAAATTTCTACGAGGGTGTGAAATCTGACTGTCTCTCTTTCGTCTCGGATGAATGATTTCTTTTAAAGTATTGATATTCTAGTTTTAGATCCTCTCAAATTCAGAATGGCAGTAAAGTTGTTGTTCTATCTGTCTGCTTGTTTGTTGTTGTTGGGTTGTTGTTGGGTTTGTTTTCCTGTTGTTTTTGTATTCTTAGTTTAGAAAAACACAGAATGATAATGTTTACGGTCTAACCAGTGCAGAGAACAAGTTCCGGGTGCTCAAAGACTCGAAAACCATTAACTTCAAAAGAAACCATCTCGTTATACACCTACAATATTCGTCGTATACACGCAAGAACGCTTTATTAGCAACAGATGAGCGGCGCATTAATCTCCTTCTGGTAAAAAAAAAAAAAAAAAAATTATGATGGCGGCGTCTGTGATTAATTAGCGACATGTGTGCTTTACGACCAGCTCAAATTTCAGGTTCTTGTCTGTGTTGCTGAAACACATACATGTTCCAAAATTTACAGCATGCATACAAAACCTTTGAATGTCAGATGTAACGAACAGTTTCATACAATTAAAGTCACACAGTCAAAGTCACACAGTTTTAGTGTGCGTGCGTGCGTGCGTGCGTGCGTGCGTGCGTGCGTGCGTGCGTGCGTGCGTGCGTGCGTGCGTGCGTGCGTGCGTGCGTGCGTGCGTGCGTGTGCGTGTGTGTGTGTGTGAAGTTTCAAGTATGTTCGAACGTTGATTTTTTTTTTTTCAGTAACGGTAAGTTTGAAAACTGGTCACAAGACAAAGCTTCCAGCGTTTTCAAATAAAGTTATTTCAATTTCTTTCTTTTCTTTTTTTTTTTCTTTCTTTGATTTTTTTTTTCTTTCTTTCTTTTGTATTAATTTCTGCTATTGTCTGTCTGTAACGGTTGACTTGAAAAGTCCGAGTAGTGATGCATGTGACTTTGTAATTATACAGATTTTCCCCCGTAACACACACACACACACACACACACACACACACACACACACACACACACACACACACACACACACACACCACTACCACCACCCATAAGGGTCGGTGAGGGGGGAGGGACAGGGGAGGGGGTGGCAGTGACCCAACAAACAGTGTCCAGTCGAAGACGCCGATCAATGCACATGCAAAGCGCGTGCGGATTGATCTCCGCTAGGGGGCGCCCCTCCTCGCCGCTGTGTCGGCAAATACACGTCCCCCCCCCCCCCCCTCCCCGCGTGTAAATAATTCATCGGATTTATAGAAACTACAAACACCTCCCGACGGCAAGTCTTGCTCCTCCTCTTGTCAGAAAATGGAGGTTAAATGCTGAGAAGAGATGAAGAAATATTCCGTTTTTCTTTCTTTCAAGTCACTCTCGGGTTATAGTCCAAACTATTATCTGCCCCGGCTGTGCGGGAGAAGCGTGCGTGCGTGCGTGCGTGCGTGCGTGCGTGCGTGCGTGCGTGCGTGCGTGCGTGCGTGCGTGCGTGCGTGCGTGCGTGAGGGGGGTGTAGGAGGTGTTTGCGATGAGCGCGAGCGAAGGTCGATAAGTTGACCAATCATTGAGAGATTTTTTTTTCCCTTGAGTGACAAGCACCTCGGTTAATTTGGGGTCGAAGCATTGAGCGATTTAATTTTTCTTCTTCCGTGTACAACAATTTTTGTGTCATCATTTCCTTGGGACAGACAAAAAAAAAAAAATAAATCGTCAGCGCGATTCACTGATTCACACCAGTTTGTGGAACAATCCGGCACGGTGTCTAGTTTTAATCGACTGTAAAGTTCTGTTTCTTTTTGTTTGTTTCTTTCTTTCTTTATTCTCTCTTTTTTTTTTTTGTAAATGCTGTATTACACACACACACACACACACACACACACACACACACACACACACACACACACACACACACACACACACACACCGCCTCCCCTCTCCACGTCAACGCGATACCTAACTATTTTTTTGTTGTTGTTTTTCAAATCAAATCAAAGAATTTCAAAACTGAATGACCACGATATAACCTGCTGTTGAACTTCCTTCAGTCGAATACGATACAGGCAATTAAAGTGTTAAAAAGTGTACTCGGGGAAACAAAGTGATAAAAACATTTCTAACGGAATCAGTAAAGCTTTTTTTTTTTAAATAATAATAACAATGATAATGAGTACTCTACAGGCGCTTTACGCAATTTCGTGAATCGGCTCAAAGCGCCGCGAACTGAACCCAAGACGCACGCTCACGTGAATCACACGCATTCTCTCCCACACTGGACACGCACACATTGCAATCACGTGGTGCGAAGGGTCGGCTCAGCTATTTAAATTTCGCAGTTTAGAATTGCATTTATTTTTCAATTTTGGTCGGCTGGAGATTTCCAAAGCAGATGGGGAGGAAGCCGGAGCACCCGGAGAGAATCCAAGACGATAGGCCCGAAAGAACGGTGCCACGTACGAGAAGGAAAACAAATCTTTTCCACGAGTGGGGCTCGAACCCTTGACTTTTCGCATTGGTCTTTTAACCACTAGACCACAGACCGCCCCCCTAATCCGCCGGCATAATGTAACGTTGTGATTGACAGGGTCTGTGACATTCTGATTCGATGTGATTCGATTCCGGACGGCTGGAAAGCAAGAAATGCGTAATTACAGGAAGATCAAATTTGTTGCGAACCACGCCTTCACCCCCCCCCCCCCTCCAAAAAAAATAATAAAAACAAAAAGTAAAAGAAAAACCAGGGGCAACTGAGCTAGATATATTAATGTCCTCCATCAGAAACTGACCCTCTAATTCTTGATTCGATCTGTTAAACCTAAGAAACTCCGCAACGATGAATTGCTAAAAGATCAGATTCACTTCCTTCATACTACACGCTCATCGGACAAACACATAAAATAGAATAAAAATAAAATGAAATAAAATAATTAGAAAAATAAAACGCGGCTAAATTAGGTGTAATGTCGTGATTTCAACATGACTCGGTTTCTGGCCTTTGACTGATTCCATTTGTAAACCCTACACACACACACAAACACACACGAAAAAAAAATAATGTTAATTGCTAAAAAAAAAAAAGATTCATTGCAAACAGAATCTTCCTCCCGAAGTCCGGAAGAATGAAATGCAACTCTTCCGAAATTACTTCGAGGCACAGAAATTCGAAGCAGGTAAAAATCCCATGTGAATTGCGTTAGGTTATAATGAACCCTGTTTGCGTTTTACTTCTTTTATTGTTAAAATCTTTGGTGTAATTTTCACGTGTTGATATCCCCTTACACAAGATGCTTGAAGTTAGCGAAACAAAATGGTTGGGGGAAAAAATGAGTGTGTCAATAAAGCCAACCGCCACCCTTCAATGACGGGACAAAGTGGCAATACATAGTTTCGGTCTGAAATCTAAGAAAGGTGGGTGTTTGGGGAGTTAAACGTCCTTTTCCACCACATACGGGTGAAATTAGGACGGGACAACGAGGAAAAAGCCAGCACAAATATTTGGCCCCAGCCGGGATTCGACTGAACTCACGACCCGAGCACTGCAAGTCCAACGCTCTACCATTCGGCCACCCCGGCTCCCTGAAATCTAAGATGGCACAATGCGAAAATCCCTGGTCAGTTTCTCCGGCATAAAAAAAAAACCCCGCTTTGTCGCGATGAGATCTGAACTGAGAAACAAAACTGAAACAATGTCACACACACACACACACACACACACACTCACTCACTCACTCACTCACTCACTCACTCACTCACTCACACACACACACACACACACACACACACACACACACACACACACACACACACACACACACACACACACACACACACTCACACACACACACACACGGCAATGCAATACCACGCAAACTAATGCAATATAACACTATACAAGACGATAAAAAGGGGGGGGGGAACTTCTGTCCGGCATAATTAGAGCAAGTTTTTATGTTTGTTTGTTTTTTGTTGTTGTTGTTGTTGTTTTGTTTGTTTGTTTGTTTGTTTGTTTGTTTTGTTTTTTTGGGTCAAGAAATAGATAATAGAAAATTCTATGGATGGGAACAACCTATCCATCAGCGGAGTTCACGAACTTTCTTGCAAGTATGTCTTACTACACCGGATTCATGGACGGTTCAGGTTCTCGCCAGAGCACATTTCGTGTTCCTCACGGAAAAGCGAGCACATACAATCACGGTGCGCCTGAAGTTCTCATCTGTTTAATACACTCCAAGCTCACGTTCCTTCTGTTCAATTTTCGATAAAAATCATGGAGGCAGTTGTTTGACAACGATTGAAACTTTTGACGCTCGGTCAATTTTCTAACCTAACGTTGAAAAAGAAAAAAAAATTGGCTAAAATGAGAGAGAGAGAGAGAGAGAGAGAGAGAGAGACAGACAGACAGACAGACAGACAGACAGACAGACAGACAGAGCAGGCACACGTGTGCGCGCGTACACACACACACACACACACACACACACACACACACACACACACACACACACACACACACTAATCCTACACATTATCCTGAAAGTTTACGGCAACAACTGGATACTTGAGAAGGGTTGGAAACTCGTGCACATTTACAGCCAAACCTGTCTGAAACGTCTACCAAACCGACCACAAAATGGCCTCTTCACTGACGTACACATACTGTATTCAGTGTTCACTTCATCCCCTCCACAGAGAGACAGAGACAGACAGACAGACAGAGAGGATGAGACAGATTGAGACAGAGACAGAGACACAGAGAGACAGAGACACAGAGAGACAAAGACAGACAGACCCAATGCAAAGAACAGAGTGAGAGACAGACAGGCAGACAGAGTGCGACAGAGGAAGAAAGAGACAAAGAGAGACACTCCCAATGCAAAGAACACAACGACAAACAGAGAGAGAGAGAGAGAGAGCGAACGCAATGAACAGAGACCAAAAAAAAATTAAGAACTGGGAAATCCAACTTACAATTTCAAAATTCCACATTCACCATTCCACCCTCATTGACTGAGTTTGACCATCAGGTCAATTTGCCTTCTGCATGTGCACAGTTCTTCGACAGGTATAACGGTACGCATGATTATAGTCCTACCGTCGATCGACAAGTTCACGGCTTCATTGCTTCCACACCTGTTGCTCCAGCGTTGCCTTTCACCGCTACTCTTTCGACACAATGAGAAAGTGTTATTTTATTATCTGCCTTTTGTGTGTGGCGGGGACCCCTCTTCGATTACATCCATTGGGATCGCATCAGCCTATTTCGACCCGGGTCATATATCACACGATGCACTGATGATCAGCTCCTTAGCTTCCTAATTCGCTTAAAAAGTTTCCCGATGCGACACACAGAGATAGAGGGAGGGGCTAAGGTTGAGAGGGGTGGATGGGGCGGGGTGGGTGGGTGTTTGGGAGTTTAACGTCCTTTTCCACCACCGTAGAGGTAATATCAAAGACGGGGCAACGAGAAAAAAGGCCAGCACAAATATTTAGCCTCGACCCGAGCATTGAAAAGTGCAACAGCTCTACCGCCACTCGGCTATTCTGGCTCCCCGTTGAGAAGGATGGAGTAAGTTCCAACACACGAGACCGAAACGCCAAAGTGAAACTGCACATCGCCATGCACGCCAAACACGAAAGGCATCAACTCGAAAGCAAACAGATAAAACTACGGATATTTTCTTCATCTGCTGTGGTCCATCTCCCTCAAGGAAGAAATCCCCTAACCGCCCCACCCCCACCCCCAACCCCCAAACCCCCACCCGTGTGGTGCTGTCTCAAGCAATATTTTCCCCCAAACTAGCTGAGAGCCCTGGTAAACAAAAACACGGGTATGTCAGTGTGTCCCCAGAAATGAAGGGCCCACGCTTCAGTTCTTTATTCCCAGTTCAGCTCGCATTCTTCTCCTTCCGATGTTCTACTGTTTCTGACAGCAGTCTTCGGACTATTTGTCGAATTCCATCTTTCTTAACACGGGGAGATTTCTCCTTTTGAAAAGGACGAACACCCCGGTTTGGCTTCTTTCTTCCCCCCCCCCCCCCCAAAAAAAAAAAATCCAACAGCAACAGAAAGAAAAGAAGAGTATCCTCTCTCTCTCTCTCTCTCTCTCTCTCACACACACACACACACACACACACACACACACACACACACACACACACACACACACACACTCCCCCCTGGGGAACACACACACGCACACACTGTCAGAGATGTCTAACTGCTTTCTATGCACCAACCCCCGGGCGCCCTACCATGGACTATTTGCCGTGAAGCAGAGATACACAAAAGGCAAAACATATTCATGTAGCATACCAAGACACGCGTTTGCATAAATAAACAGCACGGGGTTAGTACAGGGGAGAGAGGAGGGGGAGGGGGGGTGAGGGGGCTGTCGTGGAGGTGGGGGGTGGAGGTGGGGGGGGGGGGTGGGGGTGGGGGGTGTTCTCTTGCACGGAAAGGAATGAAGGGTTGGACAGTAGGGTATAGTACAGTTAGGCTATACTTGCTGAGGGTTTGGGTGGTGAGTATCACTGAACATGAGAAGGTACCAAGAGCGGCTAATCGTTAAACGGTTAGGGAACAATGAACTGGTTTTTGTCGTGTAACCGAACATTGAACAGAAACGAATAAAAATTTAAAAAAATAAATGTTCTCATTCCATTTTTGACACAAAACGAAATCAACAACACAAAATAGCGATTATAAAAGGAAAAAAATGTAAGACAGCGATTTTGCGGCCGCTCAAACACCCCCCCCCCCCCCACCACCACCACCACCCACGGGGGGGGGGGGGGGGCATTTCTGTTATTTCTGCTTTAAAAAAAAAAATAAAGTGCTATGTTTCTGTCACTGACACTGACAAACTGGTCCGTGATCTTCCCACATCTAACTAACTAACTAACTAAGACCCATGGCTCCAAGTGGAGCATAGGCCATCGACGACCCTTCGCCACCGCACTCTGTTCTGGGCTACTCTTGCCACTCCAGTCCAGTTGATACACCTAAATAAAAGGGCGCGTAAATCTAAAATGACCGGCCTGTAAATTAAGGCCCTTTAGCGAGCAAATTTCGACTGGGTTGCCATGACACGTATCAGGATGGCCCCCTGAACATTTTCTGCACGTGAAGTAAGAAATGCTGATAATTATGCCAGGCGATATTTTCTCTCTCTCTCTCTCTCTCTCTCTCTCTCTCTCTCTCTCTCTCTCTCTCTCTCTCTCTCTCTCTCTCTCTCTTGATAATATTTTCTGGTTTTGTTTTTCAAATTAGATGATTTTCTGTTCTTGTTAATATTTTTCTCCCATTCTCAATCATTTGTGCGTGCGTGCGTGCGTGCGTGCGTGTGAACAAAAGCAGCGTGTAGGATTCCTATCGACATATTTTCTCCCAAAGCATGGCTATAGATTTTATTTTATTACATTTTTTTTTTCCTCGACTAACCTCTGTGACACGGCTTTGCGTTCACTACCAAGCCTGTTCAGTAGCAAAAGAACGTGCGAAGCTGCCACGATGTTGATATCATCTGATAGCGCACCTTCTGTGCCGGGATTTAAAAAACGCTTTTTGCCACGCCCGACTGACCGTGAAGCGTTTTAACTGTCGTCTCTCATTTCTCGCTTTGTCCGTCCTGTGTGTGAATCTGAATAGTGTGGCAATGTAGACATGTCATATCGGTATGAAGGGGGTACGTGAACTGACACAGGGGGTTCAGAATTTTCTTGTCTTGAACGGAGCACAGCGGCACGTGTTTTAAGATTAGAATATCTTGACTGAAACAAATTTGCATCAGGAGGTGTCGGAGACGCACTGAAGAGAGAGAGGGGGGGGGGGGGGGGGGGGGGGGGGAGGGGGAGAGAGAGAGAGAGAGAGCGTAAAATACTAATGTGCAAATTCACTACAGTCACTGATTTGCAATTTCTGGCCATGATAATCGGTTACTTAAACAACTTAAAAGACAAACACAGGTGGATACGCTTGAACCTAGTCTCTGCAACGGACAAGGAAAAAAGTACAGAAAAAGACATGGTCTGGAATACCTGTTGATAAGTGGATTGTGCTGATGACATTCTCAGTCGTACACTAACACAACGTTCCGTCTAAAGACAGATATTTCTGCGTTCGATGGCAGTCTTCAATATCGTTTGTAGCATAATTTTCGCACATGTGTCGGTCGAGGTTGTTTTCAAAGATGCGCCCCTACCCTCCACCCCCCCCCCCCTCAAAGTTTAATTGATTCTGTTCACTGAACTGTGAGCAAATACGTCCAGCTGGTACACGGCGATGCGCATGGGCGGACAGTGAAAATGCACGTGCACAAAACAATAGAGGCCGTGACGGCAGGTTTAGGCCGAAAAACCCGCCACAAGAATGAAACGTTTGTGTGTGAGCGTGACTGACACAGTTCTGAATTTGTTTTCCCCCACTGCCAATAATGCTTTGGTATTTTTGTTTTCTTTTGTTTTGTTTTGTTTTGTTTCAGTTTTTGTTTTTTGTTTTTTTTTTTAAGAAAGACGAAACATTGACGCGCCGGAGACAGCTGTTGGGTACGTGTTAGCAACAGTTTATTCACATTTGTTTTCAATGATACATTGTCCGGCAACAGCAAACAAAACAAAACAAAACAAAATCCCGATTTATCAGACCTTGCCTTTTCCAGTGTATCAGACAGACTCTGTCTTTTCTCGATGTATCAGGCAGACCCCGTCTTTTCCCGATGTATCTGACACCAGCCTTTTCCTGATGTATCAGACACCCTGTCTGCTCCCGATGTATCAGACAAGCCCTGTCTTTCCCCAATGTATCAGACAAACCCTGTCTTTTCCCAATGTATCAGACACGCCCCGTCTTTTCCCGACATATCAGACACTCTGTCTTTTCCCGATGTATCAGACACCCTGCCTTTTCCTGATGTATCAGACACCCTGTCTTCCCCCAATGTATCAGACAAGCCCTGTCTTTTCCCGACATATCAGACACCCTGTCTTTTCCCGATGTATCAGACACCCTGTCTTTTCCCGATGTATCACTGAGACAGACCCTGCCTTTTCCCGATGTACCGGGCTTTGCCTTTTCCCGGGTGTATCATGCAGATCCTGCCTTTTCCCCGATGTATGAGACCCTGCTTTTTTCCCCCCGATGTGTCAGACCCTCACTTTCCCCATGTAGTGTCCGTTGCACGTTTGTACCGGTGATTAAAAGGGTGTATCCGCTCTGGGGTTTTTTGTTTTGTTTTGTTTTGTTTTTAAATTTGAAACGAAGGGTGGGAACGGTGTTTGAGACGTGAACGCGTCGTTGTAATGCTAATGCGCACATTGCACCCGTCGCATGCCTTGTCTAACCCCCAGTTCACACGAACAGAGAAAGGGAAGGCGTTAATTTACGCCCTGCGATGTTTAGGTCACCATTCACCACCAACCAAATAAAACAAAAAACAAAAAAGTCAAGGTGTGGGTTTAAAAATAAATATAAGGAAAACAAAACCCGACGCCAAAACAAAAATCCACGCTGCACTCAAAACTACAAAAAGCAAAAAAAAAAAAAAAAAAAATGCTTGCAGCGATTTTAAAAAAAATATATGAAAATACTGGTGGACACCTGCGTGCGTGCGTGTGTGTGAGAGAGAGAGAGAGAGAGAGAGAGAGAGAGAGAGAAGAAGAAGAAGAAGAAGAAATACATTCTATTGCAGAACGCCTTCTGAAAACTCCAAACTTCCATATGCATTCGATTCACTCAGACAGAGCTTTCAGCCAGTTTAGAGACCATGATAAGTCATAAAAACTAGTGAACCGTCTACGGAATAAATAAAAATAAAAAAAAAATTCTTTACTTCTCTCACACTTTTCAAGGCAATGAAAACTATCAGCCTATCAGCCTATCAGCCTGATCAACAGCAACAACAACAACAACAACAAAAAGAAAACAAAACTGTTGGGTATTACCCATTACTAACGAGGCCTACAGAAACACCAGCTTACACAGGTTCCCACTCGTTCACGGCCCTCCCCACAAAAGCCGTGCGCGTGCAGATGCAAATGATGCAGAAAAGTATCCTTGCGCGCCTTTGCCTGAGCGGCCTAATCACGTCACAATACACCGACACCCAACCATCAATTATGAACTGTTTGAGGGCTGACAACGAAGACGCTTTGGCGACACTGAATGGTAACAAAAGCTCTCTCTCTCTCTCTCTCTCTCTCTCTCTCTCTTCTAATAAAAAGCGAAACTGAGCATGAGCGGGTATTGAGTGGAACCGGCTGAAGTGATAAGGGGGTGGGGGGGGGGGAGTGGTGTTTCGGGGTTTAACGTCCTTTTCCGCCACATAGGGTGATATCAAAGACGGGGCAACGATGAAAAAGCCAGCACAAATATTTGGCTCCAGCGGGGATCAAACTCACGACCCGAGCATTAGATGTCCAACGCTCTACCATTCGACCACCCCGGCTCCCCCTGAAGTGATGATAATAATAATAATAATAATAATAATTGCGTATTTTATAGGCGCTTTACCCAGTTTCTTGAATCGGCTCAACCGAAGCTCCGCCAGCTGCACCCAACACTCACGCTTACGTGAATCACACGCATTCCCTCACACTTTGGACACGAGCACATAACAATCACGTGGTGCTACGGGTCAGCTCAGCTAGCTCAGTTTCGAAATTTAGAATAGCATTTATTTTCAAATTTTGTGGGGGCTGAACATTTCCAGAGTATCAAGAAAGACTGATAGCTGCAAGGAGTCGATGCGATGTTGAAAAGACTGAAATCGGGGCGAAAACTGGTAAAAATCGCTGAAATCGAGGGATGGTGCTTATAGTGTAATAATATTAATAAATATTAAAACGACCGTTGGTGATTTTTTTTTTATTATTATATAGTGAGTGCATTTAATTATAATTTAAGTACAGCGGCACTTCTACCGGTTTGCTGGTTCGCAAAGTCAACATGATAACACGTTAGTTTGTTTACTGACATCTCAGTTTGGTTTGTAAAGGAGGTAGAATTATATGAACAAATACGGCTTTTCTTCATACAGTACTTATTGGCCATCCTCTCTATCCCCTTTCTTCCTATCTCTTTTTCTTTACAGATCTGTCCTACCATAACACTGTATTTGACATCTCCGCCGCTCATGTTTTCTGTACTTATGAGCACACTTAGAAGTTTTTGACTTGTTGTGCTCGGCCTCGTGAAAATTGTGTGCATATGTATATTTGTTCAAAACGAATAGAACTGTTTAAACCACAACAAATACGGCAATAGGTATTTTAATGTAATTTAAATATGCAGCCGGTCTGATGCCAAACTGAATTAAAATAAGTATATACGTCATTTGAGTTCAAGTAACATGTTCGCTTTGTTGGTTCCTTTATTTCTATGGGTTGGATTGTTAGCTTTTGTTTGTAAAACTTTTTCTTTTCTTTTTTTTTTTTTTTTTTTTTTTTGGGGGGGGGGGGGTCACATTTCTCGGACGGAAGTTTCCAGTGAAGATTAATCCTACTGGCCATCGACCTGACCCCCAAAATAGTTAATTAAATAAACACAAATTAACAACACTGAGCCGGATGTTCGCAAGTCACACAATGCTACATTTCTAAACTCTTAAAGGATGGGTGTTGGGTGTGTGGCGGCCAAACGTCCTTTTCCACCACATACGGGTGATATCAAAGACGGGGCAACGATGAAAAAGCCAGCACAAATATTTGGCTCCAGCCGGGATACGAACTCACGATCCGAGGGTTTGAAGTCCAACGCTCTACCGTTCGGCCACCCCGGCTCCCCTCTAAACTCTCAGGAAGTACCACAGAAGACGAAAGAAAAGCTCATTGTGGAGTAGGAGCAAATATTCAAGCCATAACGTAAAACAGAGAGCAGAAGAAAAAAATCTGCTAAAAAATCGCGCCCAAAAGGAAATGCGTAACCTACAAAACGCCAGCCATTAGCCAGACGCATTTGCCGACCGGCTGCGCTGTGTAACATTAATTCATATCGCGACTTTCCCACATGTGTTTTGGCCTGTGTGCCAGTGATCCTTGTACATGACTCAGTGAGCGAGTGCTGGCTCCATGTTGTTGAGCTCCAATTAATCATTCATAGCACACGTTTAGCTCTTTCATCGTTGTATCGGCAGAGTCCTCAACACGTGATTCAGTCTGTATTATGAGCAGTATGCACTTTTATTAAGCATATTATTGACAGATCATAGTAATTATCTCGTGTGCGATCGATATGACTATAGTGGTAGTCAGTGATGACATAGAATAACGTTTACAATTTTGTTCTCGCGTGGCGTCTATGCGACAAAATATTATTCAACAGACAGTATCTCCCCCCCCCCCCCCCCACACACACACATAATTACTTATTCCTCCAGTATTGTATTATTTGTGTTATTAACTACGGGAAATACTACACAACACTGAACGAACGGCACCTCAGACTGAAATGAAATGAAATGAAATGAAATGAAATGAAATGAAATGAACAGTGTGTATGTTTTCGCGTCCGAACACACAACTTGCAACCGTACTCAGTCTAGTTGTGATGTACCGCTTGGTTTAAACTGAATTGGACTTTGGTTGAAACAGGTTTATTGCAATACAGTTTAGTAAACAAACGATTACTGAGCATGAACAAACACCGCTTATAATAATGCTCAGGGGTGGAACGAGTGAATCTTAACGGTATTGCACTGAATGGCAGTAATTATAATAAACTAAACCTACGGATTGGGCTATGGGCTAACGACACTGAGAAATCACCCGTTTGTGTATCAACAACAACAACAACAACAAAAATATGCAACTTGAGACATTAGTCATGGCACAGCGCAAACATGCAACATGTTCAACACGTTTCTGGCTCATTTCCGTTTTGGCCCCTTGTATGTGAAACTCCGGCAAGACTAACGGTTCCCTGGCGGCTCTTACTGCAGCAAACACGAGTATAACCAGCGTGCAACACTTGACTACCACCGACCCAAATTTAAATCCATGCAAAAATGAATTATTTATGATTCTTTTCGTGAGGCCACTAGTGCGCAACCCCCAAACGTTAATGGGTTAGGAATTGGGTTCAATGAAATTCACCCTGATCCTGAGAGCATGGGTAGTTCAAGTAGAACATGCGGCTTGATAGTGTAACTATGCACGATACCCCACCCACCTCTATATCAGAGTGGATGTGGGTGTGGGTGTTTGGGGGGTTAACGTCCTTTTCCACCACATACGGGTGATATCAAAGACGGACGGGGCAACGACGAAAAAGCCAGCACAAATATTTGGCCCCAGCCGGGATACGAACTCACGACCCGAGGTCTACATCAGAGACCATACACAGAGACTAGTCTCTCGACGCATGAACCTCTGCTGACATGAATGCATAATTATGCATGTGCGGGTCGGGGTTGGAGCAGTGCGCGTGCTTTTGTCACTGTTCATTAATCACTATCACCGCATGCCGTACATCGCCTCCACCTTTAAGTGCATGTTGTTGATGCTGAACACTAGTTCACGTGGACTCTACAGCGGCGTAATGTAAACACCCACCCACCTGTTTGTGCATATATATATATTTGAGTTGTAACTTTAGTAATGACACGCTACTCGCTGCAAATCCATTTACTACATTTAATATCGTTGATGATAGTGATGATCATAATTATTTAGGAATGCATGTTCCTGACACTAAACTCTACTTCAAATGAAGACAGGAAAACGTGTCGGTTTGTGTATTTATAAGCGATATTTAAAATGTACAGGTATGCGTAAAATGCACTCTTTAGTCTGGAAGAAGTTCATCTTGTACAGGACCTCGTTTACGCTACACACATTTTTAATATATATTTACATCATGTTTTAAGCTGGACATATTTTTATATTTTAAAGGACCTGGCAGTAAGGGACTCTGTAAAGCCGCGAAATAGTCTTTGTTGCTTGCGCGGCGTTAAGCCCTAACTAACTAACTAACTGTACAATGTACTCATCTACATTCTCGGAAAGCTGCCCTCCTTTGTTCGTAATAGCTTGTTGGGTTGTTTGTTGTTGTTGTTGTTGTTGTTGTTTGCCTTTTTTAATATCCTTTTGTAAGCTAACCCATTTACTTAATTTATACTGCTCTGTAACTAAATTTACATTGATTTATTGCTACTGTCTGATCTCCATCGGCAGCCGTGGCTTGCGAGGTGATTCGTAATAGCTAGTAATCGGAACCAAGAGCGTAACGCAGATACATTATCCCAATGTTCACACACACACACACACACACACACACACACACACACACACACACACACACACACACACACACACACAGTGGTACGGCCATCCTACATCGCCAGTGACAATACAGCCGTCAAAGACAGGGAAATGAGACTGAACTATTTGATTTCCTTTTTGTCTAGGCTGTGAAGAATTGTAAAGAAAATTTTGCGGAAATGTTGAAGCAACACTGAGCGTCGCGGTAGTAAACAGACTGAAATAACATTAATATAGTAATTTCCGTGGGACAAAATGACACAGATGCTATAGAAAGACGAGGTTACAGGAGGAGAAATGGGGTGCAGAAGACTCGGAAACAAACAATAATAATAATAATAATATTTAGGGCGTAAAATGGTCCAAATATAAGATTTAGTAAAGAAAGTGGCGAAGTCATGAGTGCGTGTCGTCTGCTAGGGGTGCCACGGCCCGGGAGCATGCTCTCCCGGAATTTAAAATTAAATGAGAATAAAATTGGTGCAATTTGGTGCATTTTGGTATTATTTTTAAGTGCTTCAGAGGAGGGAACACTAATTTTTTTTTTTTAGGCAACGTTTTTGAATTTGACCATAATCTGTGCAATTTTGGTGCTATTTGGCACGATTTTAAGTGCTTCAGAACAGGCAACACACTTTGTTGTTGTTGTTGCTGTTTTTCTGGTTTGTTTTTTGTTTTTGTTTTTTTGTTGTTTTTCTTTTGGGGGGGGGGGGGAGGAAGGAGGTGTCGGAGGAAAATGTTTAGCCAAAGGTGGACGATTTTAAACCCTGAATAATAATAATAATAATAATAATAACAACAAAAAATAACACGTATTGAATTCAAGTTCGCACCTGAAGAAATCCTGGCGGCAGTACAGCTGTCCGTCCCGGAAGAAGCACTTTTCTGTCAAGTTGGCCTTGCACTCACAGCACTGGACACACTTGGCGTGCCACGCCCTGTCGAGAACGTTGAGCAGGAACCGATCCAAGATCGGCCTCTCGCATCCGGCACAGTGCGCCATGCTGGACGGTCCCGTCAGTCCCCCTCCTAGTCCGCCTCCGAGACCCCCTCCTCCTCCCCCAGACAAGGATAGCCCGGGGGTGAGAGTGTGTAGGGGACCCACTTTGCTGACTGACAGGTCCACGCTGAGGCAGGGGTGGGCGTCGTCGTCTGACTGACGACGACCACGGCGATGAAGATGAAGAAGGGAGAGCGATGAGAACCCGAGAGGAAGTGTTGAGGGGGGTTCAAAACAACTGCAACTCCAAAGAGGGGCAGGACTTTCTGGTGTCCGGCCGGTGTTGAAACCGTGAAGTGTTTTCAGGGGAATTAAATCCAAAATGGTTGATCAACTCCAGTTACTCCAAAGGTCAGCTCGGTTGGCTTGCCTTTTTTAAGTTTTGATGACAGCGCGTTGAACACAAAATCCGAAGTGCGGATTCGTAATTTCAGGTGACTAAGAGTCTGGCACGCGATCCGGGTTAAGCGGTATTGAAGTTTCAGGTAGCTAAAGAACTTCAACCACCATGCATCAGGTTAATCTCCAATTACGACGACTCCTCTGCTGCTATGCGTGCGAATTTCTATTCCTGGTAGTCGTCAAACCTGAAATTAAAAAAAGGTATTTGGACTGAATGAATCATTTACAATTCACACGCTAAAGTCAGAATCACACGCTGAATGAATCATTTACAATTCAGACGCTAAATCAGTCAGCGTCAGTCAGTCATTGACTGCTACAGCGATAACGTTTCTGGTGTCCTACAAGACTGAAGTGAAGTTACAAACAATGGCATGACAACTAAACACGCACTAGAACGGTGCATGTTCTCTCTGACGCAAGACATTTTGTTGTGTGCGATTTACCAAAGTCAGTCTGTTGTGAAGCTTGCACGAAATGAGAAAACCACCACAAAAGCCCGCACAATACTACTACTCTTATGTGGTATTTCACAGTCACGATGAAACTCAGTGGTGAAACCATTAGCATAACAATCATGTCCCTTTTATTCTTCTTTTTCCCCCTACCGTTTTAGTACGGTTAATGGTTCCGATTAATAGGTCATTAACAGTATGGTTCACGCTTGAATTTAGACCCTTTTTTATCAAAACACGAAAACCGTGATACCCTTGAGTTCAATCAAAGTTACGTCCGCGCTGACTCACTTCGATTCTTAGTACAACCAGGTTAGACTTGGTAACGCAAGCATACCTGCCTAATGCCACGCCACCCTCTGCCTACCTGACTAACTAACTTCACGCTAGCTAAGGACAAACCGGCGCAGCCGGCTAAAGAATTTCACCCAACAACCAGATACCCGGAACAAGGTAACGATCCGATACGATGATAATTTTCCTTTTTAAAAATGTGAAGCCCCTAAATGGAGCTGAAGAAAGTAGGACAAGGTAGTAGTTTCGTTTACATCTTGACAAACAACACCACTGACGGACTGCGCGCTGTTCTGATTTCAATTGAAGCTTGCGTCGGTTACTGACTGATGCTTAAGTTCCCGCTGACTAAATCTGTGCACAAGAAGACTGGAAAGCTGCATATTATGCGCCTATCAGAAGGAAACGCCGTTTCACTGAATCTGAAAGCTCAGGTGTGTTACCAAGACGCGAAGCGTTGGAAGTTCTGAGAAGAAAACACACAACACAACACAACTTACAACCAGCACAGCACAACTATGATAATGTCCACAAATAACTGATATCACAGACACCGTGAAGACAGAGGATGGCACAAATCCTGGGAGGCAAAACCTACTTTGTTTTGGTCCTGTCTCGCCCAACTCAGTCACGCCGACTCATGAGACACACTTTGTTTGGGAAGGTTGCATTTCCTCGTGTGGCATTGTCGCGGTCTGTCGCTGAGAGGCCAGGAGACTTGGTAAAAAGAAAGACTGACAAGCAGTGTAGTCACTAAAGTCGGGTTGCACACTGTGGCACCGGCTCTCCGCTGGCTCGCTCAGTCCTGTTCCGAAGCCTGAAGTTGCAGGAACTTGGATCTCGCTTCACAACACACTGTGTCCTATAGGTACTGTCTCACAGCCGTGCGCACTGGCGACTTCGTACTCTCAGCACTACACAACAACCATACCTACAGCACAGACCACGGAAACATCGCGTAGCTCAACAAGCTCGTAGTACCCGACCGCTGCGGCATAGCTGTTCGCCGAAACTGCTCTACCAAGGATTTAGCCTTTCCCTCCCTCTTCTTCTCGCGTGGAAACCATGCGTGACTACAAACTTTGCCAAGGCCTCAGCGCTGCACGAGAACAGGAGGCGGAGCCAAGTTAGCCTGTCAATCTCCCGGTCTCCATAGAGATCAGTTTCGACGCGATTTCCCCTTGAAGTAGGGTAGCGTGTCCCTTGTCTGGTGAAGATAAAGCCCAGTCCTGCAGTGGACAACTTCTCTCTGCCAGCCTCAAGCAGCCGGGAGACCAAAGCAGCCTTGTGTAAAATAGAGCCCGCCCACCAAGAGATGAGGGACCGCGAACGGACACAGGCCTCGCGCAGACTTCAGCCTCTAAGCGCCGCCCCTTCCACCGCTGTATGACAGCTCCAAGCCCCGCCCGGTCTCGCGCGAAGAGCGTGCCCCCTCCTCCGGCCCAGCCAGTGACAGCCCAGGGATTCCTCTCTCACTCCCCTCCCCTCCCATCCATCACCCCACTGGCCAGCTCCACGCGCGGAGCGGAGTCGAAGGACACGGACGCATTCTGCCGTTCGAAGCGCCGAAGACGGCACTCGGCTTATTCTTCCCCGTCTCAGTTGTTCTTTCATGCAAGCCGCTACCGACCTTTCCACAAATCAGATGATATGCTGACAGACCTGTGCATTTCTGTACCCGACACCCCCTCCCTACACCCCATGCCCACTCGACCTCCCATTCTCAGTTACTACCCCGGCCCTCCACCTCAACTGCCTGGTGTCTGTCCTCCTGCTGTTGCCTACACTTTCTAACGACAATATTTGCGGTGAAATCCTCCCTCAAACACGAGAATCGTAACCCGAAAGAGGATGAATACGCGATCGCTAAACCGGCCGCTCTCCTCGCGAACAAGCCATTCAGTGTCGGCTCAGGCCAACATCATAGTCTATGGACCATGGGTCCGCCACTCTAGTATACTGACGGGAGAGAAAAACACAAACGATTCCGCACACAAGGCCCTCTACAAGGCGACAGCTTTCCACCGCTCTGCTATAACTTTCTGCGCAAACTTGGCCGAGCAAACAGTGTACTGAGTGAGGTGTTATGGACGTCCTATTTCAATCGGAACGCACAGCCGGGGGTCTGAATTGTCGCAGACACAATTGTGACAATGCCAGGCTGGTAGTATGGCAAACAGGGAGGTCCTGGTTTGCTGGTGACATTCTTGCAGGTTCGTTACAATAGCAGAATGCCAGTCAGTCCAGGGTATGAGCATAGTCTGTCTTGAACAGGTGTTGACAGACTCGGAATCGACTGATACGATGAACGGTTACTGATACAGAGCTGTCTTGGTATTTCCGGCCTTTGGGTGAGTGGGGTGGGTGTTTGGGAGTTTAACGTCCTTTTCCACCACGTATGGGTAATATCAAAGACGGCAAAACGAGAAAAAAGGCCTCCAGCACAAATACTGATTTGACCCCAGCCGGGTTCCGGCTTTTGGGCATGAACTTTAGGACTGACGGACCAGCAGAGACATACACAGGCAAAGCGTATGTAAGAGAAAGACTAAAAGAATACAACTGACTTTCAAAATTGTTGATCCCTGGAAAGGCCTTTCTGACGTTTAGTCACTGACTTGTTAATGCTCAAAATTAAAATTAAACTTATTGCACATTCAATTTTGCAACATGAAAACTAGTGTAAAACAAACCGCTTCCTCGGCCTTTGTTGGAAATACCAAAATGAACTGTGTGATTAGCATGCAGGACAAAATAACTATGTCTATGAGCATATGATAAACGATTCAGTGGTAGAATATTGGACCGGCTTTCATAGTAGCTCGTCGTAAGCTCGGGCTTTTTACCTTCTTCAGTGTCCCGTGTTTGATATCACCCGCAACTGAGTAGTGAAAAAGACGATAACCAACCAACCATTTCTTTCCTGGTTCAGTCTTGCATACCGTCAGTTCTTTCAAAAGCGAAATAACGGTGAGTACGCGGCACGGGGAATCCCCGTGCGCGGAAACAAAATGTGCTATGACATGCGTGAAACTGATGTGCTATGAAATGTACTAGATAGTACACCGTGCGTGCATTTTTGTGAGAGCTATTGACATCGAGATATTTGCCGACTCGATGAAGCACCGGAAAAAAATCACCTTTGACTGACACAACTTCGTTCTGTTAATGGAACTCAGTGGCTAAAACTGAATGACTTTTCAGTGGTGGTGAGGATGAAAGTGGGTTACGTGGTATCTGTTATAGTCCTCTCTCTCTCTCTCTCTTTCTCTGGGAGCCGGGAAAGCCGATTGGTAGCCACGCTGGACTTCTAATGCTATGGTGGTGTGTTCGTATCCCTTCTGGGGCCAAATCAGTATGTGTGCTGGCTTTTTCACCATTACCCCGTCTCTGATATCACCCGTATGTGGTGTAAAAGGACGTTAAACCCCCCAACACACACACTCTCTCTCTCTCTCTCTCTCTCTCTCTCTCACTCTTGTCGTGAGTTCGAACCCCGGCTGGGGCCAAATATTGTGCTGGCTTTTTCATCGTTGCCCCGTCTTTGGTATCACCTGTATGTGGTGGAAAAGGACGTTAAACTCCCAAACACCCACCCCACCTACCCACCTACCCACCCACCTTCTCTCTCTCTCTCTCTCTCTCTCTAGCAACCGTGTGTGTGTGTGTAGAGTAGCAAGGACAAGATGTAAGACAGGTCTGCGCACCTAATCTTCTATCCTTGGAAAATAAAGTGTCATTGTCATTGTCATTGTCATTGTCTCTCTCAGGGCTCGTAAAATGGTTCATGATCGAAAAGGAGGAGAAGACGGTCTGTAGCTTTTAGTGAAGAAGTAGCAAGGTCACGAGCACATACGTCTGCAAAGCAGTGAAGCAGGGTTGTGCACAGCTGTGCAAAGTCACTAGAAAAATAAGTGTGCCATCTCTGACGGCCCAAGACACCTTTCGTCCAGTACTCACTCAAGACTGAAAAGTACCGCAACAGTGTCGCCTGATAGTGCTAAACTTTTCCCCTATCACTGACTGGTAATTTCTGACAGTCATGTAGCCTTTTTGTCTTCGGTCTTCTCTGACAGTGCTTTGGCCAGTTTGACACTCAGGGCCACGTGTCAGCGCCGAGCAGTCAAGGCGAGCAAGTCTTTTGTCAAGGGGCAGGTAATTACAAACCACAGCCCCGTGGCCAGGGGAGGTAATTGAACTCTCACCTAGTTACAAATGGCGGAGCCGCCACGCTCTTGCCCTGGGGGAAAATGGCGAAAAACATGACGCGTTCCTCGGCAAGCCACCTCAGGCCATTGTTCTTGGTATCACCATGGCTTGGTCAACAAGAAGGGGGGCTTTGGACAGTCGGGGAAAAACGTCTAATTCCCTTAACACGTCCACATCAAAACGTCCGAAAGGAAGTGAAGCAAAACCGGGTCATGGAACAGCTCCCCAGAGGGGAAGTGCTGGCCAAACATGCCGAAGAGATGGAGGACGGATGGTCAGTGTGGGGTGTTGAGAAGCCCGGCAGTGACTATCTGAAATTGTGCATTTTTTTTTTCAGTGTGATTGTACGTTTCATGTGTTTTTCTCTTATCCATTGTGGGCTGCCGGGGAGCCGGGGTGCCGGGGTGCTCGAATGGTAGAGCGTTGGACTTTCAATGCTCGGGTCATGAGTTCGAATCCCGGCTGGGGCCAGATCAGTATTGTGCTGGACATTTTCTCGTTGCCCCGTCATTGATATCACCCGTATGTGGTGGAAAAGGACGTTACCCCCCCCCCCCCTCCCCTTGTGGGCTGCCGGGATAGCCGAATGGTAGAGCGTTGGATTTTCAATGCTCGGGTCGTGAGTTCGATTCCCGGCTGGGGCCAAATCAGTATTGTGCTGGCCTTTTTCTCGTTGCCCCGTCTTTGATATCACTCCTTACGTGGTGGAAAGGACGTTAAACCCCCAAACATCCTCCCACTCACCCACACCCACACTCACCCACCCTTATCCTTTCGTGCTTTCCTATATTCACAGCTTTCACGTTCGCCCTGACGGATTCTCTGTCATTCCTCCACTGACACCCGAGAAGATGCTACAGGAATACACATTTTTTTTACCTTTGAACTTGAATCTCTGTCTTTCTTTGAATGATAATATAAACATTTTTGAAACTGTACAGCACTTAATAGAAGTATCAGGTCGCTTTGACACCTAAATTCCGATTTCCATTACCAGTCGCCGGCCCGCTGCCGCCGTCGCAGACGCAATCCCACTGCATTTTTCTTTGTACTGTATCTATTGGTCATTCTTTCTATCCTCTCTCTTCTCTATCTCTTACAGATCTGTCTTATAATACTCCGCCGCAAATGTTTTTTTTGTACTTATGAGCACATTCATAGGTTTTTAACTTGTTGTGCTCGGTATCGTCGAAATTGTGTGAGTGAATTTTCTGTCTGTTCAAAATGAATAAAAACTGTTTAAACCAACTTGAACCTTGATTAGTATCACCAAGTCCCTATACCTACATCACGGGAAGCCGGGATAGCCGAATGGTAGAGCGTTGGACTTGCAATGCTGGGGTCGTGAGTTCGAATCAGTCCCGGCTGGGGCCAAAATAATATTGATTTTGTGCTGGCCTGTTTCTCGTTGCCCCGTCTTTGATATCACCCCATGCGTGGTGGAAAAGGACGTTAAACTCCTGAACACCCACCCAGCCACCCACCCCTATACATCGCTGTATGCACCGTCAAAAGACACAACAAACACAGATTGCTGTTACTAGTTGCTCGCTTGGTTGTTTGAAGTCTCAGTACGTTTGTCAGGGCATACAACAACGCCGTAGGGAAACCGCTTTTCGTCGCTTACTCCGTGCATCAGTATCAATCACTTGCGACACAATACAGCGTCTGAAACCATTGTGGTGACTTGGGTCGGTGTGTAATAATAATAATAATAATAATGAGTATTGTATAGGCGCTTTACCCAATTTCTTGAATCGGCTCAAAGCGCCGCGAAGTCAGTGAACCCAACACGCACGCTCACGTAAATCATACGCATTCTCTCACACACTGGACATAAACACATTACAATCACGTGGTGCGAAGGGTCAACTCAGCTATTGAAATTTCGGAAGTTAGAATTGCATTTATTTTTCAGATTTGGTGGGCTGAACATTTCCAAAGCAGAGCAGAGGGGGAGGAAGCCGGAGTACCCGGAGAGAACCCCCGACGATCGGCCCGAATGAACGTAGAAGCGTACCGTGTGATGACTGAGCAGACGGCGTTACCGGCGGGTTGTGGACTGAGCACCAGCTAGACAGCACTGCTGTGCGCGGGACTATCGGCCGTAGGACTACGAGGGTGGGTGGGTGTTTGGGGGTTTAACGTCCTTTTCCACCACATAGGGTGATATCAAAAACGGGGCAACGATGAAAACGCCAGCACACATAATTATTTGGCCCCAGCCGGGATCGAACTCACGACCCGAGCATTAGAAGTCCAACGCTCTACCATTCGACCACCCCAGCTCCCCCCGAGGACCGGCTACGAAAAAAATCGAACTTTCGATACAAAATGCGCGAAATCGTCGGAGTATCGACACATACGACTGTAGACACGTAAGACCATCGACGCGTAAGAGCATCGACACGTAGGACTATCGACACGCCGTAGGACTATCGACACGCCGTAGGACCATCGACACGTAGAACTGCCGACACGCCGTAGGACTATCGGCACACCGTAAGACTATTTAAAAAATCGAACTGTCGATACAAAATGCGTGAAAACGCCGGACTCTCGACACGTACGTAGCCGCGAAATAGTCTCTGTTGCTTGCGCGGGGTTAAGCCCTAACTAACTAACTAACTAACTAACTAACTTGACACGTACGACTGTCGACACGCCGTAGGACTATCGACACGTAAGACTATCGACACGTAGGACTATCGACACCCCGTAGGACTATTTAAAAATCGAACTGTCCATACAGAATGCGCGAAATCGCCGGACTCTCGATACGTAAGACTATCGACACGTAGGACTATCGGCACGCCGTAGGACCATTAAAAATCGAACTATCGAGACAAATGCCTGAGATGGTGGGACCATCGACACGTAGGACTATCGTCACGCCGTAGGACTATCAAAAATCGAACTATCGATACAAATGCGTGAAATGGTGGGACTATCGACACGTAAAACTATCGTCACGCCGAAGCCGGGACTATCAAAAATCGAACTATCGACACAAATGCCTGAAATGGTGGGACTATCGACACGTAGGACTATCGTCGCGTCGTAGGACTATCAAAAATCGAACTATCGATACAAATGCGTGAAATGGTGGGACTATCGACACGTAGGACTATCGGACACGGAGGACTGTCGACACATAGGACTACAGAGACTCCTCCCCCTCGAGGATTGATAGTCCAACACTCTACCAGCTGCGCTATCCCTTGCTGGTTCATCTACAGGCAGAGACAAAAAGCGAGAGCGCTGGTGGTATTACCTTAGGTTACATTAATATGCGTTTGAATTCCTCCTTCGTACTCCTTTGATGAAAAACAGTAACCTGTCTAAAGCGCACGGTTACACGACTGCCAGTCTGCATGTTGCCGTAATCGGCTGCCTGCTGGCGGGCAAGTGTTCCGCGGCACACGCAGCCTGCGGCGTTGCAAGCTTTGGGCAGTGATTGGTCAGTTGGCTGTACGGGTTGCCTGTGGCTAGCTGGCTGCCAGGAAAAATAGAACGGCTTTCTATTCCCGCGCCGGCACCGGCAAGGGGGATTTGCCAGCTGGCCGCCAGCGATTTAATTAGGGTTGCCAGCGTTGCCAGCCCTGCAAGTACCAATCCTGGCAACGTGTAGCAGCGGCCCTTACGGGTATACCGTTTTTGTCGAAACACTTTTACTAGTCGTATTTCAGGTGTGGATTGTCACAGTAATTTCTTATTTGAAGATGTTGTATTCTGGAAAGCTCAAGGGTGGGTGGGTGTTTGGGGGGTTAACGTCCTTTTCCACCACATACGGGTGATATCAAAGACGGGGCAACGATGAAAAAGCAAGCACACATATTTGGCCCCAGCCGGGATACGAACTCACGACCCGAGCATTAGAAGTCCAGCGCTCTACCATTCGGCCACCCCGGCTCCCCTGGAAAGCTCAAAATCCTGAATTTCGACATGTGTGTGTGTGTGTGTGTGTGTGTGTGTGTGTGTGTGTGTGTGTGTGTGAAATGTCTCTTGTTTTTACCTGATACTGTAATGGCGCCTGGAGCTTCTACTGAGGCAGAGGCGTCACTTTCAAATGAATTTAATTATTATTATTATCGTCATTTAAAACTCGCGGCTCATATATGATCTGACTGCTCGTTACCCCTGGATGCTGAGCGGGGACACGCTGACATGGTCAAACTGTGGGCCGCCATTTGTCATGCTCAGGCACTGCACGTTGAGAGTAACTATTGTGGAAGTGCATGCAAAATGCAAAAACAGCAGCTGCCTCCCCCCCCCCTCCCCACACACACACCACCCCCTCCTAGCCCGCACCCCCCACCCCCTAAAAAATGATAAAATGAATAAAAATTAAAAATTAAAGGATTTCAAGAAATTGTGAAAGTTAGAAGCAGGTTTCGTGAAACTGTCTTTAAAACGAACCTGTTTGAGACGAATGACATCGTTTGATAATTTACAGGACCTCATAGAATAGTCTGGAGCCCCGGAACTGCTATCAATTTAATACTTGCGTCTCAGATGATCTACGTAAATTACCTCTTTCAGCTGAGACACACACTGACCTGATTAGACTGTGTAAGCTTGCAGGCTCCACCACTCATTCCATGTTATTCTTAACCTGGTGTGATAATTACGCGACAAGGGATTTCGCTCCTCGTGGCAGCTTTTGATCTCACAAGAGGTGTCTTCCTACGAAAATATTTTCGCTGTAATCGGAATTGAGTTGATTCTGGGAGGCCGAGGAAAGGAAACAAAGGCGCACTTTGTTCTCAACAACTCAGCCTCACCTAGTTTCATGGCTGAATGCTACATTGAAAAAAAAAGGGGGGGGGGGGGGGCAATACAAATGCATGTTCGACTGAACGTTTGTTTCGATAAAATATTTTTGTTCTGGTAAATACAAGTACAGATGTTCGTCATTCCACAGTGATTACGCAATGGCAGCGGAGCACGACAAGTAAAAGCTTAAAGATCTAAGCTCTCAACAAAAAGCTTTCCGAAGTGTGAAAAAAATTTACAGAGTCGACCGTGCAAGCACAGGCAACTCTGTCACAGTTGCAGAGTTTTCAGCGCTTCGGTGACCCTTATAAAAACCAGAGCACGAGTTTGCCGTGACATTATTTGGCTTTTGGTCAGTGAGCGTGACACATCGCTATAGTGTCTAGCGGATGTTCAGTGCTGCACGATCTTTCTCGCTCAGTGTCAAAACGCTAATTGAGCTGTGAAATCAGGCTGCCCTTGGCTTTTACTGGGGTTTCAGGGACGCTGAAAACTCTGCAACTGTGACCGAGTTGACTGTGCTTGCACGGTCGACTCTGTAAGAAAATTTTCACACTTCGGAAAGCTTTTTGTTGGGAGCTTAGATTTTTAAGAGGGTGCTCATCTGAAAAAGAAACTAGGAAAATGGCGACAACATTACACGAGTAGGGAGACATTGCGAGACGAGTTAGTGAGTGTCACTGCACACAGCACGATCTGAGTGTGAGGGCCATAAGCTGTCTCACAGCACACAGCACGATCTGAGTGTGAGGGCCACAAGCTGTCTCACTGCACACAGCACGACCTGAGTGTGAGGGCCACAAGCTGTCTCACTGCACACAGCACGACCTGAGTGTGAGGGCCATAAGCTGTCTCACTGCACACAGCACGATCTGAGTGTGAGGGCCATAAGCTGTCTCACAGCACACAGCACGATCTGAGTGTGAGGGCCATAAGCTGTCTCACTGCACACAGCACGATCTGAGTGTGAGGGCCATAAGCTGTCTCACTGCACACAGCACGATCTGAGTGTGAGGGCCATAAGCTGTCTGCTAATTGGTTACGTCGTTGGTTGCTAATTAAACGTCATTTTCCACCGCATAAGAGTGATACCGAAGACAGGGCAAGGAGGAAAGGGTTGTCTGTGTTTGTTGACTTCTCGATGGCCATTGCGCTGATGTGCAGTGTGGAATACCCCAGAAGTGTGCATGCCTGGCCGAGGCGTGAAAAGTTTGGAGTCCCAACGCCTCGTCACTGTGACACTCGTTTAGACTTTCTGCATTTGACTGAGTTTTTGATGCCTTTTAGAGAGTATTTTCTCCCTCGTGCATACACAGCCCCGCAGCAAGCATGTATTTTTCGTGGGAGCTTTGTGCTCTGCCACGAAAAATGCGTGCTTGTTGCGGCAAGGGAGACACCACATGCAGGTAATACTCTCTAGCCAGGCTGAAAATATACTGTGCTGGTAAAATGCGACAGTTTTCACCGCTTCTGTGCACACTATGAAATATCACAGGGACCTCAAAGTTGTTCGCAGCTGTCCACTTTCCTTGTCACCGAGTATTTTTATTTTTTCCTTCTTAGGTATCACTTAGATCGGCTCGGTCTCGGTTAGCCCGATCTGGACGTCGTCGCAGGGGCCAAGAGAAGCGAGGACCCGGGTACAGGGTTGCACTCACAATCACTCTGACTACACGCCGCCTTGAAACGAAAGACACGTAGTTAATCCTAAAAGCACATACACACGTACTAGACACCGTGATGCGTCGTTGGGACTATTCTGCCATCGGGTGTGGGGGTACATGAATCCCCCCCCCCCCCAGGCCATACTTTTAGACACGTGCCTCGAATCCCCAATGAAAACCAACCTTTCCCTGATCAGTCGAGACGTCGCTGAGATGGTTGTGTCTAGTGCGAGGATCAGACAGAGATGAACGTCGGTAGCGACGAAGTCCGGTTTGTGTCTCGGGTATAGGCCTTAGCTAGGATTAGTTTCGCTGCTGGTGTCTGGGTGCGGTCGCCTGTTTGCCGTCGTGTTAAAATTTTGGGTTGGGTGTGGAAAGGTGGGGGAGACGACAGAGAAGCTGAAGGAAGATTTGGACTTTTTGATTGAGAGTCAGTGAGAGGTGGTGGTGTGTGTAGTACGGTTTTTGATCAGTCATCGGTGAAATGGACGACCTGCTCATCCGAAAAGAAAACAAAAGGGGGTTTTGTGTGAGTGAGCGGCGTTGACTCAAAAGTCTCTCTCTCTCTCTCTCTCTCTCTCTCTCTCTCTCTCTCGGGGAGCCGGGCTGGCCGAATGGTAAAGCGTTGGACTTCTAATGCTCGGGTCGTGAGTTCGTATCCCGGCTGGCGCCAAATATTCAATTGTGCTGGCTTTTTCATCGTTGTCCCGTCTTTGATATCACCCGTATGTGGTGGAAAAGGAGGTTAAATCCCTGAACACCCCCCCCTCTCTCTCTCTCTCTCTCTCTCTCTCTCTCTCTCTCTCTCTCTCTATCCTAGTAGTTGTAGTAGTAGAATGTAGCAAGGACAAAATAGAAGAAAGGACGCTGTACCTATACATGCTAAATCTTTCGTCCATGAAAAATAAAGTATCATTGACATTGTCATTGTCATTCCATCACATTGTCAATACATCACATTTCTAGTTTCGACGAGGGTTGACTACACTGAATTTGTTTTTAAACAAAAACAAAAAAAAAACAAAAAAAAAGAAAAGAAATGAAAACAAAAATCGGCAAAAAAACCAGAAAAATTCTAAAATTTCAGATTTTCTCCCAAAATTTAGACATTTTCTACCTTTTTTTCCCCCTCGTGTACTGCATTCATTTGCCTTCCACTAATGTTTCTATTACGTGTTAAGTTTCTTCAATCAAATAACAGCGTTCGAATTACGGCTGGGTGGGGTGAGGGGGGGCTTGGGACTTTAACGTCCTTTTCCACCACGTAAGGGTGCTATCAAAGACGGGACAACGAGATAAAGGCCAGCACAAATATTTGGCCCCAGCCGGGGTTCGAACTCACGACCCGAGCATTGAGTGTCCAACGCTCTACCATTTGGCTATCCCGGCTCCTCATCCCGGCTGAGGCCAGATATTTGTGCTGGCCTTTTTCTCGTTGCTCCGATTTCGACATCACCCACACGTGGTGGAAAAGGGCGTTAAACTCCTAACACACACCCTCCCCCCCCCCCCCCAACACCTAGTTCAGCACTCAGTCCTGCGGGAATTACATGCTCTCCCGTTTGCGCAGCACGCGCGGTACCTCAGTTCAAGTCAAGTCAAGTCAGGTCCGTTTTATTTGTCCCAGAATTGAGAAAATCGCTTTGCAACACGCTTAGAACACACACATAATACGTAAAAAGCATGCAAATAATACAGTCATAATCACCATATAAGAATGTATCCAATCACGTTAAGATAGTTCTTTGTGGTTTAAATTACGTTAAACTAACCTTGAAATAAGTAAGAATTCTGAGTTGGATCATTCTGACCTGTACTGACTGGGTCAGTCTCAGGAATGCTTGTATAGCTGTGTAGGTATACTCTCCGTATATAGCTCTTTACAATTCGACCGCTATAAGACGCAAAACCAGCCAACACGGACATGCGGTGAAATCGTACTAAAACCTGCAGGCACGTTTAGTAGGATTTCGTAAGGAGGACCGCTGAGCAGCGTAACCCATTTACATGTAATTAAATAAGCCACGTTAGGGGTACCATTAGCTAATCGCAGAGCGTTAAGCCGACTCTTAACTGGGCACTGCGGAGCGGCACAGTGCTGTCCACAGTTGTGACACAGTTGTGATTTTGGTGGTTTCCGCCGCCGTGGCGTCATCACAGCAACCTGGATTTCAAATAGCCACAATTGTGACTGTGGTTTCCACAACAGATTCTGAGTGGCTGTACTACGTCACTCGGCGCGCAAACATGGCGGACAGTGCATCTTCAATCGGGCTGTCACCGAGCACAGCTGTGTTCAGTTTTGTAGTTAGCAGACACACCGAGCGCAACGACTGTGATGTGCACGTGTGTGTTTCGCGCGCTGTGCCCAGTTAAGAGCAGGCTTTACGAAGTCACTACTAAACATGCCTAGTGTCACACCTATCAGTTTATTTGTAGTGTCTACTTAACACTCCTCCTGTCTGTGGACCAGTCCTGCATTAGCGCAGTATAAGAATTACAACCGACCCGTACACACCAACAAGACAAATGTGAAGTGTCACAAAACGCTGTCAGAGCAACGTGGCTGGCTACAAACTTAAGCGCGGAGTGTCTCTAGGGAATCTGTCCAAAGGCGCTGTTCTGAAAATTGAAGAAAGTACGGACCTTTTGCGTTGAACACGCTGATGTTAACAGTGAACAATTTAAGGTGACTCGACCTTATGAGCATGTAGGGTGTTTTCAAATTATGATAGTGTTTGTCTCTCCGTAAAGCCTGCTCTTAACTGGGCGCAGCGCGCGAAACACACATGTGCACATCACAGTCGTTGCGCTCGGTGTGTCTCTTAAGTACAAAACTGAACACAGCAGTGCTCGGTGACAAACCGATTGAATTTGCAGTTTTGCACTGTCCGAGTCTGCCATGCACGGTTTGCACGCCGAATGACGTAGTACAGCCAATCAGAATCTGTTGTGGAAGCCGCAGTCACCGTTGTGGCTATTTGAAATCCAGGTTGCTGTGATGACGTCACAGCGGCGGAAACCGGGCCTCCAAAATCACAACTGTGGACAGCACTGTGGCGCTCCGCAGTGCCCAGTTAAGAGCCGGCTTAAGGATGTAAACGTTAAAGATACTGAAGCTGCCATTACTTGGCTGTACACAGGAAACTCGGGGCGGTGGGTGGTCTAGTGGTTAAGACTTAGTCACCAATGTGAGAGGTCAAGTTTGAGTCCCACTCGGGGCAAAGAATTTTTCTTTCTTGTATGTGGCACCGTTCATTCGAGCCGACAGTCAGGGATTCTCTCCGGGTACTCCGGCTTCCTCCCACTCTGCCTTGAAAATGTTCAGCCCACAAAATTAAAAAAAAAATAAATGCAATTCTAAATTCCGAAATTTAATTTGCTGAGCTGGACCTTTGCACCAACTGATTGTAATGTGTTCATGTCCAGTGTGTGACTGAGAGAATGCGTGTGATTCACATGAGAGTGCGTGCTGGGTTTAGCTCGCGGCGCTTTGAGCCAAATGAGTTTGGGATAAAGCGCCTATATTAATGCGATTATTATTATTATTATTAAATTCTGTTTTTCAACGGGGAGCCGGGATAGCCGAATGGTAGAGCGTTGGACTTTCAATGCTCGGGTCGTGAGTTCGAATCCCTGCTGGGGGGCAAATATTTGTGCCGGCCCTTCTTCTCGTTTACCCCGACTTTGTTATCACCCATATGTGGTGGAAGAGGACGTTAAAACTCCCAAACACATCCACCCAACCCCACCCCTGTTTGTCAACAGTCGCGCTTGTGATCGTCTACGCCCGTGTACTCTCGACTGGCGTAGTGTAGTTCAGAGTTTAGTAGACCTATGCGGAATGCCCTGAAGAACGTCTGGACATCCAAAGTTGTCAGCATAAGAACCAAACTTCAACTCCATCGTGAAGTCAGTTCTGCTCTACGGATGCGAAACATGGACGACAACGAAGACGATGCAGCAGAAGATCCAGACATTTCTCAACACCTGTCTGAGGCGCATCCTCAACATCCGATGGCAAGAGAAGATCCGGAACGAAGAGCTGTGGGAGCGAGCGGGGCAGGAACTAGTGGTCAAGCAGATCCTGCGGAGGAAGTGGGACTGGATTGGACACACCCTCAGGAAGCCAGCATCCAGCACCACACGCCAAGCCCTGACATGGAACCCGCAGGGGAAGAGGAAGAGAGGCCGGCCTCGCAACAGCTGGAGGCGGGACACTGAGGCAGAGCTATATAAGCAGGGGACCGACTGGACTGGAGTGGCAAGAATAGCCCAGAACAGAGTGCGATGGCGAAGGGTTGTCGATGGCCTATGCTCCACTTGGAGCCAGGGGCCTAAGTAAGTAAGTAAGTAAGTACGCGGCATGCCGGTAACACGCCGTCGGTTCCATAAGCCAAACAGTTCCAAGAGCACAGAATTCACGCATTCGACAAAGAGATTTTCTTCGATGTTGTTGTCAGGGGTTAAAGTGGCCCCTGATCCAAACGGAAAAGAAGTGTGTAGCCATTTAGTGACGAAGTGACAAAGTGACGAAGTGACAAAGTGACGAAGTGACGAAGTGACAAAGTGACGAAGTGACAAAGTGACGAAGTGACGAAGTGACGAAGTGACGAAGTGACAAAGTGACGAAGTGACAAAGTGACAAAGCCACAACAAGTACGTCTGCAAAGCAGGCTGGGCGGGTGGGTGGGGGTTTGGGAGTTTAACGCCCTTTTCCACCACATACGGGTGAGAGAGAGAGAGAGAGGGGGGGGGGGGAATAAAAACATTGTATGACAGAGCACTTTCCGAACACTCCAAACTTCCATTGTAGAGAGAGACAGAGAGGTGGGTGTTTGGGGGTTTAACGCCCTTTTCCACCACATACGGGTGAGAGAGAGAGAGAGAGGGGGGGGGGGAAATAAAAACATTGTGTGACAGAGCACTTTCCGAACACTCCAAACTTCCATTGTAGAGAGAGAGAGAGAGAGGTGGGTGGGTGTTTGGGAGTTAAACGTCCTTTTCCACCACATACGGGTGACACCAAAGACGGGGCAACGATTAATAAGCCAGCACAAATATTTGGCCCTAGCCGGGATACGAACTCACGCCCCGAGCATTAGAAGTCCAACCAAAATCTGTGCAGAATGGTGCATTTTGGCGTGATTTTAAATGCCTCAGAGGAAACACTTCTTTTGGAGGAAAAGTTTTAGAATCTAAAATGTTTTAGAATCTAGACTAAAATCTGTGCAGTGTGATGTATTTTGGCATGATTTTACTTTCTTCAGAGGAGGAAACACTTCTTTTCGGAGGAAATGTTTTAGAATCTAAAAAGTTTTAGAATCTAGACTAAAAGTTTTAGAATCTAAAAAGTTTTAGAATCTAGACTAAAATCTGTGCAGTATGGTGCATTTTGGCATGAGTTTAAGTGCTTCAGAGGAGGAAACACTTCTTTTTGGAGGAAAAAATTTGGAATCTAAAACGTTTTAGAATCTAGACTAAAATCTTGTGCAGTATGGTGCCTTTTGGCATTAGTTTAAGTGCTTCAGAGGAGGAAGCACTTCTTTTTGGAGCAAAAGTTTTAGAATCTAAAAAGTTTTAGAATCTAAAAAGTTTTAGAATCTAGAATCAAGACTAAAATCTGCGCAGGATGGTGCATTCTGGCATGATTTTAAGTGCTTCAGAGGAGAAAAATACTTCTTTTTGGAGGAAAAGTTTTAGAATCTAAAGTTTTAAACTATGGACGAAAATATGTGCAATTTGGTGTGTTTTTGGCATGTGTTTAAGTGCTTCAGAGGAAGAAATACCCTTTTTTTGTAGGGAAGAATTTTTTTTATCCAAAGCTGGAAATCCGCAGAAAGGTGGAAGATTTTGAGCCCTGTGTTGTATGTTAGACACATGGGGATCGGGGGCCGTGGGAGAGGGGGTTCCGGGTGGGTGAGGGGGGTAGGGGGGACGCCGGACAGAGGAGGGGGATAGGCCGGAGGGATAGTACGTTTTAATTATTTGTCCCTATTCTGGTATAGTCTTACTTACAGACAATTTACGTCATTTTCCACCATTAGGCTGCAGCTGGACTCACATGAACGTGCACGTGCTGTTCGAGAAATGTGTAATAAACAAACTCTGTTCAGTGGGCATGTAACAGGAGTCGTTAAAGACATTTGCATTCTGCCGGCAACACCTTGCAAAGGCCATGCCTGTTCAAAATGCTGACTACGGTGATGGGAAACTGCTGGCTAATAATAAAAAAACCCAAAAAAAACCGGGAAATTCACTTTAACGATTGCATAGAAATGTGGGCTTGTCTGCGAAGAAGCGGATCAATTTGAAATTAGGAGTTTAATGTACTTATTTTTTAACATTTGTTTTAACAAATTCAGGCAACAGGCTGGTTTG
>JACVVK020000470.1:430000-440000 GCA_018292915.2 Batillaria attramentaria | reverse complement strand
GAGGAACATTTTCTCGCAGCTTCGTCGTTTTTGGGGGGTGAGCCGGGGTGGTCGAACGGTAGAGCGTCGGTTGGACTTCTAATGCTCGGGGCGTGAGTTCGTATCCCGGCTGTGGCCAAACATTTGTGCTGGGTTTTTCATCGTTGCCCCGTCTTTGATATCATCCGTATGTGGTGGAAAAGGACGTTAAACCCCCCAAACACCCTCCCACATGCCCCCTCCCTCGCCGTTTTTAACATCCGGCTCAGAGTTGGTTTAAGAAGTGCACGCCAGTTAGTGGGGAAAGATTACGTTTGACATCATTGTCACTTGAGGTACTCAGGAGGTATATTTCTGGCTCATTTTGATACTTTTTTTTAAGCTCCCATTTCCGCCCAAATTTTCACGAGGTCGACAGCTATTTCGGAAACACCGCCATGGTTGATAAAAAAAAAAGAAAAGGTTAGGTCACAAGTTTTCAAACATCTGTTTCCAATATAAATCTTCACAAAATCACAGCTTTACGAAACTATTCCCGACATGCTTTCGCGACTGGATTACCAAACGCACTACACACAGTAATGAAGGTCGCAGTCATGACGATGATGATATCATTTTCATTGTTGCAGTCATCTTACTTCGCTCCGCCCGCAAAACGCTAACAAAATGAAACTAAACGAGAATTGAACTTCGCTTGTGTCTCTTACGTTTACTATTACTCCCCCCACCCCCCATCCTCCGCCCCATCCCCACCCATTCCCCCGTTTCTGCTCCCTCCACCACCACCCACCCACCAACACCGCCCCTACACCTTCACCCCTCCCTCCCCCCCCCCCCCACCGCCCCTCTTTTTCTCAGTCCCTCTGTTCCTCTGAATCAAGTGGGTGGGTAGGTGGGGTTGGTGTTTGGGAGTTTAACGTCCTTTTCCACCACGTAAGTGTGATATCAAAGACGGGGCAACCTGAAAAAGGCCAGCGCAAACAAATATTTGGCCCCAGCCGGGATTCGAACTCGCGACCCGAGCATTGAGAATCCGCCAACGCTCTACCGTTTGCCTATCCCCCCCCCCCCCCCCCCCCCCCCCCGAAAATTGGAAAGTGGTGGCAGGTTGCTAGGACTGAAACGCAAGTCGTTTAGAACGAGTTCCGTGTTCACTGCGTATCGCCGCGTTCATTTTCTGTCACTGTGGTGGTGGTCCTCTGGAGCGTAGTCAATAAATCATATCTGCAGCTATCGTTGACAGGCATTATAGCGTGTCATGCACATGGACAATATCGTGGAGAGAGCGTTAGCTCTAATGCTCGGGTCGTGAGTTCGATCCCGGCTGGGGCCAAATATTTGTGCTGGCTTTTTCATCGTTGCCCCGTCTTTGATGTCATCCTATGCGGTGGAAAAGGACGTTAAACCCCCAAACACCCACCCACCCACCCTACCATTCGGGGTGGTCCTTGGCCTAGTTGTTAATGCGAGACTTCGCCACCAGTGCTAAAGGTCAGCTTCGAGTCCCACTCGGGACGAAGAAATTTTCCTTCTCGTACGTGGCACCGTTCATTCGGGTCGATCGTCGGAGGTTCTCTCCGGGTACTCCGGCTTCCACCCCCCTACCCCCCCCCCCCGGCTCTGCTTTGGAAATGTTCAGCCCACAAAATTTGATAAGAAATGCAATTCTAAAATCCGAAACTTAAATAGCTGAGCTGTCCCTTCGCACCACGTGATTGTAATGGGTTCATGTCCAGTGTGTGAGAGAATGCGTGTGGTTCACGTCAGCGGCGTGCGTGTTGGGTTCAGTCAGTCACGGCGGCGCTGTGAGCCGACTGAAGAAATTGGGTAAAGCGCCTTTACAAAACTCAGTCATTATTATCCCGGCTCCGTCCCCCCTGAATCAAGTGGGAGTTTTCAGGGCCCGCGAAAGGAAAGTACAACTGCAAGTGCTGTACTTCTTTCTGTAAGAGCGCTGCTCGCGCACGTCAGTTCCCCTGGCACTTCACCAGGCAAGTCTTGGAGTTTTGAAGCACGCGGCAAAGTGAAAGCCGTGAGAGCAAGATGGAGTGAAAAGCACGCCGCGCGGGTCTGCAACAGTTGTGCGTGTCTGTCGCGCGTCGGGATGAGCACTGGGCGCTCAAGAGCAGAATGATCGCTGACGGCCCGGCTTTGAGGTCTCGGGGAAACCAAGTACAGCCTGTCTAAATTGGACAGCGTTCAGGGGTCTGATGCATCGAGACACTGAACTAGAACGTAAGTCCGAGACTATTTTGACCAAGCTGAGACTACAAGATCAGTACAAGATCCATAAGCAGTCTGTCACGTGACTATTCAATTTCAGGGACGACTGATAGTACCGCTGTCGTAGAATATTTCGGAACCAGGATAAATCGGAACCGGTTCCCAAAAATCCTAGGATATTTTGGAACCATTCCTATTTATTCTAGGATATCCTAGGATAAATCGGAATGGTTCTGAAAAATCCTGCCACCATGGCCAGGATAAATCGGAATGGTTCCCATTCGTCCGGTTCCGAAATATCCTGTGACACCGCGGTTAATGATAGTCCCGACATAAAAAGTATGAGACTAGAGCTAAGTCTGACACTAGTCAAGCCTCTTCTCATGCACAAGACCCCAGGTGCATTAATTTTGTCGGTGGATCTGCCCCTTCCGCCATAACCTGCCCACTGACTTGGGCCGTCAGTCTCCGATCATGCTTGTGGCTGGGACAACGAGCGAACTCCATCTTTGCTGAGCCGACATGTTTTTTGAACAGTTTCGCTCGTGAGCGCGCATGTACGCTCGAAACACTCTATCCTGACCGTATGTGAGGGAAAAGGACGTTAAACCCCCAAAACACCCACCCACCCTATCCTGACCGTGGGATTCGTCGTGGCGACCGGGCTGCAGATCTGACGCAACCACTCGACTGCTGAAGACTGAAAAAGAACGATGGTGCAACATACGAGAAAGACAAAATTCTTCGACCCGGGTGCGTGTGTGTGTGTGCGCGTGTGCGCGCGTGCGCGTGCGCATGTGGGTGTGGGCGTGCGTGTGTGTGTGTGTGTGTGCGTGCTATTGTTGTGATATTACATATTTAACTACTGGGACATGTTATATTGTCTATGTGGTTGTTGTCTGTTTTTACGCCGCAACCGAAGTGCCTCCTCTTAAGGACAATAAAGAATTATTGAATTGAATTGAATTGAATTGAATTGAATTGAACCTGACCTCTCGCACTGGTGACAAAGTCTTAACCACTACATCACCGACCGTCCCCCTCTCTGCCATCACAAGCCGGCAACTGAAGTGACTCGAAAAAGAGATGCGCCGCCATCATTTTGACCTCGGCTAAGAAAGACAACCGCCACTTTCACTAGTCACAGTTACAGGCCCCTGAAGGCAGAGGAGTGGGATGCGGGTAGCCATCACCCGTTGTTACAAGGTGTCAGTAACACGAAGCCCGTGGGGTCGGGCGGGCCGAAATAACAGAGCCCTTGAGGGAGGGGGGGAGGGGCGATTCCTTCCTCCAGACTCCGTTGTCCCCACATTGTTCCTGTTTCACTGTCCGCTCCGCGAAGCGCGAAGAAGGGGTAGGGGGTGAGGAGGGGGGGGGGCGATGATTAACGTGGCAATGTATGCCGGGTAATCAATAAGCGGTCCTATACCGACCTGTAATGACTGACGCTCTCCTGTGCTTCGCAGTGACCTGTGTTCGCTGCCCGTCCCGCCCCTGCCCCTGCCAGCTCGTGGACCCCCTCGGGCTGTCCCCTGGGGTGAGGGGCAAGAGCGGAGTTCTCGCGTGCGGGATCTGCGCGTGACGGATCACGTGCGTGAGATTGACGTCACGCTGTGAAGACGTGGCTACTGACGCGGAGTGAGCAGTCCTGTCGTGGAGCGTTGGACTGTGAATTCTCGGGTTCTGAGTTTGATTCTCGGATGGCAGGCACCATGGTGGAATGGACCCGTTTCCTGATTTCAAAAAAAAAAAAAAAAAAAAAAAAAACCAAAAACAACAACAACAGAAAATGTAACCCTAGAGCTAGTTTAGTTCGAGGTTAAACTTTAACCCGGGGCTAAAATCCCTAACATCGACTTTTACATGTGGGCGCAGCTTGCTATTTAGGCTTGCGTGTGACAAAGTATAAGTTTTTGCGGCCTATTTTATGCATCTCCAACACTGACTCTAAGAGATTGATGCACCTACACGTAGAACAATCGTAATGCTCGGAAAGTGGCGAGAAGTGGGCATAATTTGACGAAATCGGCGAGATGCATAAAATGTGTTTATACTTTCTCAGATACAAGCCTAAATAGCAAGCTAGTGTGGTTTTTTTTTTTTTTTGCCTGCGTATCACCACACGCACATAGTGCAGGGGCGTAGGAACCACAGGGGCCCTGGGGGCCCAGGCCCCCGTTCGATTTTTGGAAGGGGGGCCCGAATATCTTTGGGCCCCCCTTGCTTTTGATAAGAGGAGAGGGGGCCCACCAGTGGTGGGGCCCCCTTGCTCTGCTGTCGCAGGACACAATCCTTGGCAGTCAACACACACACACACACACACACACACACACACACACCACCCTTCGTCACCCCGGCCGTTTGGCTCACCCGACTTAGTGGGCCCCCCTTCCTCTCAGCATCTTCCTACGCGCCTGTAGTGTTGCATGTAGTTTGTTACCTTTCAGCTCTACGTTCGTGTGATATGTAGTTCGTGTGTGTGTGTGTGTGTGTGTGTGTGTGTGTGTGTGTGTGTGTGTGTGTGTGTGTGTGTGTGAGTGTGTGTGTGTGTGTGTGTGTGTGTGTGTGTTGTGTGTGTGTGTGTGTGTGTGTGTCAAGTGAGTTGATGTTACGTATGTAATTCAACTGATTCATGTACCCCAATCGGGGTCAGGAATAAACAAACTTGACTTGACTTGACACAGTGTATCACAAACCAAGGGCGTTCACCCACCATCTTCTTGCTGTGAGACATTCAGCTGAACGCGCCTCATGCTGCCGTGCGAGGACGTGGTAAAGTAGGTAAGCTGCAGGAAAGGGCGCGCCCCATTTGTGTGAGTGACACGTTCAGTCGACAGCAATTGAGTGGTGATTGATTGATTGGATCAGTCGGGAAAGTGGCTCTCTGAAGATGAATTTCTCACTAATGTGGCCAGATTTGTTTCCCACGCAGGGTATCCGGAGGAACTGTGTCCGGTAATGTTCAGTTGTGGCAAATTTTCTTTTTCTGCCACGTGTGATGGGGAGTCAGTTTCATGTCTTTCACTTCAGAAGAACCAGAACAAGTGTGTGGCGAAGCTGATCCTTTTTTCTTTTCTTTTTTTCTTTTTCCTGGTAAATCATTTTGTTTCTTGTTTGAATCATATGTCTCCGGCCAAACTTTGCGAGTTTTAATAATAATAATAATAATCGCATTAATAAGGCGCTTTATCCCAAATATTTTGGCTCAAAGCGCCGCGAGCTAAACCCAACACACACGCTCACGTGAATCACACGCATTCTCTCACACACAGGACATAAACGTATTACAATCACGTGGTGCGAAGGGTCAGCTCAGCTATTTAAATTTCGGAATTTAGATATGCATTTATTTTTCAAACTTGGTGGGCTGAACATTTCCAAAGCAGAGGGGGAGGAAGCCGGAGTACCCGGAGAGAACCCCCGACGATTGGCCCGAATGATCCCCCGACGAGTTTTCTTTCTTTCTTTCTTTCTTTCTTTTAACGTTGTTTAGAAGATGGTTTAAACATGGTCAGTTTTATTTCCAATGATTGTTTTGCAGAAGACAGTGTTGAAGCGGAGGCAAAAGGCCAAATGCCTATGTACAGCCTCCACCTGTTTACATACACAAGGTATTAGTGTGGCGAATACAACAATTCTTGCACATAGCAATGAAAAGACAGAAGGAGTGGGAGAGAAAGAGAGAGAGAGAGAGAGAGAGAGGCGGGGGAGGGGAAATTGGCTTTGGCTACCGCAGCTGACCGAATGCTGGCGGCACTGTTTAGGAGATGGGTTTGTTTATTTGTATGTTCGTTTTGTTGTTGTTGTTGTTTGTTGTTGTTGTTGTTGTTGTTCGTTTGTTTTGGGGATTGGTTGGCTGTAGTGTTGTTGGTGGTGCTGTTGGTTGGTTTAAACATTTTATTCATGGATCACCGTCAAGCAGCAAACAGTAATACATTGAAAGAGAGCACAACGAGTAAAAACGTATATACGTGCTCATCTGAACCAGTTTACAAAGAGCATGGCGGAGAGATTGACGTGGAAAAAAAAAACTGGACTGAAGTGTAAAGACGATGGTGTTCGTTGTAGTGGTTTTAGGTGGATTTTTTTTTATTTATTTTTTTTTTTGGGGGGGGGGGGTGCTTTGTTGTTGTAGTTGTTGTTTTAGTTTTGTTTTTTGTTTGTTTGTTGTTGTTGTTTTTGTTGTGTGTGTGTGTGTGTGTGTGTGTGTGTGTGTGTGTGTGTGTGTGTGTGTGTGTGTGTGTGTGTGTTTTATTTCATCTTCTGTTCTTTTTGGAAGAGGTGGGGTTTTGGTTTGTTTTGTTTAGTTTTGACCACCACTCACACTACACCTCCTCAAGGATGGTTGCTTTAACAGTTTGTTCGGTGCTACACCTTGACGGCATTATAATTGATGAGAACAAAATTAATTGCAGCAAAACCCCTCGACCGACAAGCACTTTGTCCATCAAGTTTTACAGCCCATAAAAACCCACACCAGCAGCATAAATTTCTGCACGTCACCACCGGACAATCACACGCACAGACAGGTCAGCCATCGAACCGTTATACACGGGGGCCAGCATTACGCACCAGTGACGTCATCCTGGCACGACTTCCCGCTAAGTCTCGTCTCGCTCCGTGTCAGCGTAATTTTGGCGCGTGACGGGTCACGTGGCCGCTCGCGTCAGTGTCGCCGCGACGTCATGGGGGGGGGGGGGAGGTGGTGTGATGGAGGGGGGGCCGAGCAGGGTGCGGTCGTGGCGTGGCACCTGTTGCAGAAAATGTCATCTGAGGATCTGTTATAGGGGTTACGGTATACAAGATGACTCGGAGCTTCCCGGTAATGTCAGTGAAGGGATCGATAAGGGACTCGGTGCTCAGGCGATGCGCGGATAGCAGGTGGGAAAAGGATTACAGTGTTCGACTGGCCAGTTATTATTGGCCGTTCACTGGACCCGCCGTTCACAAGCTGTGTGTGGATGTGACAGCTTACTGGCTTCAGTGATGTCTGGCTTGCTAAAACCGACGATAGAACCAGGTGGATGGGGTGGGTGTTTCGGTGGGTGGGGGGGGGGGGGGGTAACGTCCTTTTCCACCACATACGGGTGATATCAAAAGACGGGGCAACGATGAAAAAGCCAGCACAAATATTTGGGCCCCATCCGGGACACGAACTCAAGACCCGAGCATTGAAAGTCCAGCGCTCCACCATTCGGCCACCCCGGCTCCCACAGTGATGTCGAGCTTACTTCAACCGACGATAGAACCAGGTGGGTGGGGGTGTGTGTTTGGGGGGTTTAACGTCCTTTTCCACCACATACGGGTGATGTCAAAGACGGGCCAACAATGAAAAAGCCAGCACAAATATTTGCGCCCCAGCGGCCGGGATACGAACTCACGACCCGAGCATTAGAAGTCCAACGCTCTACCAGTCGGCCACTCCGACTCCCCGATAGAACCAGGTATTTGTTTGGTATTGTTGGGTGTTTTTTCCCCCTAAATTATTAATTTGTTTTGTTTTTTCTTAAACAATACAATACAAAACACCACAGTGTGTGCAACAATACATTATTATGTCGACGACACATGGTCACAGTTCTGTATCTAAACAATACAATACAATGCAATACAATACAATGCAATTACATTACAATACAAATACAATAAAAAGACATATTACAAACAAAACACTAAGAATAGCAATACTGCACACACACACACACACACACACACACACACACACACACACACACACACACACACACACACACAGAGAGTCATGAGTTCGAGTCTCGACAGGGGCCATAGATTTACACTGGCCTTTTTCTCGTTGCCCCGTCTTTGATATCACCCATGCGGTGGTGGAAAAGGACGTCAAACTCCCAAACACTTACTCAGTTACTTTTCTGTGGCACCGCACACGTGACAGACATACATTGAAATTGCCATCTTCTATAGGATCATTCCCGTTCCGGGGGCCTCGCTACTCTTGGCCCCCGCGACGACGCAAACTCGGCCTAACCGAAACCGGACTGAACTTAGTAATGCCGAAGAAGGCAAAAATCAAAGTACTCAGTGACAAGAAAGTGGACAGATTGCGAACGACTTTGAGGTTATTTCACAGTGTGCACAGAATGAAAGCGGTGAAAACTGTCGCATTCACCAGCACCAGTACATTCCTCGGCCTTTTCTAGATTATTACCTGCATGAGTAATCTCCCATTGCCGCATCAAGCACGCATTTTTCGCGGCGGAGCACAAAGCTGCCACAAAAAATGATTGATTGTTGCGGGTCTACGTATGCACGGGGGACTACTCATGCAGGTAAAAATCTCGAAAAAGGCTGAGAGTGTACTGGTGCTGGTGAATGCACAGTTTTCACCGCTTCTTCTGCGCACACTGTGAACTTGAATAACACAGCGACCTCAAAGTTGTTCGCAACTGTCCACTTTCCTTGTCACCGAGTAGTCTGATTTTTTTCCTTCTTCGGCATTACTAAGCTGAGCCCGGTTTCGGTTTAGCCCGAGTTTGCGTCGTCGCGGGGGCCAAGAGAACCGAGCCCCCCCCCCCCCCCCCCACCCCCCCCGGAACGGGAATGCTATAGGGTAGGTCTCCCAGTCAGTTCGACTGAATGCATCGCATGGTCTTCGCCTTCCTGACTCATGGCACGAAGTCCCAGAGCGGAGGCCGAAGAGCCTGTTCCGAAGTTTTACCTACATCCAGCCACGCATCTGCTCCTAATGAGACCGATTAGCCGTGTTAACCCTTGATATGCCAACACGCAGACATGGCGTCTTGAGTTGTCTCCCGCCACACGTGCGATCCAGTGTTGTCTTACACGCGCAAAGCAGGGGGCATTAACCCGCCCTTCAGGGGAGATCAACCAGGTTTTGAAAATAACGGATTTTGAAAGAATGCCGTTTTGAGGAAGAAAATGTTTGTGAGAAAAATGAAGTGTGTAGGAAAAAGAAGCAAGTTAAGATGTTATTGATTTGTCGTTCTAATCGAAGAAACGCACGCATGCACACACACACACACACACACACACACACTCTCTCTCTCTCTCTCTCTCTCTAACACACACACACACACACACACACACACACACACACACACACACACACACACACACACACACACGTCCTTTTCCACCACATGGGGTGATATCAAAGACGGGGCAACGATGAAAATGCCAGCACAAATATTTGGCCCCAGCCGGGATCGAACTCACGACCCGAGCATTAAAAGTCCAACGCTCTACCATCCGACCACCCCGGCTCCCCCCCACACACACACGAACGCGCTGAGACAGACAGACAGACAGACATACACTGAGACAGACAGACAGATAAAGAGTTCAAAATGTGACAGAGTATCGTTTTTGTTTATGTTGTTGTTTTGTTGTTGTTCTTGTTTTTGCTGTTGTTGTTGTTGTTTTGTTGTTGTTCTTGTTGTCTTGTTTTATAAAAGAGGGGGAAACTGGATGGGACTTATCGTATGTCCAGAAATAAAATAATAAATGAATGAATAAATAGATAACAACAACTCCAATGTATTCCTTGTAAATGTGCAGTTACATGACTTCAGTCTCGAACAAGTCAGAATTTCAAAAATGGATGAAAATATTCTCAAGAGAGAACACCCACCCCTTTAGTTCTCCCCCTACTCAGTTTATCCTGAACTCAACCGCGAAGAACCCACTGAGAATCCGAAACTTACGCTACGCTGAACGGAAGGCCAGCTTCATATACATCTTATGCGATTTTCGGTATCGGCGGCATCAAAGAGTTCAGTCGCCATGTTTTGAAAGGGCAGTA
>JACVVK020000470.1:317500-425000 GCA_018292915.2 Batillaria attramentaria | reverse complement strand
AGCAGAAGAAAAGCAGTTTCGAACTCAGTTTAGGATATGACCAAGAAACCGAAGCTAACCGGCCAGACCCGAAACCAAACAAAAATTGTGTTTTCCACTTTTTGTGGGAATAGGTTTGGGTTTTGTGTTTTTGTTTTGTTTCGGGGAGGGGTTGTTTTGTTTTTGTTTACGTTTTCCAAAGTTCATGTCACATTTTCTGGTTTGAATTGATTTTTGAAACTGGTGTGTTTCGTTTAAGTGTACGAATATTTATTTTTCATTTAGTTAACTTTAAAAAAAAAAAATAATAATATATATATATATATATATATATACAGGACATCATACAGGTTTCACATTCACATCTGTGCTTTTTGGCATTATAAGTTGTTCTTCGTCTAGTGTAAGTTGAGAGAATGCGTTGCTTTACTATGATGGTTTTTTACTTCATTTTGTACCGTTTTAAGATTGTAAGGCGCTTATCCCCAGGGACAGCAACAGCAGTAGTAGTAGCAGTAGTAGTAGTAGTAGTAGTAGTAGCAGAAGCAGTAGTAGTAGTAGCAATAGTAGTAGTAGTAGCAATAGTAGTAGCAGTAGTAGTAGTAGTAGTAGCAGTAGTAGTAGTAGTAGTAGTAGTAGTAGTAGTAGTAGCGATTTTCTGACAGCCAGTCGTGTAAGCTACGCCAACAATTTGACTTGTTTTGTTTGTATCTTTGTTGTTATCGGTTGTTTTTTTGTTGTTGTTCTTGTTTTGTTTATTTGTTTTTTTTTTTAAATTGTTGTCGTTGTTGTTCGTTGAAGAGAAGAGTATGGTAAGTCAACCGGTTTTTCTTGGCTGCCGGGTTGCTCATCGGGGGTTTCTCTCCGGGTTATCCGGCTTTCCTCCCTCAGCAAAATTGTTAATAAAAAAAAGAAGTAATAACACAGGTATTGGGTGGCGCTGCACCGTGGCGACGCGCGCTTCCCGCCCCGGGAGAAGAAGCCCGAATTTCCCGAAAGGGACAGTTTAAAAAAAAAAATAAAAAAAAAAAACAGCAACAACAAAAACCTGCCCTGTTGTTCCCAGTCACATAATGCATGACTCAGACGTGTACGACTATTTTGCATTTTTTTTCTTACAGAGACAAATTTGTCAAGTTTAGTTTGCGTGAGACTACAACAACTCATAATCACCACACCTTTCCTTTTAACACCCACCCACCCACACACACACACACACACACACACACACAACCACCGACGCCAACCGCATCAGCGGTGGTTTATCATTTCATATCACTCACCTCCCGACCAATCACCGACGCCAACCGCATCAGCGGTGGTTTATCATTTCATATCACACACCTCCCCGGAACACGAGGCGCTCGCCGGGGTTGACACGAACACCCCACGAGCGCACGTGCTGGGAGGCAGGGGACTGGACTTAGCAACGCGACACCCTTGTTGACGACGAGCTCAAGGAACGTGTCTGGTTCCCGTGGCGACCTGGACCCAGGCTCTGCAGGGATCTCCCGTGAGTAGCTCGTGTTCTGGCTGGTGTCTTGGGATCTCCCGCTTTCAGGCTCGTCTTGCTGGTGAAGACCACGCGAGCTGTGAAAGAGGTTCTTGCTAGGACGGCAGTCTGTATGTCTTCTTCAAGGTGTTGTGGTGGTTTGGATCGCTGGTGGGAAGGTATGGGGGATATTGGGGATTGGAAGAGGGGGTGTGGGGGATGCGGGGTGGGGGTGGGGGGATGGATGCCTGAGAGGGGAGGGAGGGTGCTTGAGTGTTTGTGTTGTGCACGTAGTGCTCTCTCTCTCTCTCTCTCTCGGGGAGCCGGGATAGTCGAATGGTAGAGCGTTGGACTTACAATTGTCGGGTCGTGAGTTCCAATCCTGTGCTGGCCTTTTTCTCGTTGCCCCGTCTTTGATATCACCCATAGATGGTGGAAAAGGACGTTAAACTCCAAAACACCCACCCTCTCTCTCTCTCTCTCTCTCTCACACACACACACACACACACACACACACACACACACACACACATACACACTCTCTCTCTCTCTCTTTCTCTCTCTCTCTCTCACACACACACACACACACACACACACACACACACACACACACACACACACACTTCTCTCCTCTCTCTCTCTCTCTAAATCAATCAATCAATCAATCAATCAATTTAAATCGTTTTTTCTCTTTGATTTCCTTCAACGATCATAGCTAACTGGTTTCTAGTCAGTCATTTTTATACGCGTGCATGCAAAATGAATACACTGACGTCATAATCATAATCGTCATGTGTTACAAGTGTTTGGCCCGGCAGTTGCACTTCAGAAACACAAGTCTGTTTCGCTAACGCCGCACACAACACGTTTCAAACCGCCAGGTGTGGAGATTTCTCCCGTCTCGCCGTTCCCCAAAATTCAAACACCCGTCACCGGAAGTCACGACACCCGGCCTCGCACAGAGGTCTAGAGTTACCTTCTCCTTGCCTCCACAACAATGGCGTCGACACTTTGAGCGTCCTCGTCTTGCGGAGGCACGGTTGTCTTTCTTGGGCCGCACCATTCAAAGTCTCACGCGTTGAAACTTTGGCCTGTTATTTTTTGGACGCTCAGTCAATATTGACCATCCTCACACTTTCCTTTCATAGCCTATGTTCTCGACAAGCGCGTGTTGTGACTCTGAATTTTTTTCTTTCTTCTTTCTTCTTCTTCTTCTCGAAGACAATGACAGGAGGACGACTTGCTGGTAAGGTTAACTCAGAGTGAGTGTGCGATGAGGTAAAACAACAAAAACAAAAAACCCCCAACAAAAAACAAACAAAAAACTAAGTTGACTATATGGGAGTAGTGACGCGGGCGAGATTAAAAAAAAAATAAAATAAATAAATAAATAAATAAATAAAATAATGGGGATGGTCTGACGATGTGAGAAAACGTGTGACTAGTTTTGTGTTTGTTTGTTTGTTTGTTTGTTTGTTTGTTTTTTCTTGTTAGTTTGCTTATTTCTGTTTGATGGTTTTGTTGGGGGTTTTCGCTCTTGTTGTTGTTGTTGCTGCTGCTGCTGTTGTTTCGTTTGTTCGTTGTTGTTGTTGTTTTTTTCGGGAAATTTTGTTTTCTCTTGGTGGGTTTCATTTTTTCGGTTGTTGTTGTTGTTGTTGTTGCTGTTGTTGTTTGTTTGTTTTTTTGTTCGGGTGTTTTGTTTTGTTGGAGGGGGGGGGGTGTTGTATGTTGTTGTTATTCGTTTGTTTTTGTTTTGTTGTGTTTGTTTTTTAATCGTCCTGTTGCCGTAGTAAGAGACAGTCGGACGGAGGTCCTCAGCTCAAACCGGGCGAGATTAAGGGAAGCGCGTCGCCATTTGCATAGCTCCACTTCTTCTTCTGATTTACTTTTACTTCTTTCCTTTTCTTTTTATTTATGTGTGTGTGTGTGTGTGTGTGTGTGTGTGTGTGTGTGTGTGTGTGTGTGTGTGTGTGTGTGTGTGTGTGTGTGTGTTGGGGGTAGTTTGGCCAGTGTGACATTGATCAAGACGTTTTCGTTACCATGCATGCACGGTGTGTGCTTACTGTTTTCCATTCCACGGACCCTCCCAGATGAAATGGGATCTTTAATTAACACGCACAGCACAGTCACAGTCACAGTGCGTCGCCCTCAGTGGCGTCAAAACTACACGACAGCTACCATTTCAACCATTGCCACGGCTTTGCCAGGTGTCCTGCGTGTGAAGTGTTTCCGCCAGCACGTTAAGCATACTCAGTCACAGTTCCACTGTAGCCTCCTAAGAACACACATTTCAACACTCGCATAGTATACATGTAAACAAGCGGAGCGGCATAAATCTGTTGGCTCAACCTACACTGACAACCGCTGGCCGCCCGAGCTGAGAACCTCCGCCTCTCGGCAGCCGAGTGCCATTTCACACCTCGCCCACTGGCGCCCTCTTCTGGGGGATTACTCCGCCAGTTCCACCCACTTACCCGCCCCTTGTCCCCGAGAGTATCCTCCCTTGCTTTCGCTGCACATTGTTTAGATTCCTGGTGTGATTTCCTTACGACACATGTCATGAGGAAAATAAGAAAAACACGGCCATTGTAGCGGCCAGGGATCGACTCAAAGTAGGGTTCTGCTCGCGGAGAGTACATGTTCAGGCACATTCAACGTCCTGTTGACGTGACTGAGTAGAGAACTGTTGTGACTCACGATATTAATGGTACTGTTCGTGTGACTAATGTCATAGCCCACAGTCATGGTCACACAGACCGATCTTCTGGTTACGCAGCACAGAACGAAAACGAAAACGCTGTATCATATTCCTGTTCATATGTACATAACGCTGCACTTGACACCATAGAAATAAAAATTCGCTACCCCCCCCCAGCGCCCCCCTCCCACACACACACACACACACACACACACACACACACACACAAAAATCGCAAAGAATATAGCAGTAAATACTCATGAGTAGGATAAATTCCAATATTCAGATTTTTTTTTGATTTTTTTTTTTGGCAATGCCAGTAGCGACAACCTACCCCCTCACTCAATTGTCTGCTAGCTCTCGTGTCCGAGTCAGCCGCGCATGAAAACAAACAGTCCACATACCAGGATCATTTTTCACTGTTTTCATGGTAACCTGGCATGAAACATACTTACAAAGTCAACAAACATCCCCAGACTGCCAATTTTTTTTTTTTTAATTCTGTTCTGCAAACAATTTTTAAAGGGCCGGTACCAAATTTGTCCTGTATCCTGTGTCCTGTATCTATCGGAACTGATTGTTACGACGTGACCTGCCGCAGGTGGCATGCAGCCTTAACTACGGCTTAGTTACATGTAATATTCAGAAAGTAAGACGTCTTTTGAGAATTGTTTCAATTTCTGCCGGAGACATCTTGATATATTGGAACAAGAAAGAAGCAGGTCCCCAAGCTTATAGCGGATGAATACGCCATCACGGACGTACATATAGAGCTCTGGTATTATGGCTTGCCACATCTACCTGGTTTAGATGCACATATGACACACATTCGGATAAAAGGTAGTGTGTGTGTGTGTGTGTGTGTGTGTGTGTGTGTGTGTGTGTGTGTGTGTGTGTGTGTGTGTGTGATCGTTTTCAACTTCATTTTGCAGGTTGTTCACAGCCCCTTTGGCCATTCAGTAAACTTGACTTGATTCAGAGTGGTTTGACTGGCCAGACTGTGACTGGCCGTGCTACAATTGAACGTATTTGAGGCACCGGTTTTTGTTGTTGTTGTTGTTGTTCAGCACCGTTCTGACGTCAACACACCAGCTGAGGCTTTAAACGTCACCAGCGAAATGACGGCGGCACACAGCGGAACCGGTAGTAACAGTATCACCCGGGACGGCGACTCTGTCAACATTGACGTATTTTGAGTCCACACTGACGTACTCGAGGCGTGCGAGGACGTACTTGAAACGCATTAGCGGGCGATCAGTAGCCACGAGAGTTGGCGACTACTGCCCGTGTCAACTTTGTTCACACAAAGACGGAGTGGGTCGAGACCCCGGAGAACAATTTCTTTTCCCGCTTCACTTGTGTCCAAGGAGGAATAGGCGGGACGATTATGATGGCGGTTCATGTGGAGAATTGTATCACAGTTAATTACTTCTACAAAAGCATACGATAGAAAACGCTTTACGCATGGCTCATGTTGTCCACCGAAATGGCAGTCAAGCGTGAAATCTGCACTATTATGCTGTTAGAAATGGAAAAAATATGAAGTATTCAGTGTCCATAGAATATCCAGAAAATTCAAAGCAAAGCAAAGTATTGTAAGCTGCACCTGAGCAATGTTATGTTGTGTCTGTCTATGAACACATCTGTCCAAGCCCGATTCAGTTTCTGCGCGTCAGTTTTGAACGATGTTGCTTGCCTCAGGACGCATCACGGCTGCATGACCCTATACCTAACCCTAAAATTAAATCCAAACCCTAACCTTAAACCTAACCCAAATCTGTTCACTCAAGAGTTGGGCAGAATCATTGCTTTAAAAAAAAAAAAAAAAAAACTTTGCGCCATCTGGACAGAAGTTGAACGGGAAAAGAAATCACGCGTCCCGGGCGACGTTTTACACGGATCATGCGCCGGGCGTTCGGCGGGTCGGCGAGACGCGTAAACTACTGTACCGGCGTGAAGAGGTTCCCCTTGTGTTCGTGTGTTTGCTCGAGCTCTTCACTTGAAGCTGTCCTACATGTAGCGTTCTGAGAACATCTGGACGAGAGGGTAGAGTTTTTGAATACATACTTTGGGGGGGGGGGGGGGGGGGGGGGGGGGGGGGGGGGGGGGGGGGGGGGGGGGGGGGGGGGGGGTATTTCGTGACCCTGGCATACCTCGTTATGTTGTTAGGATACGGATATCTTGTGTCTCTTGTTCATGCCTGGTGCTGTAAGATGCCGAATGCGATGTCAAAATGCATACCTTTGGAAAAATTATACCCTCTTTTGTATTGACAGGGGATTTGGTCGAGTGGTTAAGGCATCCGACTTCGGATCCTGAGCTGCCGGGTTCGAGTCCCCGGTGGGCAGGAATATGGTGGGATTTTTCCTTCCCATGTCGAGTCTAATCCATGTGCAGACTCGTTTGCGGTGCCTGTCTCGCCTTCGTGTACACACGCACGCACAAACATCAAGTGTGCACGCTAAAAATCCCACGTTCATCTTTCGAAGAAGAGTAGGCTGTGGCCGGTGGCGTGGTAAACAGAAATACTGTCGCACGCACCAGAGTGAATAGCAGGGTGGAGGTTTGCACACAAAGTATCGCTTAACGGCAGCAGGCTTTCACTGCTTCGTCCTCCAGCCCTGCGGCGCCGTGAGCATTTCAGCAGAGATGGATATGTGCGCCGAGGAGAAGTCTACCATACCATACCATATTGTGTGTCTTTTATGTGGCGTATCTTTTTAATGCTGAAGCTTCATATCACGCGGAGCAGTAGACTGACTGACTGACTGACTGACTGAATGAATGAATGAATGAATTGCTGGATGAGGATTTGAATGAATGACAGACACTTAAAGTTTTCCATTCTGTGCTTGCATATCCACTGACAAATTGCTGTGGCCAAAATACGGATTTTTCTAACGTTAGAGGCAAGCAGAGAGAGAGAGAGAACAACAACAACAAAAACGGACACGCTTCTTCTGACTCTGCCTTTTTCTTCTTCTGCTTACGTGGAGCGGAGACAGCTGATCGGCTATAGCATATGGCCGGCAAAGTTTGGGTCATGAGTTCGAATCGCGGCTGGGGCTTTCGGCTGTCTTCGTTGCCTCGCCTTTGATATCAACCTTATGTGGCAGAAACGACGTTAAATTCCTAACCAACCAACCAACCAACAAGCCGAACAACCAACTAACTAACCAGTCAACCAACCAACCAACCAGCCGACCGACCAACCAACCAACCAACCAACCAGCCGACCGACCAACCAACCAACCAACCACCCAACCAAACCAACTAACCAACTAACCAGTCAACCAACCAACCAACCAACCAGTCAACCAACCAACCATCAAGTGAACGTATTTCCTCTTGTTTCTTCCTCGTCTTCTTCTTCTTCTTCTCAAGTTTTCAGTCGACTCACCACAAGCTGAAACCGCGCAGGAAGAAACAGTCACCATAGCAACGCGTCGCAGTCACCACAGCAACACGCCGGTCACCACAGCAACACGTTATCAGAACTGAGTACAGTACTCGTCCAAGCACCAGCACACCGTGCCAACATCATGTTCCGCTGAACGTGGTTTTCCGGAATACGCTGCTCGCTAAACCTCTCTCACATCAGTCCTGCCGCCTGGGACCAAATATTTCTGCTGACCTTTGTCTCGTTGTCGCGTCTTTGATATCACCCATGGATACGTGCTGGAAAAGGACGTTAAACTCCCAAACACCCACCCACCCTTTCAGGTCGGTCTAGTAAAACTGCATGGGGACACACACGTTCACACGGAGAGACTGAGCATTTTGGGAACACCACAGAATCAACGAGTTTTGATGTGGTTTTTTTTGTGGTGGGTTTTGTTTTTTGTGTTGTTGTTGTTTTCTCGTTTTATAAAGCACAACAGTATGTCAGACACTGCTGCATGGTCATAAGGGCAACAAACAAAAAATCTGCAGTGCCTGAAAATGATGTACATGCAATATTCAATGGAAAAGGTCAATAAGCCGCTGTCCAAGGTCATGTTCAAATTGTAGGTCTTCACACTTTTCAAGTTTTATCTTTGTAAATAAACTCTCTCTCTCTCTCTCTCTCTCTCTCTCTCTCTCTCTCTCTCTCTCACACACACAACACACACACACACACACACACACAGAGCCAGCGAAGACAATGCTAGGGGCCAGTCGCACGTGCTTAGAAGTGATTGTGCGCGCACCCAGGGGAGGTAATTGTGGGCTGTCGCACAAGGGGCGGTAAGAACGTCATGGCGGTGACAGGGTTACCTTGTGAGCCGAGCTGCACGTGCACTGGCCTAATTACACTGTTGTCTTGCAAACCACTGGCCAGGCCGAGTCACAGACGGGTCACGCACTCGCTCACACTGCTAAAAGCAGGTCGTGAAATCCACCCAAAATGCGTGTAATTTCATGTTTATCTCAAGTGTCCTCGATGCTTTGTCATCTTCAAGTTGCCGTCAGTTTTCGTGGTTTTGTTTTTGAAGTCAGAGCGCCCTGAACGGACGAGTGCGGCCGGGGTAGTCATGTCACAGCGAACTGAAAAACGACTTTAAAAAAAAAAAAAAAAACTAGACCGTCCCTGATGACCAGTGTGTGTGTGTGTGTGTGTGTGTGTGTGTGTGTGTGTGTTTTGAATGACAAAGCCTTAGGAGAAACTGGAGTCCATGTATATATCTTTAATGTGAACCAAAATGACGTCGACGATCCATTTATGATTTCCTTTATCACATTTTTTTCTCTCTGATTTTTGTTCATGGAAAAAAAGTCTGAAAACTTGTTTGTTTATTCGTTTTGTTTGTTTTTCAAATGATTTACCATAATCAATGCAGCGCTGTCGATGGAGACATGTGAGACATCAATCTACCGCCAAACCAAGCAGTTTCCGATGTGCAAACACAATCGTTACAAGCTAGCGTTTCAAACTGGAGCCCGGGTACGAACTGGAGATTTGGCTGTCCTCGCTCTGACTGCACTGATGCGGGCAGACAACTCTTCCCTGATCCCATAAACCAACGGTGACGAAGCTCTAAATCACAGGTTACGCCCCTTACGCCCCCCTTCAACGGGCAGCAACTAAGTGGCAGGGAAGAAAAAGAAGATGAGCGGTCATAAAAGTCAATCAACGATCTCACTACTGGGTGACACGGCGAAACCACCCGAGCGGAAAAAAAGAGGGCCGGAAAGTGAAACCGAGGCTCCACGAAACCGAAATTGAGGCTACGGGACTGGAAACGAGGCTTCCAGACTGACTCCTAAACGCGCGCGCGCGCGCACACACACAACACACACACACACACACTATTACGTGAGCGCTTGTACAGTCCCTGCACAAGTCTTCCTATCCCCCGCCCACCCAGCAAGAGGCGGTTAGTTACAAATTAAGGAGAGGACTTCGTGGCTCTGTCCCCCGGAAATCAGCCGTCCCTCCTCTCAACCTTACCCCCTTCCACCCCTCGACATGTCCACGGTAAGATGGATGGCCTGGCGACACGTAGTGTGACGAAGAGGTAGACAAGCAGTGACGCGACAAGGGCTGGGGGCGGGCGACAGGAGGGGGGGGGGGGGTGGTGCGGGGGTGGAGGTGGAGGTGCCTGGGCAAGGGTGGAGGGGGTGGGAAGAAAAAAAAAAACCAAAAAAACAAACAAACACTTCTTCTTTATCATCGTTTTGACGTTTCCTCCTACTGTGGATTTGACCGGTTGCGTCAGATCTGCACTCCGGTCGCCATGACGAATCAGGTCATATGACGCCTACCCCAAAGCTGCCCCTGTAGCTCTGCGCCCTCTGGCCGGGTTTAACGTCGTTGGGCATCATGGGCAGGACAGTATTGAACTTCAAGTTCGAAACAGGTTGTGCTACTACGAGAAATTTCCATCTCCAAAAATGGGCAAACTATTTTGGGTTTGACTGTACTAGTGTACATCGCCCCCTCCCCCCCCCCACCCCCCAACAACAACAACGGTAACAACAACACATATTGTTACTCAAATGCGGTACATACAAATGTTTCCGACTAGAAGCAACAAACTCTAAAAGATCTGTAATAAGTGCATTAATATGGGCGCTTTATCCCAAATATTTGGCTCGAAGCGCCGCGAGCTAAACCCAACACGCACGCTCACGTCAATCACTCGCATTCTCTCACACACTGGACATGAACACATTACAATCACTGGTACGAAGGGCCAGCTAGGAATTTCGGAATTTTTTAGAATTTCATTTACTTTCGATTTGTGTGGGCTGAACATTTCCAAAGCAGAGGGGGAGGAATTGTATTCAGTAGACACAGCAACTGAACCGAATATTCCACAGCACTGAACTTCAGAATGACTACTTCTGCTACTAATAATAAGTAAGCAATGCGTGGGCGCTTTACCCACTTTCTTGAATTGGCTCAAAGCGCCGCAAGCCAACCCCCAACACGCACGCTCACGTGAATCACACGCATTCTCTTACACACTGGACATGATCACATTACAATCACGTGGTGCGAAGGGCCAGCTCAGCGATTTAAGTTTCGGAATTTTTTAGAACTGCATTTACTTTTGAATTTTGTGGGATGAACATTTCCAAAGCAGAGGGGGAGGAAGCCGGAGTACCCGGAGAGAACCCCCCGATGGTCGGCCCGAATGAACGGTGCCACATACGACTGAGAAAGAAATATTCTTCGCCCCGAGTGGGACTCGAACCTGACCTCTCGCATTGGTGACTAAAAAGTCTTAACCACTCGACCACCGACTGCCCCAACATCCGTGAGAAAATCGAAAACCCGTTTAAGACACGTCTCAAGCACGTTACGAGCACACAGCGACCAAGAGAGGACTCAAATTCGAGAGAGAGAGAGAGAGAGAGAAAGAGAGAGAGAGACCCTTTTGCCCAGAGGGATGAAATACCCCTGGACACCGGGTGATGAGGTGACAATGGTAGGCAGTTCCCCCAGTAACGGTAATGACGGAACAAAAGTCTGTGGTCTGCAGAAGGCGCGTGGAGTGCTGTCACCCCCCTGTATTTAAGTCACAATGGCCGCTCTTAGTGTCAACTTGCGACCACTACCTTTAACCGAACGACCGTCTGGGAGAACCGTTTATGACTGGGGCTGTAAATCGCGAACTGGTCGGTTGCTAACGTAACGGTCGGTGGATAAAAGATATCCTTGGTGTCTTCAGTGAACGTTGAGTGCCTGTCGCCGGTAGCGCGTTTAGAAGGAGTCCTTCTGGGGAACGGACAAGTGGGATAAGTGTGTGGGTTAACACAGACCGTTTGAATAGTCTGGCGAATTGTTGGTAGCTGGTGGTGGTGGCTTTGACTGACGTCACTTAGAGACTGTTCACACTTGTCAATTGTGCTGGGTTGAACCCAAGTTGCCGGACCCTACTTTACATTTAACCGACCCGGGTTAAAAGCGGACCAGGGTTGAACCCGCGTCCGGCGGGACCAACTCGTATTTCAGATCTAAACATGAAGCTGGCATCGTGATATGATGTGTGTGGGTGTGTATCGCTGTTTTGTTTTGTTTTGTGTTCCTCATTATCTAGTTTAAGTATGTGTGTATATTCTTTCTTTGCCTTTTGGTGAACATTTATTATTAATGCCCCTAGGGGGTCCTGAATAAAATTCTTGACTTTTTAGTCCAGTTGGTCCCCTGCTTACATAGCTCTGCCTGTGTCCCGCCTCCAGCTGCTGCGAGGCCGGCCTCTCTTCCTTTTCCCCTGCGGGAAAAGCAACGTGCTGGAAGATTATGGTGCTCTCTCTCTCTCTCTCTCTCTCTCTCTCTCATTGTTTGGTTAAATCACTTCCGTTGAAAAACTAGTAAAGTTCGTTCGTTCATTCGTTCTCTCTCTCTCTCTCTCTCTGAGAGACACAGGCAGACAGACAGACAGACACAAATAACAAATAATCATAAAAATAGGTACCTCACGTTTACATACATATAGACATACTAGTTCATGCATGCGGTACTTGTGTGTGTGTGTGTGTGTGTGTGTGTGTGTGTGTGTGTGTGTGTGTGTGTGTGTGTGTGTGTGTGTGAAGTTTCATGTTCCAGGTTTAGGTATGTTCGATCGTTTGGCTTTTTGTTGTTGTTGTTGTTGTTGTTTATTTGTTTGTTCTTCAAAACGGCAAGTTTGAAAATTGGTTGCAAGACCAAAACTTCCACCGTTTTCAAATAAAGTCATTTCAATTTCAATCTCTCTCTCTCTCTCTCTCTCTCTCTCTCTCTCTCTCTCTCTCTCTCTCTCTCTCTCTCTGTGTGTGTGAACAGAGATAATCATAATGTCGTCTGCACTGCTATAGAGTGCGCCACCTACCGTGAACGCGGGCGTTTTCGTGAACGGGTAATGCACAGGCGACCGTTGGAACAGCTCTGAAAAACAATCGTAACAAGAACGCCAAAATTAGGCCATCCGGGCGTACTCCGCAGTTGTCTCGCAAAGCGAGTGCAACAAACAATGCGCTTACGCTTTCTGCGTCTGTGCTCCGTATATATGACGGATCCATTTCCTAGAGAAACAATGATTGTGCGTGAATGACTGCAGACATGGTTTCTGGATAATTGTTTTGTTTGTTTTGTTTTGTTTTGTTTTGTTTTGACTTTGCTTGGCGTTGTTGGGTTGGGCTGTGTTGGTTTGGGCTGGTTTTTGGTTGTGTTGGTTTGGATCGATTTTGTTGTTATTGTTGACCAGCTGATATACCCGGCTCTGCTGAGTACCGTGGGAACCCTTTGAAGATACGTACGATACAAGAAATCGGGCGACGGGAGGTAATAACAATTTGCGATGCGAAGTCGCCGAACTGAACAATGGAGTTACTTCCGTAAGACAGTAAGAACGATTGAGGCAACATTAGAACGGCTGTTTAAGGGTGGATAATAACATTAATTTGACCATTTTCTGAGATTTGTCCGTGCCAGATTCTTTTCGGGGTCCTCATGAACACAGCCACCAATCTAAATCGCGATGCGAGAACTCAAAATTATAGGTTTTATGGGGGCGGTCGGTGGTCTAGTGGTTAAGACTTTGTCACCAACGCGAGAGGTCTAAATGTTCAGCCCGCAAAATTTTAATTCTGAGCTGGCCCTATGCAACACGTGATTGTTACGTGTTCATGTCCAGTGTCTGAGAGAATGTGTGTGATTCACGTGAGCGTGCGTACTTGGTTTAGCTCGCGGCCGGGCTTTGAGCCAGAATTTGGGATTCAACCAAAGCGCATACATTAATGCGATTGTTGTTGTTGCTGCTGCTGTTGCTGCTGCTGCTGCTGCTGCTGCTGCTGTTGTTGTTGTGAACAGCTGCTGATGAAGAATAGTTGGTGGTTTGGTTGGTTGGCTGACTGGTCGACTTGGTGACAGGGTGGTAATCGAACTCATGACCCTGAGTACTGATAGTCCAAAGCTAAGCCACCGGGGCTCGCAATTCCCAGTAGGGGGAAAGAAACAGGGCAATGCGGCACAGAGACCGTGTAGCAACAAACACCCACGCGGCCTAATTATCTTATTACAGGCTTTGGACCAAATCCCCCCCCTCCCCCCCCCCCCCCCCCCATACCTGTAAACAGCTCTGTGTTTCGGAAAGTATTCCTTTACGAGAAAAATCAAATTAACGTTCCGTCAGTGTTCGCAAACACCCTGAGCTTCCCCCATTCTTCACTTTAACCCTTTCTGGCGTGTGTTACCGGTGGAACCTTCGGCGCAGGGGCTTTTCATGCGTTAACCCTTTATGTGCTGCACTTCAGCAAACCTCACAGCCGGTGACGTGAACAGCACTTTCTCGGCGGTGTCGGAACTTGAAATTGCAGGTTGCAGTGCTCGGGCGACACGCCCAAGTCTTGCCCCTTGTTGCTGAAAAGATTTCCTGCACCGGCCTAGGCTTTGACAAAGTTTTCTTTCAAATCATTCAAAGGCTGGTGGGATCTACCCTCGAGTACCTTTTGTGCAGCTCGGGTACGCAGGGTTACAGCTACCCCCGCGAGTCTCGGAGCATCAGCCATCACCATCAATGCCTCTCTCGTCTCTGTCAACACAATCTGCGCCGCCCTGTCATTATCCTTACGAGATGCGTCTCTAACTCCCCCCTTTAAGCGATGTCACAACAAGGGGCAGTAAGCGCGCACGGAGAGAAGACTATAGCGCGGGGGAAAGGGGGGGGGTGAAACAAAATGGACGGGCGTTTTTCCGGTGCTATACCGCTCGAAAATCGCTGCACAGTTCATCAGCGGGTGGCATGACATCGAGTTTTGTTTTGTTTTGTTTTTTTGTTGTTTCAAATCGCGGGGGAGCCGGGATGGCCGAATGGTAGAGCGTTGGACTTGGTCGTGAGTTCGTATCCCGGCTGGGGCCAAATATTTGTGCTGGCTTTTTTTTTTTAATCGTTGCCCCGTCTTTGATATCACCCGTAGTATGTGGTGGAAAAGGACGTTAAACCCCCAAACACCCACCTACCCACCCTTGTTTCAAATTCAAAACGCCACAGCACCGAGGAGGGGGGAATCCGCTTTGGAATTTCAGTTGTCGGTTAGAATGATTGAAAGGGGCCGATACCAACCAGAAACCGACCTCCCCCCTCCTCGGTGCTGTGGCGTTTTGAATTTTAAACATGAGCATATGCACATCTTTAGATTATAGTAACGTATTAGTATATGTACTAATACGTTACTATAATCTAAAGATGTGTATATGCTCATATTTAAAAATAACGGCTTTTATTTTAAAAAACTACTTTATTATCCCTTTCGGGAAATTCGGGCTACCTCCCCCCCCCCTCCCCCCCGGGGGGAAACACGTCGCCGTAGTGAAGCGCCACCCAATACCTATCTTCTTTTTTTTTTCTTTTTTTTTTTTTACAGTTTTGCAATTTTGATGGGGGAGGAAAGCCGGATAACCCGGCGAGAAACCCCCGATGAGCAGCCCGGCAGCCAGGAAAAAAAATGAGAGTAATCGTCGTGGAAACTTTTGAAGCGGTATAGCAAGGGGAAAAGGTCGCTCATTTTGATTTCCCTCCATGATTTATCTGTACCTTTACCTGTACTTTTAGCGCTTAGGACTGCCTTATAAGTAGATTACAGCGCTATATAAATAAATTATTATTATTATTAAATTATTATTATTATTATGATTAGCATGATCGATCATGGCGTTTACGTGAGAGCTGAACCTTTGGCTACGTACCAGAGATGCAAATCTGGAGGAAAACGCTATATATTCCTCTTACACATAACGCTGCAGATAACACCCTAGAAATGCTTTAAAATTCACCAAGAAATTCACAAAAATCAGGCAGCCAAGACTCATGCGTAGAGGAAATTTAAACAAATTCCAATGTTCCGTTTTTTGGCAATGTTGACAGCGACCACATACCCCCTCATTCCACGGTCGTCTGCTGGCTCCTGTGCCAGCCGCGCTTGAATACAAATAGTCCACAAGCCAGCCTCATTTTTCCCTAATTCTACTATTACCTGGCATGAAACTTGTTTACAAAGCCAACAAAAAGCACCAGATTGCCATTGTTTACTCTGCACACAAATTTTAAAGGGGGCAAAGATTTTCTACTATATTTAGCCGAGTTCTACACGACCCAGAAGCTAATACCGTCGCGTAGCCTTTGGAGCGGCCGGAGTCGCGCCAGAAACACCCGCGTCACGTCCATCCCAGTTTTGACTACACTCCGTGTAACCTCCCGCTGTCTTGCTTGCCGGCTCGCGTTTTGTGACGCAACCCCCTTGCAGCGTGGATCGGAAGGGGTCGGGAATATGGTTAACTCGACAAAAGAAGGAAAGCCTTGGGCCGCCCAGGTGCGAGACCGTGTTTGAAGTTGCCCAGTCTTCTGTTATTAGGTTGTCTTCGGCTTACTTCGGTTACTGGAGAAAGGCGATGCTGTCAGTGGTATGACATGGTGTAATACTGCTTTCTTCCATCGCCGGGCGGAAGCGGTCATGATTTTGGAGACGTGGAGTTGTTCCCAGAGGAGCTCGTGTCAGTTAAGTTTACTGAGATAGCAACTCCTAAATGTTCTTAACTAAAAAAAAAAAAAAAAACCCTGCTTCATGCAGAGTTAATTTAGTGTGTGTGTGTGTGTGTGTGTGTGTGTGTGTGTGTGTGTGTGTGAGTGCGTGTGTGCCGTGCGCGCGCCTCCGTGCATCAAGCCCCAACTCGTCTCCCTTCCACCGAGTACAATGTCCTCTACCTAGTATGATTTTTTTTTTCAGTTAAAAAAAGAGGCATGTATGCATTACAACCACGATACCCCCAGACCACAAAAAAAATAAAAATCGTCTCTCGGCTCAGCACCGACAGCACGCGCCGGTTCCCGACCCTCGCCCCACCTGTTGGGACCGTGCGCCCCCTGTTCGCTAAGGGAGATAATGGCAGGGGAGGGAAGCGAGGGTTGTAATGACACTTTTACCTGACAGAGTGTACAAGTTTTAGCACCGCCCGGTCCTGCCCATTTTGGGACCCGTAATCCAGAGGGAGAGATCTCGTGGCACGTCCCGCTACCATCCCTGTAGAACTTGGTGAAACTTAACCCTCCAGTCTTTGGACAAAGCGTTTTGTTTGACTTTTGGATTTATGAACCGAGGTGGCGAGGCCAGAACAGATGCAGTGCAGGCAGCGATCGTGTGTGGCTACACCACAGTGATACGGATTTCTCAAAGAAAACGCTGTATATTTCTGTTACACATAACGTTGCGCATGACGCCCTAGAAATGCTTCAAAATCCCCCCCCCCCCCAAAAAAAAAATCAAAAAAAAATCACAAAAATCCAGCAGCCAAAGACTCATGTGTAGAGGAAGTCTCAACAATTTCCAATTTTACTGGGTTTTTTTGGCAATGTTAGCAGCGACCACAACTGAACCCTCTCCTTCCGCTGTTGTCTGCTAGCTCTTGTGTCAGCCGCGTATGAATTCAAATAGTCCACATTCCAGGCTCATTTTTCACTGTTTTTACTATTACCGACCATGAAACTTATTTACAAAGCCAACAAACAAAACAGCCCCAGAATGCCTTTTTTTTTTTTTTTTTTTTACTCTGCACGCAAATTTTAAAAAGGGGCAAAACTTTTGTACTAAATTTAGCGGAATGCCCCGGAAGCTGTTACCGTTGTGTAACCTGTAGGGGAGACGACTGATCACTGGTTACGTTGCACTCTCTGGGGCACAGAGTCTTTCGGTGGAAAGTACCTCTGTGCACAGTGGGGAAATGGCGCTCACTGCGCTACCGTGACGGGCCTAAATTGTCTCGGTGCTCTCAAACACAAGGTCGCGCACTATGTCATCCTTGACCAGCTTTGAACCCAGAAGGATCCTCAGTGGCGCAAGTGATGGCAGGTTGTCTTCAGAGTGAAAGTAGACGTGTTTCTGAATCAGAGACATACATAACATGTCTCTGTCTGAATGGACAGATCTATTATTACATTCAGTCCTAGAGCACGGGTGTGTATGCTTTTGTAATCGTCTCTTATTCCACCACAAGGCAGGTACGTGATCATCTGCACCGTGCAATAATACTTGCCTGTAGAGTGCAACACCCTTGCCTGTCAGAGTGCAACCCCCTTGCCGTTTACTCACATCCTGTTGGATCAGTGTACCACGTAAACAGTGCCATCAAAGCGCAACAATAATTGTCCGCTGGCAAAGATTTTGCCCAAACGAAAAGTGGTCGGATATTCAAGACTTTGTTTCAAATCGAATCATATGACAAACAAGTCTCTGCTTTTCTAAAAAAAAATTCGCCATTTTTAAAAATGGCGCTGGGTGTAAGCAGTCACATTTTCACGCCCCGCCGAAAAGGGACTGCACTCTGGAGTCTAGGTTACGTTGCAGCTGACCTGGACTCGAGGCAACCCTGTTCCGGGACCGTCGCTTCTCTTCGCCCCTGCGACGTCGGACCTCCAAATCGGGCTAACCGAGACCGAGCCGAGCTAAGTGCTACCTAAGAAGGAAAAACCAAGAATACTCGGTAACAAGGAACGTGGGCAGTTGCCTGCGTGAGTTGTCACCGTTGCTGCAACAAGCACGCATTTTTCGTGGCAGAACACAGACCTTCCACGAAACATGCATGCTTGCTGCGGGTCTGTGTATGCACGAGGGACAACTCATGCAGGAAATAGTTTCTAAACAGGCTGAAAATGTACTGTGCTGGTAAAACTTGATGCGACAGCGACGTCGAGTACGCTTCTGTTGGCTAAGTGCCAGCATTACAGACGCTGTCACCAGGTGTCTCAGTAAGTTCCCCTTTGACTGTTCATGTTTATGTTCTCTCTTTCACGTGCTCACTGACGTTGACAAGGACATAATTATTCGCAAACACGAATGCGTGTCTGTGTTGTCCATAACTTTTATCCTTGGAAAAATAATGTTTATTCAATTCAAAATTATTTATTTCAGTTTGACTCATCTCTCTCTCTCTCTCTCTCTCTCTCTCTCCCCCCCCCCCCCCCCACCCGGCTGGGGCCAAATATTTGTGCTGGCTTTTTCATCGATGCCCCGTCTTTGATATCACGCGGTGAAAAAGGACGTTAAACCCCCAAACACCCACCCACCCACCCTCTCTCTCTCTCTCTCTCTCTCTCTCTCTCTCTCACACACACACACACACACACACGCACGCACGCACACACGCACATATTCAAGGATGCTAGCTGTGTGTGGCTGAGTGTAATTATCGTAATCCCGTGTCTAGAGACAATAACAGCCAGCAGGATGGGAACAGCTCGGACCTAAAGACAAGGAAAAGAAAAAAAGCGGGCGAAATTATCTCTCACGCCAACCCTGTCACAAAACTGTCATGCTATCACGCGATCTGACTCTTGTTTTTTTCTCTTCTCTTTTTTTTATTTTTTTATTTTTTATTTTGAGGTTTTGGGATGAGGGAACAGGGCGGAGGAGGGGTGGGTGGGACGAGGCCGGAAGGAAGGGGAAGGGAAGGGCGTGGGGGTGGGGGGTAGAGGTAGGGAAAGTGACCGGGGGGGGGGGGGGGGGCAGAGAGAGAGAAGGCAGGTTTGTTTTGTTTAATGTCCGGAAACTTTCACCAGCTTTCTTTGATAGAATGTTTTTTTATCAACATGCTGAGCCTATTTACCCTCTACCAGAATAAATTTCAACACAGGTCGTGAAAAAAGACAATAAAATAACTGATCATGCACATATGAATGTAATTCCGTTGTTGTATCCACCCACCCCCCCTCCCCACGCCCAAAGGGGGAGCCGGGGTGGCCGAGTGGTAGAGCGTTAGACTTCCAATGTTCGGGGCGTGAGTTCGTATCCCGGCTGGGGGCCAAATATTTGTGCTGGCTTTTTCATCGTTGCCCAGTCTTTGATATCACCCGTATGTGGTGGAAAAGGACGTCAAACCCCCAAACACCCACCTACCCACCCCCACGCCCAAACCCCCTCTCCAGCCAAGTAGTGTTTTACTATAATACAGTTGCAGTAGTAGTTGTAGTAGTAGTAGGACTAGGGACGGTAGTCAGTCATAGCAGTAGTAGCAGTACTAGTAATAGTAGTAGGAACAGTAGTAGTAGTTCATGTAGTACAGTAGGAGGAGGAGTAGGAACAGTAGCAGCAGCAGCAGTAGTAGTAGTAGTAGCATCAACAGCAGTCAAATCTTAATATTCTGTTTTTCATTTTATTTTCAGGAAGGAAGCAGCAATAAAACAAAACATAGTCTCCCACGTTCAAGCGGTAAATCAACACAGTGTCTGCTTTCTCAGGGGCCCGCGCTTTCCAAGACCGACTGACACGCGCCGCACGCACGCACGCACGCACGCACGCATTGGCGCAATGCCCCTTTCTCGTGACCAGCCAGAGACACAAGTCCCTTTTCCACCTCTACAAATTCAGACTGGTTTTGCATCTGTGTCTTACGTCCTCTGCACGTGCTCCCTCATCGCGTGCTGAAGGTACCGAGAATGGAGTTCTTCTATGATGCCCGCATCCGCCAGAATACAAGAGACAGAAAAATGGAGGGGAAAAAAAAGCGGGGGACAAGCATGAAGCCAGGGCAGACCCAAGGCAAAAGCAGCGAGAAACGGCACGTGCCGGTCGGTCAAGTGTCTCCTTCTAATTTACGACTGGAAGCTGTGATAGGAAGCTTCCTTGTATAGTCTAAGTTTAGCAGCTTCGGCCTTGTGGCAATTGGCTTGACCGTGTAAATGTCAGTCGTGTTTAAAGGTTAGCCTCCGTGGATACTGACTGATTTTGTCACCTGCACAGCAGTGATCGGGGAAAATGGGATATCACATGTTGCTTGCTAGTTATTAGGTTCAAATGTTTGTTGTTGTTGTTGATGATACTTTTGAATAAACGACATCTCCAAACGCAGGACACTCATGTGACTGAGTGGAACACGTGCGATAACATTCACGTTGAGCCAGTCACACGCAGGACACACATGAACACATTGCGATCACGTGGTGCGCAAGATCAGGCTCAGCTATTCAAGTTTCGGATTCAGTAGGAAATTGCCCCCCCCCCCCCCCCACCCCTACAACACACACACTTTTTTGTTTTGTTTTGCTTGTTTTCTTTGTTTTATCCTTGTTATTTTTTTCTTTATCTCTATTTATATTTATTTTTATTTGTATTTTTGCAGAATTATTTCTTTTTAGTTTTGTTTTATTTTTTGCAATATTTCACTTTTTTCTTTCTTTTTAGTTTTGTTTATTTAATTTTTTTTTTTTTGGGGGGGGGGGGGGGGGCAATATTTCACGTTTTTGTTTCTTTTTTAATTTTTTTTTTGTTGTTGCAATATTTCACTTTTTTCTTTCTTTTTAGTTTTGTTTATTTTTTTGTTGCAATATTTCACTTTTTTATTTTTTTTTAATTTTTTTTGTGTGTGCAATATTTCACTTTCTTATTCTTTTTAGTTTTGTTTCTTATTTTTGCAATATTTAACTTCTTTAATTTCTTTTTCTTTATGCAATATTTCATTTTTTTCTTTATTCCTGAGGTCGATTGAACAACAGAGAGAGGGAGGAAAGCAGAGCACCCGATATATTATTGCTTAACACAACAATCCCAATATCGATGCAGTTGTAAAATTTGACATTTTGATAGGAAAGTAACACTTTTTGTTCGCACAATCTGAGCTGAACAAATGTACTGCCGGTTTTGCCAGTCCAGTCAACCAGATCTTACAACGACAACAAAAATCCCTCAACCGTGGTTGATAAACTTCTGGTATCAGAATAAAAACTGTTTTCATTTCATTTTCGGACGGGGGGGGGGGGGGGGGGGGGGGGGGGGGGGGGGGGGAACCCATTTGGCCATACGTGAATCACGTGATACCCAGAGCACGTGCCGACGACGCTCCACCACCCTACTGTCCTTGCCGCGACTATGTAGCGACCCGCAACTCCCCAGCACGCGCTGTGACGTATCAGAGCGCATGCGCGCACGTGCAGGAAGTACGTCATGAATGCCTACTTCCGCCCTGAGCTATCGGATATGAGACGGGGAACATCGTGTGCAGATCGTCAGCTAACCGGCACAGAGTATCGGTTTAATCCCGCATTGTCTGCCCCTGTAATCCACTCTTTTATCCTGGAGGCGGAAAGGATCTGTCACGGGGGTGGCGGTGCTAGATCCAGCGACTGCGCTCGCTGGCTGTGGCACTGAGGTGTGTTACAAGCCGATTTTGGATGTAGCTGTTAAAATTATTGATTATAACACACTGGTTTAATTATTGCGCATGACTGATTGTCATCTTCTGTACACAAGTGTGAAAGCGTGACTGCACCTGTGGAAAACAACAACAACAAAAACCAACCAAACAAAAAAAATATAAGTTATGAAAACACACACACACACACACACACACACACACACACACACCGGATGCTCTCTCTCTCTCTCTCCGGCTCTGGCGCGTGCGCGCGCGCACACACATACACACACACACAAACACACACACACACACACACACACACAAACACGCACCAGGTGCTCTCTCTCTCTCTCTCTCTCTCTGGCGCGTGCACGCGCACGCACACACACACACACACACACACACACACACCGGGTGCTCTCTCTCTCTCTCTCTCTCTCTCTCTGGTGCGTGCACGCGGACACACACACACACACACACACACACACACATACACACACAGCTTGGGTGGCTGGTTGGTTGGTTGGTCGTATGATAGACACCCTCCCAATCCGCCCCTCCTACTCCCCCCCCCCCCCCCCAAAAAAAAAATAAATAAATAAATAAATAAATAAAATAAAATAAAAAGTTTTTAAAGAAACTTTTCTTCTCCATTGTCATATCTGAAACACAACATCACCTCCTCTACCCTCCTCCGCACCTAGGCACCCCTTTCTTCCCCGCTCTCTTACAACAAAACCCAAGAGACAGAGCGAACTGGCCAGTCACGCGAACTCTTGCCTCTCCCTCGCACGTGCAACAGGCCAATCTTGTCGCCCCCCAAGTTCTGCTGGCTCCATAGTCGCCCTGAAATAGACACGGCAATCCGCAGTAACTGGAAAATGACAGCCAGAACGAAGACGCGGGCAGAAAATCGATCTGAAGGGATAGAGGGACGGGGGAAAGGACGTGGGGGGGGGGGGGGGTGAAGGGTAAGGTAGGTGCAATTTTGCGGAGGTGGAGCGCTCTTTCTCTCTCTCTCTCTCTCATGCAGAATCCAACTGAACAGTGTCTGGCTCTAACCTACCTGTACCAAACTGCCGGCAAAAAACAAACAAACAATAACAAACAACAACAACAGCAACAACAACAACAACAGCAACAACAACAACAACAGCAACTACCAAAACGTTACTGGGCGTAGTAAAATATGGTCCACCCTATTAAGCTGCATCTCAGTTGCGAAGCAGGTAACGGCTGTACAAAAAAACAAAAACAAAAAAAACACTGAGCCTTGAACTATGTAAACAAATTTTCTCGTCAATACTTGGAGGAAACAACAGTAGTATTATTTTGGATTTTAAAAATACGACAAGAAAACGAGACAAAACCAGACACCAAAAAATATCCTGGTGAAAAAAGAACTGATCCATGGACTAAGCAAACAAATTTTCTCATCAGTAGCCTACATGAAGGAAATAATATCATCACGCTTTTGGCCAATTCAAAAATACGACAATGCCGGGGGAGGCGGGGGGGGGGGGGGCACACACACACACACGAAAAAGGACCAAACGGACACGAGAAAGAAAGAAAGAAAGAAAGAAAATATATGATGGATATTGCCTAGAGACGTTTAAATCACCGGCGAGGGCCGCATCTCAATTTCATGCGCCTGGTAAAAGATAATAGAAAACCAGTTTGGGTCGCTCGCCACACTGCCGTACAATTACCCAGAGCCGGTTCCGTTCTCTCCCTTGGCAAATTGGATGGCCTCCTCTTGTTATTAATTGAGTAATGAGGGCCTATTAATCGGGAGAAATATGAGCAGGCGACTTCATCAGGAGTCCGCCAACCCAATCAGTGCCAGTGACAGTTAAAACATTGACGCGAGGGGGAAAAGCGATCGAATGTGGCGGGGCAGGGAAGGGACTGCACTGCCGCTTAGGAGATACTGGCGTTACGTCCCTTTTTCTCCGGCCAGTCAGCCCCCGAAATAGAAAACAGAACGGGAACGACTGGCTTCAGTGTGTAGGCAAGACAGTTTCTCTTCTAGGGAGAACTGAGAAAGAAGCGATCTTTCGCTTATTTAGAGCGCTCGTAAAGCAGAATCAGATGATACATGTCTGAGAAAGAAAGAACGCACACACACACACACACACACACCGTGGGCACACACACACACACACACACACACACACACACACACACACACACACACACACACCGTGGGCACACACACACACACACACACACACACACACACACACACACACACACACACACACACACACACACACACACACCGTGGGCACACACACACACACAGAGGGTAAAGAAGGAAAAAGGTATGTCACACCACAACAAAAGTCCTGTTGAAACGTTATTTATTTATTTATTTATTTTCTGCACATTTCTTTATATTCCGTCAGAGCACGATTCCTTGTCTGTGACTGTCTATTTTGCATTTGGGTTTGTAATATAAAAAAAAAAATCGATCTACAACTGTCAATCTAAGATCAGCACACAAAACATGTTTACATTTTCATCATTATCTTCATTGTTACAAAATTATTATTATTCATGATTGTACAACTGTCACAGATAAAAGTAGTGTGGTCACTGAGTCTGCAACAATGCTCCTCTATTCCTTTATGTATCTGACTTTTCACGCTGTTAAAATGGGAGGGAGCTTGGATAACCGAATGGTAGAGCGTTGGACTCTCAGTGTTCGGGTCGTGAGTTAGAATCCCGGCTGGGGCCAAATATTTGTGCCGGCCTTTTTCTCGTTGCCCCGTCGTTGATATCACCCTTACGTGGTGGAAAAGGATGTTAAACTCCCATGAAACACCGACCCACCCCTGTTCAAGTTAAAAAGGCCAGTAAACAAAACAAAACAAAACACACACACACACACACACACACCGTGCACACACCGTGCACACACACACACACACACACACACACACACACACACACACACACACACACACACACACACACACACTCACACTCACACACACACACTCACACACACACACACACACACACACACACACACACACACACACAGAGCGAAAAGAAAGAAAAAGGTATGTGACACCACAACAAAAGTCCTGTTGAAACGTTACAGAACAAAACAAAACAAAACAAAACAAATCATTTAGAAAACAGTGCTAAGATATGCGACACTAAAATAAGGTTCCCTCCTGCCTGCACTCCTCTATTACACAAATGCTTTTGGACGAAAAATCTGTCCATAAATTTTCCACAAAAGACGTAATGCGGCGGCCCGTCATGAAACGATCATGGCTTGAAAATAAACTGTCAAAACCGTTGATAACGTTCATTTTGTTTTATCGTCGAAAATCGTGGTGCGCTGTAATGACACCTCTTACCCAATCTCCATCTCTTTAGAAAAGGAGGCATGAAATGCTTAATACGGTCGTAAAACGACAGAACAAGATAGGCCGAACAATGCGGTTCAATCAGAAAGCATGTTTGTGAGAATTTTCAGTTTAGTGCTCCTTTGATGCGGCCGAACAGGTTTCTTTTTTTTTTTTTTTTAAACTGATGATACTCATTACACTGAAGGAATCACCAGCCTCATTCGATTTTGAAGTGGAGGAGGAAAGTGGGGAATGGAACCAGGGAGAGGGAGGGTGTGTGTGTGTGTAGAGGAGGGGCGGGGAGGGGTGGTGGGAGGGTGTGGAAGGGGGGGGGGGGGGGGTAGGTACAAGAGAAAGTGAGCTATGCTTCAGAACTTGAAGCCGGTGTGAGCCAGTGGTCTAGTGGTTAAGAGATTTCGTTACCAACGCGGGAGGTCAGGTTCGAGTCCCACTCGGAGCAAAGATTTTTTTTCCTTTTGGTTTAAACATTTTTATTCAATGCGGAATTCACCGTCAAGCAGTAAACAGTATTACGTTGAAAAGAGCACAACAAGTAAAACTTATATACGTGCTCATCTAAACAAGTTTACAAAAAGCATGGCGGAGAAATTGGCATGGAAAAACTGACTGGACTAAGATATAAAGACACATAAAAAGAGAAAACTAATGTAGCCGAGTGGTTTGGACCCTCTCGCCCACTACCCTAGGTTCTCCGGCCAGCTGTGTGCCGCAGGCTGTGTTCGCCTGTAGGCTACCGCACGCGTGCAGCGTTGCGGAACCACGATGGCTCATGTGCAAATTAGTTGTGTTTGTTTGTGTCCATTTAGTGCTAAATATCTCCGCAGTCACTAAACCTAAAGTTATCATGTAAACTATAGTAGTTTCAGAAGAGTTTGTACTTTTTAATCATGTTTTGTTTTTAGCGCTGTTTTGTAGTTTAACGGGTGTATTTTGCCATTTTCACCTCTTTTCAGGTGCGTGGTCCCTGTCTCTATACTTTGATAATGTGCCAAACTTATGCCATCTTAAAGTACTTTTCACTCTCTTTTGAATGCAGTTTGAAGTTTGTAGCTGTTGTATTACGCCCGCTATTGTTAGTTTTCTGTGTGTAAACAAACACAGATTTCGCCGCGCGAGAATATTGGCTCCTTCCTGCTGCGAGCGGCCGTTGCTGTCTTTGCGGGCCGCGCTGGGCGCATATAAGGAGCTGCGAGCCACGGTTCGCTGCACGCTCACACTCTCGCTCTCAGCCCTGCCGCTTGTGACTGCGTTTGTTTGTATCCTGCTGTTGTTTCCTGTTGTAATAAAACTCATGTCATAGCGACCGCTGTGTTTGCCTCCCTGCCTGCCTGAATCACTCAACACCATCACACTAAGAAAAGAAGAGAGCAGGAAGAAGAAAGGAAAGATGAAAGAGCATATCAAACTTTACTGTGAGTGGCGGTGGCAACAGCCCGCCCGCGTGCACGCAGGTTTAAAAATTTAAACGGCGAAGCGACCCGACAGGTCAATAAACTGTTGAACTGTTTGGAAAAGACTTGTATTTTGGTATACAGATTGGGTGGGGCTTCCTCTCAAGAGGATATCAACCTTGAAGTCGTACGGCAGTAATGCTAATGTAGAGCTACGTGCATGATGAAACAGGGGGCACTTTATTAAGTAATGGGATGCATCTTCTACTTCGTAAGCACATGCACAAGAACGGTCGTCAGACAAATGTCTCTTACAAGGTGGTCGTTCAGGTCACTCATTTCGAGTCTCAATTTGCAGTGAATACTCTGAATTGGTCTGTAGCCTAAGTAATAGTACGGAGGGACGATCGGATCTTCTCGAGATAAGAAACGTTTAAAGGAGCTAAGTGAATCGCAGCGCTTTACATGATCTGGTAACTCGTTCCATGCTAACGTAGCGAAGGGAAAAAAATGAACCTTTGTATAATTCCGTAGGGCAGCGGGGCGGCATTTGTCTTTCCAAGGGGTTCCGAGCATGATAAGGATTTACCGACGATACCAGGGGAGGAAGAAGTGTACGGAGATAAGAAGGAACATTTCCATGAATAAGTTTAAAGTTTCCTTTTCGCACGTGGCACTGTTTATTCGGGCCGCCGGGACTGACTAGGGTTTTCTCCGGCCCGGGTACTAATCCGGCTTCCTCCTCATGTGCAGAGTCGCTTCCCCTGAGTAGGTCCTCGCGTGGAGCTGAGGTGTGTGTGTGTGTGTGTGTGTGTGTGTGTGTGTGTGTGTGTTCATCAGTTTCTTCTCAGTGTCTTTTGATTCACGGTGGTTTTACTGGCCAGACGGCGACCGGCCATGCTATAACTGCCAGTAAGTGAACCGGCCGCCACTCAGTGACTGCCGGTGATGCGCCGGCTGGCAGTGGCACCCCGGGTTGTCGGAAACTACCGAAAGATCAAAAACTGGTTGGACACTGTCACTAAATACAAATCAAGCCTTCGATTTAAAGAGAAGCAGGCACACATTTTCCCTTATCTGACTAAGGATTTTGCGGCCAAGCGGAAAGTCGTCTGCTTGTCTGCTCTCACGCCTCTCAGTAGAGACTAGAGACAAGCCGAGGGTGACACTGATACGACTCTGCCGGTATAAATGAGCAAGCATGCACACAAAAAAGACACAGACAAAAAAGAGAAAAAAATTGAAACTATGTAGACGAGACAAAGTTCACGTTCATGAGAATAACACACTACTGAGACACTACAACGGCTTCCATACATACCTACGCGAAGTGAACACGCCGAACAACATCAGTTGAATCGACGCCCAACCGGCCGCCTCACAAATTAGATCAGCCAATGGTGGAGGTCGTAACAGCTGAAAAACGGCACGCTCTGCAAAGCGTAATGGGTTTGGTTTTTCACTGTGATGAACAGCTGCATAGATTCACGTTCTTCAGTAATATTGTCATGTGCGTGTATCCGGATAACAAATTTGTTGTTTTCATTTGGTTTGGTTTGGTTTGGTTTGGTTTGGCTTCCTTCCGTTTTGTGTCGTTACTCAAAGTTTTCTTCTGGGCTACAGACCATTAGTGCAAGTTTCAAGAAAATGCTATATGGTCCTATTCAACATAACGTCGCGCACGACACCCTAGAAATGCTTTAACATTCACCCCCCCCCCCCCCCCCAAAAAAAAAAAAAAAATCCAGCAGCCAAAGACCCATATGTTGACTAAATTTCAACAAATTTCAATATTCCGGGGTCAGTTGTTTTTTTTTTTGTGCAATGTTAGCAGGACTACATACCCCCTCATTCCAGTGTCGTCTGCTAGCTCTCGTGCCAGCCGCGCACTGGCATGAACACAAATAGTCCACAAGCGAAACTCAGTTTTCCCTAATTTTACTATTCCGGGCATGAAACTTATTTACAAAGCCAACAAAGAGCCCCAGATTGCCTTTTTTAAAATTCTGCACACAAATTTAAAAAGGGGCAATTTTTTTTTTTACTACACTTAGCGTAGTTGTTTTTACTTGCCCCGGAAGCTATCGGTGGTCTGTAGCCTTGGTTTCGTTTGGTTTCAGTCATTTCGTTTTGTTTGGTTGTTGTTGTTGTTGTTGTTGTTGACTGTCACACATTCAGCCTCTCCCACGTTCATCAACAACCAGTCAAACAGCAGCCACTAAGAACGTCAAAACCGGCCCCCGTAGTGTAGTGGTTAGCACTTCGGACCATGGACCGGGAGACTGACCCGGATTCGAGTCCCAACCGAGGCAAGCGGGATTTTTCTACCTAGGTCGGCTCCTACCCAGAGCGGGTGTGCTATGGGCCCAATGGGGAGGTTGTTGCCACACAGCCGAGATTCACCCACTTCACGGGTGCGACTTGGGGGTGCTTCCCTTGGTATGACACGTCTTATGATGTGGATGATTACACGGCCGGCACCCCAGGTGCCGTAGTTCCCGGCCCTGGTTAATGCCGGGATATTGATAACAGGAAGCGTGGAATGCGGCCCTGTCCTCGCAGTCCCAAACCACACGGACCTCCATAGCATCAACTTACTATCATCCTCATCTCCATCATCATGCATAATAATTATATTAAAAAAATTGCCCCAGCTTCCGAGCCCTCCGTGGATTCCACCCATTACCAGAGAGGAACACCACTGGAGCCGGCAAAGAGTTGTTGCAGCAAAAAAAAAAAAAAACAACAACAAAAAACAAACAAAACAATGAAACGTCAGTCAGCAGCAAGAGGTGGTCATTATTATTTGTTCAACCAGACAACACCTACACCAAAACGTTTCCACAACACTGGAGTAAAATGCACAACAACAGGTTATACTGGTCACAATACCGATTCCAATACTTGGGATACAATCAAAATGTAATGCTGTAAACGGCTGAGGTCAGATTAAAAATTGACAAGCTGTTAAAAATAAACAAAACACTGAAGATTGCTGAAAAACAATAAATGCAAACAGTCAAGCCCCTTTTTTTTAAAGTGTGTAATAGGGTTTAAAAAACACACAAAAACAACACTGAACATTTATTTTTCCACAACACTTCAACCTGCCAATTCAGATTCGTACACTCTACAGTCCTGCACAACATAGATACAATGAACGAACATAAATGCTCAAATGGTTGAATTTGTTTTGGGGGGTTTGTTTGTTTTTGGCATACCTGTTGAATTAAGTGGAAACCGGGTGCTCTCTCTCTCACACACACACACGCGTAGAAGGTATAGGGGAGGCAACTGCATTTTCTTGTCGGCGTTTCCTAGTGGACACATGTAGGTTGCGTCCCTTGAAACAATCTCTCTCTCTCTCTCTCTCTCTCTCTCTCTCCAATTTTGAGTATTTTCAGGGGACACTGAGGCACAAAACATGGAGCTTAGCAGTTTACATTCAGCACAGACGTCAAGGGGTATAGCAGTTATAAGCGTCAGTCTTTAATTCCTGACATCCAGCCTGCGATCTCAAATTCAGTACAACACAGCCAGTTTACACAACACCAATGCTGGTATGGGGATACCATTTCGGACAATAAACAAATAAATAAGTAAACGAAAGTTCAGAGTGCCCTGGTTACCATCTAACGCGGAAAACTTAAAAGTCTTTTGAAGAGTTGGCCAGTCTCATCCTAACACAAAGTCAGACTGTGGTTGTTTTTTGTTTTGGGTTTTTTTGGTTTTTGGTTGTTGTTTTTTTTTGTTTTGTTTTTTTTGCTACCTCACAGCATCCAGTCAACAGAATGTCTATAACTTTTGGCCAGTCACCTTCTGCCATGCTGAGTCATTGTGTACTACAGAACTTGTCAACACAGAACATCCGATCATTTTGAACTGACGTCTTCCTGTTCCAAACGAAGTCCATAATTATTTTGTTGTTGTTGCTGTTGTAGCCAAATGCCTCCGGCCGGTCACATAGAACTCATTACCCGGCTGCAGGAGGCGCCGACGTACCGAATCCTCGTTTCGCTATGAGCTCATTTCGATTTCTTCGTGCCGCTGCCGCTCGTGGTCCCTTGCGCCGCTCTGTCGTCATCCGCCACGTAATCCTTACTGGAGATTGCGTCAGCGAGGTTGAGGAGAGTCAGGAAGAAGAACAGGGAGTACATGAAGGCCAGCTTGGCCCTCTCGATCACGTTGGTGGGGTGAGGGTCCGTGTAGGAGCTGAAGTCCTCGAAGAACGCCATCATCATCACTGCCGACACGGCCGTCATGGTCTGGGTGCAGTACATGATGACGGGTATGCGTATCCAGCGGTGAGACCTTATGCCTGTCAACGAAAAATGAAAGAGGAGAGGATAACAACATCAACAAAACTCTCCACATACATGCCACGCATTTAACCTGACTTGCTACGGCAGATAAACATGATCAAAAACTCTGAAATCGGAACCCGCACAATTCGGGTCCACAACACAATCATATACGATCAAAACGGTGGTCGCTGATGAGGACTGACCGAGTGCGTTCAGTACTGAACTAGTCCGAAACACACACAACAAATGTTAACCCACAAAAAGGAAACAAATCAACCCACGATGTGTGTACGGCCGGCCATACAGGCCTTTGCATTGCAGGGTGCGTAGTGAACACACACCCCTACGCGTTTCCAGCGGTGAGACCTTAGCCTGTTGGGGGAAAAAAATTAACTCATTCAACACTAGTAGGTGTCTCCCTTGACATTCCCAGGAAACTGGGTATTTCTGAGGGGTTCGTTAAAAAAAAGGCAAAAAATTAAATGAATAATAAATAACAGCAACTTTTTGAACACTAAGGATCGTGTGCCTGGTCCTCCCCCCCCCCCCCCCTCCCAAACGCCTGAACATGAACATACGCAGTCCGAGCGTTTTGTGGTGCATTGTTCACGTGGATTGTGCAACCCGGCCAGATCGCAGTCTTTCGGGCTCTTCTTCTTCTTCTTCTGCGTTCCCTGTTCTGGACTCAGATGATTAGGTTTGTGGTCTTTATATAAGCAGTGGTCTTCAAGAGGTCTGTTTTGCTGCCCCAGAGTTTCTCTGCCAGTGTGGCTCCGTTCGGCCAGTGTTGTGTCCTTGCTTCTTTGAAGAGGGGGCAGGACTGCAGAATGTGTTCCGGGGTTTGAGGGGCTGATCCGCACGGACAGTCTGGTGAGTGTGACAGCCCAAGGCGGCACAGGTGGGCACGCAGTCTGCAGTGTCCAGTTCGTAGTCGGGCTCAACCGTTGTGCAGGGCCAGATCGGATAACTGATTACTAGTATGCAGCTAAACTGAACATGTAGCTACACTCTTTCGGCTGAAGCCGCCGGCTCAGTCTTAACTGGGCACTGCGGAGCGCCACAGTGCTGTCCACAGCTGTGACACAGTTGTGATTTTGGGGGTTTCCGCCGCCGTGGCGTCATCACAGCAACCTGGATTTCAAATAGCCACAACTGTGACTGTGGTTTCCACAACAGATTCTGATTGGCTGTACTACGTCACTCGGCGCGCAAACACGGCGGACAGTGCATCTTACATCGGTTTGTCACCGAGTAATAATAATAATAAGAAGAAATTGCTTTTATATAGCGCAGTATCCCAGCAGATGCTGGCTCAGAGCGCTTCTACAATTACACACACACACACACACACACACACACACACACACACACACACACACACACACACACACACACTTTCACATGATAAGAGTACAGCTGTGTTCACTTTTGTGGTTAGTAGACACACCGAACGCAACGAACGTGATGTGCACATGTGTGTTTCGCGCGCTGTGCCCAGTTAGGAGCAGGCTTAACAACCTCAGAGGTTCGTAAGTGGCAATTCCCCGCCCCCCCCCCCCCCCCCCCCCTTTCCGTTCAATGCGAATATAGTTATTTTAAAAAGTAGTCGACCCTTGGTCACCCCTCGGACCATTGCAGCAGATCGGGCCCCAGCATTTTTATCTGTTTTTACAGCTGAAGGAGTCTGAAGGAGGTTGAGATGACCCAGGGGCCCTTGACAACAGAGACAGCGGATTAGTTACCAGTTACGTTGCCTCGACCCTGCCGATGACTGAGACTGACGGGCGCAGCGTGGCTCAAGGTTGGAATGAAGATCTAGACTGCCACACTCTACCTGCTGGTCCAGCCATCAAGCAGTTGACTCCCCAAGTTAACTTTTGTAGAGCTCAGTCACTTCCTAACCGCCGCGCACGAGTATTCCACGTTTTTATGTAGTTTCCATAGTAATGGAAACAACATTATAAGACGGGCTGGTCTTTCTACGTTCAAAGTCAACTTTGCGCACAGACGTGATGCAAGTGTAACTCTGAGAACGGCGTCATTGTTACTGGCGGGCAGGGTGCCCCTGAACGCACTTCTCCGCTGCGGTGACTGCCGTCTGTGTGCACATGATGTGTGTGTGGATGTGCGGATGTGTGTGCGGTCACAGTGTCCAGGCCTGTGCCATCTTGTTGACTCTTCTTTCGGTTTTGGCCGTCTGTGGTTTGGGCCCTGTAATGAAGCGAGGATCTAGACTCCAGAGTGCAGTCCCTTTTCGGCGGGGCGTGAGTACTTTCCACTGAAAGACTCTGTGCCCCAGAGAGTGGCGAGGATCAGGCAAGAGTAGCGGTTCCTTAGCGACTCTTTTGCAAAGAAGAACGCTTTGCCAGCCTTCATGTTCTGCTCAATAGATCTGGATTTTTTTTTATTTTTTTTTTTGGTCGTCTGCGCGTCAGTTGGACAATGACGGTTGCAGAACTGAGCTGCCGCATTAAAGTCCTGAAACAGCTACTTGCAGACCGTACGCCGATGTGATGAGGAACGTCAGTTCAGTCCTCATTAAGGATGTGTGTCTCTGCTCTGTGTCAGTGTACACGATGAATCAACGGCGTAGCATATTCATTCATTCACAGGCCCTTTCCTATTCGCGTGTCGCCTGCTTACCGGAGAAACGACACTCGGTCATGTCAACTGACAAGGATAGCGAAGCACAGCCCGTTGATTGGGCAAAACATCATCACGTGCGCCTGAAAGCCAATCAGCGCCGGCTTACGGTCTGCAATTAGCCGTGTTAAAGTCCTTATATTGGTTATAGGAACGGGTAGTCAGTGACGAGGAGTCGGCGAAACTGAGGTATGACGATTCGACCTTTTCAACTGAAAATTTCAAGACTACGATCATGCATAAAGCAATCGGTTTGCCACTAAATCAGCCCCACAGTCAGTCGACCCAGTAGTACAAACCGAGTTAAATTTTAAACTCTCACCGTGATAATACGCGTAAGCAGCCACGAAGTAGAAGGGCACGTGACACGTGGCCTCCCAGGCGCAGATGGAAAAGTACCACGGGTGACGCCACGTGTTGGCCAGCCAGGGATCACGCCATACTTCCACGTGGTGGGTGTGAATCGCGCGCATCTGATGAAATAAAAATTATTATGAATAACTGACTGAAAGATGACTGGTTACAGTGTGAAGCGGGGGGAGGGGCGTGCTAACACCCCCACCCCCACCAAAAAAAAACAACAACAACAACAAGAACAAAACACACACACACACACACACACACACACACACACACACACACAAACCCCGCGCACCGATTCTAAATCGGTTTCACACTTTACTGTAATTTTGTAACATACACGTTAACAGCTCTCTCTCTCTCTCTCTCTCTCTCTCTCTCTCTCTCTCTCTGTTGTATGTAGTTAAGTGTTCAACGGCAAGTTTGAAAAATAGTTATTGTAACCAACATCTTATACATAAAGCATCAAAGTCAAAGTCTCTCTCTCTCTCTCTCTCTCTCTCTCTCTCTCTCGCTGTCTCTCTGTGTTTCTTTTTCCGTATATCTTTTTGTCGTTGCCTTGTAGTGTAGTCTTGTTTTACTTAGTTTTATATTTGTTTTATTGTAGCAACGCCGGGCTGATCGAAAATTAATCAATGTTTGGTTAAATCACTTCCGTTGGAAAAGAAAGTTCGTTCCGAGACTCAGTCTCTGTGGATCCAAACGATTTACAAAAAAAAAAACCTAATTATGTAGAATCTAAATATTCGTATCGAGCCTTGGACTTCCAATGCTCGGGTCGTGAGTTCGAATCCCGGCTGGGGCCAAATATTGTGCTGGCTTTTTCATCGTTGCCCCGTCTTTGGTATCACCCGCATGTGGTGGGAAAGGACGTTAAACTCCCAAACACCCACGTATATCGAGTCGTCTGTTCACTGACCCATGACGGGTAGAGGCAAGCCGGCAAGGTCCCCTGAAAGTCCAGACCTAGCGTAGAGACGATCTGGAACACGTAGTAACACAGGAACACCTTGTCTAGTATGGGACGGGGCACCACGTCGTCGAGAAGGGGCGGGATGGCCATGTCAACCTGCGGTAAAAAGACGGAAGGAGTCCAGCAGTGAAATCGCCGGTACTGTACAGACCACAAAATACAGACAGGATTTCAAAGAAAATGTTATATATATATACAGTCAAACACGCTTAAGCCGAACTCGCCCGGGGAATGAAAAATCGTTTCGCTTATCCGAGTTTGTGCATATCATGTCGGAGTTCGGATAACGGCCAAACCTTTCCCGAGAAATTACCCTGCAGTTCGGTTTAAGCGAGTTTTTTCGGGATAAGTTGTAAAATCACTTGGAATGCTTGTAAAAAGTTTTTTAAAAGAGAATATCTTTGCTTCCCTTTGCAACTGAAACATCGAATTGATAATTTTGCGAAAATTTGTAGACGTGTATGCTGCTTTTCTATGGGCACATGTATATGTATATGCAAATGTGTATAATGGCAACGGTCTGAGAGAGACACGGGTCGAGCTTATTGATTCCTGAGACTAGTAACACAGACAAAACTTTCTCAGTCTCTCTCTCTCTCTCTCTCTCACTCTCTCTCTCTCTCTCTGTGCGTGGTGTGTGTGTGTGTGTGTGTGTGTGTGTGTGTGTGTGTGTGTGTGTGTGTGTGTGTGTGTGTGTGTGTGTGTTTAAATGAATAAGATCAAAACAGTGACAAGTTACACGTGCTTTCTTCAGTGGGGCTTTATTTTTTTTTTTAAACCTGTAAAACTAAATGGTGAAAACACACACACACACACACACACACACACAAATGTGCGCGCATTACTGTACGCACAAATCAATGCACGCTCCACTCCGTTCCTGCACTCCACCAACCCCCCACCCTCACACACACACACACACTGATACACACATGTGCCGCTTCTATGACACACAAGCCAATGCACGCTCCATCCCCCCCCCCTCACACACACACACACACACACACACTGGGAGACTGCATGTTACACACTCCCTCCCCTACACACGCCAAAAGAAACAATCGTACACGCACAAATCTAAGCCCGAGCTCACATCCTTTCGACTAGCCCATAAACCACGCCCATCGCAAATCTCCCTCCCTGTGCCCCTCCCTCGGCCATCCCATCTCTAACCCTGAATCCACCACCTAATTCACGCACGCAAACTTACCACTCTTTCTGTCCAAACCGTCAGTGGCGCCTGAAAAACAAGTGGCACGCGTCATCAGTTTCCCGGATACTGATAAACAGGTGACGTGTTCGTTTCCGTAGGATAATCATAGCCGTGACGAAATATTTTTATCTTCCCGACGCCATTTCAAGCAAAAAAAATTTTTTTAAAGTCTCTCCGACAGTGTTTAGAGTTTGGCTTATCTGTCAAAATCACGTTTGAGTTATCCGTGTTTGAGTTAGCTATTTTTTGACAGAGTTTGGTTTATCCGAATTAGAAATAGTCTTACAAAGAGGGGGGTCTGGCGGGGAATTGGTTTTGGTTTCTGTTATCCGAGTATTTTGCTTAAGCGTGTTTCGTTTAGGCGAGTGCGGCTGTGTATATATATTCCTATTCAACATAATGCTTCCCATGACACCATAGAAATGCTTTGAAATTCACAAAAAGTCACAAAAATCCAGCAGCCAAAGACTCATGTGTAGAGTAAATTTCAACAAAATTAATTCCAATATTCCGTTTCTTTGCAGTGCTAGCAGCGACCACATATCCCCCTCATTCCTCTGTCGTCTGCTAGCTCTTGTGCCAGCCGCGTATAAATACAAATAGCCTGGTCCACATGCCACTCATTTTTCACTGTTTTTTGTTTTTGTTTTTGTTTTTTTGCTGCCCCAACACCTTGCCAGCTCCAGTGGTGTTCCTCCCAGGTCATGGGTGGAACCCACGGAGGACTCGGAAGCAATTTTTATTATGCATGATGATGGAGATGAGGATGATAGTAAGATGATGCTATGGAGGTCCATGTGGTTTGGGACTGCGGGACAGGGCCGCATTCCATGCTTCCTGTCATAAATATCCCGGCATTAACCAGGCCCGGGAACTACGGCACCTGCGGTGCCGGCCGTGTAATCATCCACATCATAAGACGTGTCATACCAAGGGAAGCACCCCCGAAGTCGCACCCGTGAAGTGGGTAAAACTCGGCTGTGTGGCAACAGCCTCCCCATCGGGCCCATAGCACACCCGCTCTGGGTAGGAGCCGACCTAGGTTGGAAAAATCCCCCTTGCCTCCCGGTCCATGGTCCGAAGTGCTAACCACTACACTACGGGGGCCGGTCATTTTTCACTGTTTTAACTATTACACGTACCTGGCATGAAACTTCAACTATTCACAAAGCCAACAAAAAAGCCCCACGCTGCCATTTCTTACTCTGCAAACAAATTTTAAAAGAGGCAACATTTCTGCACTGTTCAGTTTTAGCGGAATTACGCTATTGCCGTTGTGGAACCCAAAATCCGTGTACTAATTCCGATCTGCCGTGCGAAGAACACGTTTTAGTAGAGCGAAAAGGATTGCCCGCGTGGTAGAACTCAGTGAAAATCACAAGTCCAAGAGAAAGATAAACAAGGCAGATTTAATTAGTCCCGAATTTCACTTACGTCAGCTTGAAACCTGCTGCCACAGTCGCGTCAGTCTTTAGGGCCGCTGCTACACGTTGCCAGGATCGGCACTTGCAGGGCTGGAAACGCTGGAAACCCTAATTAAATCGCTGGCGGCCAGCTGGCATATCCCCCTTTCCTGTGCCGGCGCGGCAATAGAAATATTTTTCCTGGCAGCCAGCTTAATAGTCTATTTAGCCGCAGGCAGCCGCACAGCCAATTGACCAGTCACTGCCCAAACCTTGCAACGAGTAGCCGTACGCTTTACGGTTCACGGCTGTCTAGAGCCTGTCTAGGCTTACAAGCCGCTGTTTCCGCGGAAATTGCACAGACAACCACCACTCGGACTTACACTGATAACGAAACAATGATAACAAGCTCAGCTCCCAAAATATTATCAGTCTCGATTGTTGACTGGAGTTTTTGCAACACATTTTTCCACATCCCTTGCGCAATTCAATTCACGCCACGTGGACCAAAAAAAAAAAAAAAAAAAAGCTATTGCAACAATGTCTAAAAATACAGGACGGTAGTCACACGAAAATCCTACCTGACACGCCTTGCTACTGCGACTGTGACATAACGCAACGTAACGTTGAAGCGAAGGCAAATATTTGTTCCGGGATCGAGAAGGCTCTTTCGCTTTCATCCGCCCCTCCAACCCCCTCCCCCCCCCCTCCCCAATTCTTCCTCGCCTCAGCCGGCAACAACGCCAACTTGAAAGTACATAGACCATTCTGAGAACATCTCGTGTGTACGACTACAGGATGTATTGTACCAGTAGATCTTTTATTGACGCCAAGGCCGTGAGGCTCGGTGTGATCCGCGTCCATATCCATCATCGTCAGTACTTACTGGATCTTGGAGGTTAAGCTGAAGACCAAAATAATGATTACGCAAAAAGTGTCGGTGTTCGCTAAGCCTACGGTCACCGGCACAGTGCTAGGCGCAATTCAGTTGGCGCACGCGGCAGCTGCGGAGTGCAGTCAGCGAAGGCTCTACTGATAGTGGAAATGAATGCATGATAATGGCATAGCATAAAGTAACAGTCGTGATCATGTCAGTGAAGGGACACACACACACACACACACACACACACACACACACACACACACACACACACACACAGAGAGAGAGAGAGAGAGAGAGAGCAGATGTTACGTAATCATGTTGCAAATGGACTGCGTAGCACAGGTGAACTGAATAAGCCAGATGTACTCTCTGCCTCGTTTGACATCGGGGCACTTCCAGCCTCACACTGCTTAGACCCGGGGCACCTCCAGCCTCAAGCTTTTTAGACCCGATGCACTTCCAGCCTCAGACTGTTGAGACCCGAACTTCAATCTGGAGGGGGGGGGGGGGGAGTACATCCTGCGCGTTACACCGGTGCTCCGTCACTGACGAAACCATGGCAGGCAATGACACTGCCACTTGTAACATTATGTAAACACACACTGACATCCATTGTATCATGTATTCACTGGCATGAATCAGTGTACCTGCGGTGTAGATGTGGCAACTGATTTTCCGTACCTCCTTGTGAACACAGTGAATCGGCGAGATACACTGATACAGATATGTGGCTGAACTTGAGAACGAGAGAGAGAGAGAGAGGAGAGTGAGTTAGTTAGTTAGTGTTTAACGCCGCGCAAGCAACAAAGACTATTTCGCGGTGTGAAGGCCCAATCCCACCAGCCTACAAACATGCTGTACCTTTGGTGATTAGCGCCTTCCCCTCCCACCGCGATCCGGGAGGTGAGCGGCAGTGTGTTTAGCCATCTGGATTTTTTCTTGCCCCGTCCCATTCCGGCGCCGTGCTCGGACCGTGCTCTTTCCCGCAAAATCCGAAGATCCGGACTACCCTTCTTCTTCCGTACACTCAGCGTGCAGACCAATTTCGACCGTCGTTGAATGCGGGTGTAATTGGCACAATAGCGTGGAAAAATGGCTGGGGCATCGAAAACAATGTTATGGGCTGACGATCAGGTGACGAACAACCTGATATCGTTCTATCATGCGGAGACATTATTGTGGTGGATCAGACATGACGATTATTATGTCGTGTCTGTATCTTTCTTCGAAATGAGTGGCGCAACTTTCTCGAGTAGCGAATCGTAGGTAGCCTTGTTCATCCTAAGACATGACTGGAATGTGTCCGGATCATCTGTGACCAATTCCTGAAGAAGGCTGTTGTAAAAGCCTTGTCACGGTGGGTCGGCGGGCTATCCAGTCTCTAATCCACCACCTTCGTGGTGCAGACAGGCATGCACCACATGCAATAGTTATGATTGCCATGCATAAAAGAATTACATCATCTTCGTCCATCCTGGGGATACTACGTACGCGACTTTCTGGAGTTTCGGAAACAACTGAAAATGGGAGCTCAAAGCACTGACTACTGCTACAGGATGTCTGCTGCAATGTTCCCACGCACTTTTGCACGGTGTGTGAGCAGACAGCTTCGTGCAGGTTGGTTGCCTTGCGAAGAAGGAAACCACGTACGCTGTTTACAGCTACTGTCAAACAGGGTGTCAAGGGAAAGCACCTAGCCGGCAAGCATGTAGGGTGGTGGGAGCCTAGCTAAAGAGAGAGAGCGAGACTCGGACAGACAGACAGCCGGAGTGACGGCGGAGACGCCGGAGAGACTCTGTCAGACAGAGACTGAGACACAGACTGAGAGAGAGAGAGAGAGAGAGAGGAATGGGGTTGGGGCCGGGAGACGGCACTGAATTAATGCAATTACAGTATCCCAGCATGCACATAGAGCAAATGAAACCGAAGTTGTCTTGTTTAAGGGCTTCTCATAACAGCACTGACATGTACACACCTTCAGTCACTGTAACCGATTCCTCGGAGCGGACAGCCTTCAGTTCTTCTCTGGTTCTTTCTCTCTTTGAAGTCAAGAAGACTCTGGCCCCAGTTCCGTTTTACTTTGAAACAATGATCAGCACTCATTGAAGCGATATTTCAGTATCAGTGACACTGAGACCGTCGGCAGGTAGTTGTGAATGAACAGTCACAGTCAGCATACAGACATTCACGTCACGTAAAGCCGGTGTTCTGTTGGCGCGAGTCTCCTCAGTTTAAGCTGATAACTGACTCCCGGCACTCAGGTCATGTCAGCTCGGTCCGTCCGTCAGTGACATTGTCCTAACGGCGCGAATGACTACGCCTTGATGGCTCAGTGGATATCTCGCTGCGGCTTCAGCAAGGAGGCAGACTCAGCCTTGGCCTCAATACTTATGAAATGCCTCCCAGCCGGACTGTCGACGGAACTGATATTTCACCCACGTCCGAAACTGACAACACTTGATTCACAAAACACCTGTACTGATTATAGCCGGTTCGGCGGAAAAACTTACCAGCGAACGACTGACTGCCTGAGCGGAAACTTGGCGATAGCGGACAGACTGAGGCGGTTTGTCTGTAAAATTGTTACACGTTACTGCGGCCGGGCTGTGGCCGGCACACTGCACGCCGCGAACTGACTTGTTCTGCAGCACCGGAACACTGACAAGACAGGCACATAAGCACAGTCTGCACAAGACACTGGAAAGACACTAAAACAGGCAGACTGGCAGTTCAGTTCGCACGTTTGTATAACTTTCCCAAGTCTTTATGCTCCACATCCGCCGGTTCGCACAAACAAACAGACCTGGCGCGCCGGCGGCGGACTGACGACCTATATGTTTCCGTCTGCTGAGACTGCCAGTGCGCTGCCTCAATTGTTCCTACTCCATCCTTGATCATTCAGTAACTGCTTTGTTCGGTGTAGTGAGCCCGTCAGTACCAGTCGGAATTTCTCAGCATTACATAGCCTGCTATACCGGGAAAGAGGGAGGGTACATCACATGGTGCGGCTATACATAATATAAAACTTTCCCAGCCGGACCCAGCTATCAGTGGTCGGCATTCCGGCCGAGCCATTCCGAGCCATTCATGATTAATTTTAGTCTCAGTGTTTTCCTTTTTCGTAACATTGCAGCGACGTCATTACGACTGAGCGGCTAGTCACTTGACTGTGGGAATTCTATAACTGAGTGGTCGTGCCGCCAATTCTGGCGGCGTTGGTGTGGTCGCTGCACGTGCATTGATGCAGGTCAGCTGCGGGTCTGATGTACACTGACTGACGTCGGTCGGCCGGCAACATGTGTGTACATGTGGTATGCATGTTGCTGATCAAGTGTGGTAGGGAGCAACACTTGAACTGCATGTGAAGTCCAGTCTGGGTTTGTCTACATTGTGCTACTAGTAATGAACAAATCACGCGATTTACACTTATCAGTGCTACCCTGCCTTTGTCGGTATTGAAGTTAGTATGGTCAGACCCAGCACACCGGTGTAGGAGGCAAAAAAGACTTCCAGGAAAAAAACACTGGGAGTGTATTTTTCCTAGGAGAGAGACACTGCAGGAGTGTAATCTTCCTAGGAAAATAACACTCCCAGTGTTATTTTACTGGGGAAAAACACTCCTGTAGTGTTTTTTTCTCGCAGTGTTATTTTCCGACTACACCGGCAGCGGGCACACACACACACACACACACACACACACACACACACACACACACACACACACACACACACACTACATGACGAAGCAACGAACAGAAGAGGCGGCATTGCAGGCTTTGCAGCGTTGTTACTCAACAGCAGCAAGTTCACGATCACCAAATGTTTTCTGCGTTACGCGAGTCCCGTTACCTCAAAACACTTGGCCTCACTTACAAGCACATTACTGGAACACTAAAAAAAAAAAAAAAAAAGTCAGTTGGCGGATCTACCGGTTTTTTTTGTCTCTGGCAGCCATAGTTTCTGCGAATGCGTGCCAGCTGAAAAGGATGCGATGTTTCCCTGTAAATTACGTCACCCTACTGCAGTAGTGCCAGCCGGCACAGTCAGGGGGTAGGGTAAATCACCTAAGACTCATTTGCACGTCAGTCCTAGTGCAGTGCAGCCCTGTACATAATGAGTTCACGGCGTGCAGTCCGTGATGTGCGTGTCACGTGTCAGTACAGTAACACCTATTTGTGTGGGTGGGGTGGGTGGGTGTTTGGAGGTTTAACGTCCTTTTCCACCACGCACGGGTGATATCAAAGACGGGGCAACGATGAAAAAGCCAGCACAAATATTTGGCTCCAGCCTGGATACGAACTCACGCCCCGAGCATTAGAAGTCCAACGCTATGTATGTCTCTGGCTCTACCATTCGGCCATCCCGGCTCCCCGTCTATTTGTGCAGCACTGCGGGCTGCACAACGCCCGGGAACCAGAAACAAATGGAATTCTTAAAATTAAAAAAAAAATTAAAAATGTGGTCACCGTATGCAGGGCCATAATTCACAATCATTGCCAGTCATCGTATTATCCGCATCAACACCTTTTCCAAAGTCTCTAACTACTTGTTTTATTTTCTTGGTTAAGTACATCACGGGTGTAATCAAAACGGACGTAGGTGTTTCAGGTGCTACCCCGCTTCACTGAAAATCTTCGACGATGACTGATTGGTCTCACTAAAACTAAAACCGATATTATTTTTGAAATATGAACATACACACGCCTACGCCGTGGGGCATAATAATAATAATAATGGTGATGATACATCAGTCTCAAATTCCAATTGACTCACGCACAGCAAAACCGACTAGCTGTTTGCCAGCACCAAGGCCGGTGAGTCGCCGAGCAATTATCTCAGCATTCGTCTCATTACCATGGCGAGAGAAATTTGGGCTCCTCCCCCTGGACAAAGTGGGTTAAATCACTTTTTAACGGCGTAAAATCACAGAGTTAATTTTCATGCAGATTTTCACTCGTATTCGACTCCTAAGCTCTTCTCAAGCATTCTAGCTCAAATTTGAACATTTTTAAGCAAAAATGGATCCAACTCAGATTTTCAAGTTCAAAGCACACTCACCGCTTATTGTTACCGATATCCCCTTTGAGGTCTCCAAACTTCACACAAGCTCTTCCCCTGAAAGTCACTTCCACTGAAAGCAGAGGCCCGCACTGCACACGGCACGGAGACGAAATGTGGAGTGAAAGGTGAGAATGATCCATTTCTGCTTGAAAATGTTTAAATTTGAGCTAGAATGCTTGAGAAGAGTTTAGCAGTCAAATACGAGTGAAACTTAACCCTGTGATTTTACGCCGTTAAAAAAGTGATTTAACCCAAAGTGGCATTTCAGATCTGATTTCAAATTAGAACACTGACAATTTGAACATGACTTTGTCTGATTTGGGCCGTCGCCGGGGTCGGCAGAGAACACACGCCGCTGGAAACTGGGATGTTTCACTCAGTGAAGAGGTTTACGTCAGATTTGGAATTTGAAATTCTGGTTTCAGTCTTACTCAAAGCCGGTCTGCATGTTTCGATTATGTGTTCTAATTTGACATTTGATTTGCCTTTCTTGTACACACGCACGCGCAATATCAAGTCAGTGTGCACGTTCAGTAGAGATCCCAATTCCCATACGGAACGGCCGAGACCATTCCCGTCCGGGGGCATCGCCAAAAGTAGCGAGGCCCCCAACCCTGTACCCGGTGTAGGATCCGGTCCGGTCCCCCCTCTGAAGCAGTCCCCCGGGGGACCAATTCGTGGCAAAAACTGCTCTATAATGGTCCCCCCTTAGACATCCAGCCTCGTTTTCGACTGGTCCCCCTGGGCGATTTTGGTCCCCCCTCGCATCCAAAATAGGCCCCCTCTCGAACTGGTCCCCCTCTTTTCTAACCAATGTAGAGCTATGTCAGTATTTATTTTTAACTTTATTGTTATAGTGTGTGTCAACTCAGTAGAAAACGTGACTCTGGATCTCTCACTCACTCTCTCTCTCTCTCTCTCTCGCCCCCCACACTTTCTCTCCTCCCCCCATCTCTCAAACACACACACACACACACACATTATGCACGCACGCACGCACGCGTGCACACTCACTCACGCACGCACGCACGCAAACACACACGCGCACACACACACACACACACACACACACACACACACCTCTTTCGTTATATGTATAATTATTTTCATTTTTGTACAGAGATGTTATTCAAGATGATCTTGAACTGGGTCAAGGTTACAGTGTCAAATCTAAACTTTTAAAAGTGATTTAACTTCGTAGATTTGCCGTTCTATGTAGCCTATACTTTTGTTTTTTTATTTTCTCTTTTTTTTTGTGGGATGAGAAAACGGTCGCCACTAAAAAACAAAAGTATAGGCTACATAGAACGGCAAATCTACGAAGTTAAATCACTTTTAAAAGTTTAGATTTGTTTTCTCTTTTCTTTTCTTTTTTTTTTGTGGGATGAGAAAACGGTCGCCACGCTTCTTGACACGTCACGTGACTCGTGTCAAACATGCCTATAATTATAAGTACACGACAATTCATTCCGTACTTGGGCCACCGAGGTTGAGATATTTGCTGCAGCCACCCTCTTGGACACGCCCGTGTATGTGTTCACAAGAGAGGCTCCAGGCCGACAACCTAGGTGGCTGAAATACGGGCCAGTTTGGCAATCGGCCCCATTGAAAACAGACAGAGTAATTTATATAATGAATCTTGGACATCACTTTGCTCCTGTTTTTTGTGTCACTCCTTAGACCAGCCTGAGAACTGTTAGTCTTCTGCTGTTTTTGTTGTTTCAAGGGTCATGATTTGAGACACTGGTACTCAGTCTTGACTGTCTACTTGAAGTACGCTGAAAGCCAAAGGTGGCAACTAGTTTTCATGTCATGGACACTTACTTAATTTTGAAGAAATATTTTTTCTATGGCGTTGTATAGAAAATATTAGATACTTGGTCTTTGATGTTATTCTCTAAATGCTATTTCCAGTTTAAAAAAAATGACAGGAAATGTGGACAGCAAAAAAGAACCAATGCAAAAAAAAACAACTGAAAGAAACAAGAACACAACCAAACAAATATATCTCACACACACAAAAATAACAACAAGCACATAAATCGGAAAAAAAAGGAAAAAAAAATGTTCCTATGGCCCTGTGCTTTTGGGGACAATAAAGTTTTGTAACAATAAAGTTAAAAATAAATACTGACATAGCTCTACATTGGTTAGAAAAGAGGGGGACCAGTTCGAGAGGGGGCCTATTTTGGATGCGAGGGGGGACCAAAATCGCCCAGGGGGACCAGTCGAAAACGAGGCTGGATGTCTAAGGGGGGGACCATTATAGAGCAGTTTTTGCCACGAATTGGTCCCCCGGGGGACTACTTCAGAGGGGGGACCGGACCGGATGCTACACCGGGTCCTCGCTTCTCTTGGCCCCTGCGATGACGGCTAAGTCGGGCTAACCGAGATCGAGCCGAGCTAAATAATACCTAAGAAGGAACAAATTAAAATGCTCGGTGACAAGGAAAGTGCACAGTTGCGAACAACTTTGAGGTCTCAGTATTATTTCACAGTGTGCACAGAAGCGATGAAAACTGTCGCATTTTACCAGCACAGTACATTTTCAGCCTGGTTAAAGAGTATTGCCTGCATGTGTTGTCTCCCTTGCCGCAACAAGCACGCATTTTTCGTGGCAGAGCACAAAGCTCCCACGAAAAATGCATGCTTGCTGCGGGTCTGTGTATGCACGAGGGACAACTCATGCAGGAAATCTCTAAACAGGCTGAAAATGTACTGTGCTGGTAAAATGCGACAGTTTTCATCGCTTCTGTGCACACTGTGAAATAACACTGGGACCTCAACGTTGTTCGCAACTGTCCACTTTCCTTGTCACCGAGTATTTTTTTTTTCCCGTCTTAGGTATCACTTAGCTCGGTTCGGTCTCGGTTAGTCCGACTTGGCCGTCATCGTAAGTAAGGGGCCAAGAGAAGCGAGGACCCGGGTACAGGGTTGCGAGGCCCCCGGAACGGGAATGGACCGAGATGGAGTGGAAAACAATCACATACAAATCATGCCGGGAGAAAGAGGTGAGTTAGTTAGTTAGTTATTTAGGGCTTAACGCCGCGCAAGCAACAAAGGCTAATTCGCGGCAAAAAAAAAAGGTGAACCGGATCGGAGCTGTACTCAGTCACGGACTAACTACGATTTGAGAGAGGCTGAGCGGGGGACCCAGATTTCCGTTTCCACGGTAATAGGACTATAAGAAGACAAATTCGACAAATCAAGACACCCCCCCCCCCTCCCTCCTTCCTCTTCCCAGCCCCCGCCTGTTGTACGACTGAGTAAGGTTGAAGCGGACTCTAATAGCTACACTATACTAGATATATTTAACTTTATGTGTAAAGCGCAGCAGAGCTAGAGACTTTGCTTGGACTTCGCTGAAGACTTACACCACCTACCTTATCTTTCACTCTCAGTCGACGATCCACGAACACATCCAGCACTGGGGTAGTGGGGTAGCCGGGATAGCCGAACCGTCGGTAGAGCGGCCGGTTGGACTCTCAATGCAGTGCGGCTCGGGTTCGTCAGTCGTGAGTTCGAATCCCGGCTGGGGCCAATATTTGTGCTGGTCTCTTCAGTTCTCGTTGCCCCGTCTTTGATATCACCCTTGTGTGGTGGAAACTGAAAGACGTAAAATTCCAAAACACCCTCCCATCCAGCACTGCCTCAGGTCAGTTCACGCTGTGACTGTCAGCGGTGACATGCACTGATCGGCTGTTCACTGTCGGCTTTTGCTCTCACTGAGAGTCTATCCTTGGAGTGCAGGCTTGGGCGGACAGCACTTGAAATCACCGATGATGTGGCAGCAGGAGAACCACACAAAAAGCAACACTGAGGTTACAACAACACAGTCAAGACGGATCAAACACCACACCACACCACACCACACCACACCACCACTGTGATCACGTCCCCCCCCCCCACCACCACCACCACTACATACGCACACACCCAGTGTTCGGTTCGTTCGTGAGCGGTTCAATTGCGGGCTGGGGCCAGATATTTGTGTTGGGCTTTTTCTCGTTGCTCCCGCCGTCTTTGATTCACCCTTATGTGGTGGAAAAGGAAGTTACGTCCAAACCCTCAAACACCCACCCACTCAGTCACCCCTACCCTCCGAACAGGAATGATGAAGAGGAAAGGTGAAGCGTGTGACCACAAGTACGGCCCTTCCCCGGCCTACCAAATGCACCACCCATCAGTCTAGTCCACGCCTTGGGTGTGCCGGGCAGACACACAGACTAACAGCAGTACACAGAAACAACTTACTCCCCCATCAGTCGGCTGGGCAGCCAGGGTCGCGGACGGTGAGACGGGGAGGGGAAGGGTGTATCGGAGGGGGAGGGAGAGAGAGAGTATGGTAGGGGTGGGGTGGATGTTTGGGAGTTGAACGTCCTTTTCCACCATGCATGAGTGATATCAAAGACGGGACAACGAGAAAAAGGCCAGCACAAATATTTGCTCCCAGCCGGAAGGAGAAAGGGGGACGGAAGGGGGGGGGGGGGGGGAAGAGGTCGAACTCAACTCGATGTCCATTTCTATGTGCGGGTGACACACCCCAAAGTCAACCGAATGGCGATGTCAGTTCCACAGAAAGCGCGAGGAAACAAACAAGCGCAAAACAAAACAAAACAAAACAAAAAGTAAGAAAAATACTCGGAACCCATCCGGGACCTGTTATCTCCATGTCATGAGAGCAAACCATGGTAAAGGCTTTGCCCGCGCCCAGTGCAGAGCGAGAGAGAGGTATCAACTCCCCCCCGTACATACGCATGATGCCAGGCAGCCTGCTGATAGCCCAGAGATTATGCACCCGCTGTGATGCTGCGAGAGGCTACTCTACAAAATGACGGCCTGGGGGGAGAGGGTCCCTGTAACTGATATTGTATTTTCACCATATGCACTCGGTTTTAGCAGGGGTTCGGTTATAGTATTCATGCACTTCCTGGTTCACGAACAGGGTAAAGACAAAACAGCTACCCCACTGCTCATTCAGTTCGGGTCAGTTCACACCGATGCTCAGTGTTTTGCTGGCCGCTCAGACTAGACAGGATATGACTGATGTATGTACCTCCGCGGCCCAAGCCTGATTGACTCCCCTCCGTGCTCAGTTATAATCCAGCATAGACCACCACTGAGTTAGAGCCTAGACTTTGCGAAAAATACATCGTTTCCCCCCTACAACTTGTTTGTTTGGTTTTTGTTGTTGTTGTTTGTTTGTTTGTTTGTTTGTTTTTTTGTTTTTTGTTTTTTTTGGGGGGGGCATTTGTGCGGTGGCCCGTTTTCATCGCAGAATGAGATATAAATTTGGCAGTTTGAATGCTGTGTCAGTGTCATTTGTCCGTGTCAAAAACCTGACGAAGACTGCTTGACAGTTGAGTGCGCGGAAACAGCATGGGTATATTAACTCTTTGACGACGGAGCGTTAATATACCCATGCTGTAGGAAATCGTGTGTCAGAAATTGCGCTCCGTCGTCAAAGAGTTAAGACGGTGTGTGTGTGTGTGTGTGTGTGTGTGTGTGTGTGTGTGTGTGTGTGTGTGTGTGTGTGTGTGTGTGTTTTGAGGGTTGTGACTGATCAGCTAAGAAGGTTTTTTTAGACTCAGTAAGGAAATTGACTTCAAAGATTTGGGGGCGTGGTTTCAATCGTCACTCTCAGCGGCCACAGAACTAGATGGAGTGATATCAGTAACTCTCTCTCTCTCTCTCTCTCTCTCTCTCACACACACACACACACACACACACACCGTGGCACACACACACACACACACACACACACACACACACACACACACACCGTAACACACACACACTGATGCGCGCGCGCAAGCGGTCTTGACACTGACAAATGACACTGACACAGCATTCAAACTGCCAAACTTATCTCATTCTGCGATGAAAACGGACCACCGCACAAATGCCCCCCCCCCCCCCCCCCACACACACACACAACAGTTGTAAAGTTGTAGGAGGAAAACGCCGGGTGTATTTTTCGCAAAATCTGGACTCTAACTCATTGATGGTCTATGCTGGATTACAACTGAGCACGGAGGGGAGCCAATCAGGATTGGGTCGCGGAAGTACATACATCAGTCATATACTGTCTGGACTGAGCGGCCAGAAAAAACATTGAGCATCGGTGTGAACTGACCCGAACTGAATGAGATGTGAAGGCACCCTAACATTCTCCTCCGTGTCTAGCATGTTGCGGTCTAGAAATGAAGCGGTTCATTCCCCCCCCCACCCCCTCCCCCTCCGGGCATTAGGAAAACACATGGCTACCTTCATACACTTGCCCTGTCATAATGCATTATCTTCTTGTTCCTAAGGAACGAAGAACCGCCGCTGTTGCGGCGCTGGGCACCTTCAGCTTCGTCTAACTCTCAAGAGAGTCCATAGTCGGCCTAGCGGAATGGAATTTTTCAACGTTTTTTTTTTTTTTTTGTATTACATGTACTTGGAACCCCAACTGAATCAGTACAGTTCGGAAACAGTTGTTTTGATCGAATGATCAGTGTCGTACACTGAGTTTTTAGCAGTGAATACGCCACGAGCAATGCGGTGCGCAGTACTAGATATATTTTACAGCTATCATGATGTGGTACCATGTCGCGAGATGGGTACGCGGGGTTCAAAATCTCGAAGGCACTGACGAGACTGTCGTTGTTGTGTTCATAAACTGAACGCCAGACAATAACAACTGACTCAAAGTTTTATTTTTTTGTTTTTTTGTTTTTTAACTGTATTGTCCCTTATGGAAATTCGGGCTGCATCCCTCGGGGAAAGCGCGCAGCCTCGGTGCGTCGCCACCCAAAACCCATCCTATTTTCAATTTTGCTGGGGGAGGCGGAAAGCCGGACAGCCCGGAGAGAAACCTCCGATGAGCAGCCCGGTAGCCGGCCGGAACTTGAAAACCGCTAGGTATCATATTACAAGCCCAAGCTGGGCTCCAACCCAAGCCGCTTTACCGCTGCGACACTGAGGGGTGGCGGACGTTGAGTCAGTAGCGACTACGCCGGTCCAACGCGCTATCAGTATAACTCACCGCTCACCCCCCCCCCCCCCCCCCCCCCCCCCCCCCCTGACGAAAAAAGGTTGAGAGAAAGGGCAGACAGAAAGGAGATTCGCGTGTCCCTGCAGCACTGTAGAGCCGGGTTTTCAAGTATCCGACGATCTCCGGCATCAGTGGAGACACGGCAGATCCAAAATGCCAAACCGACCAGACCATCGTCATTTTAAAACTATTCCGGTCCTAAGGATTTCTCGAATCTTGTAAAATCATCAGATCACTAACCGGTTTTCAATACTGTGACCGCCCGACTGACAACTTGACACGTGGTGCGACTGACTCTCCGTCTCAGTGGTGACATCTTGGACCGCCGCTAAGAACACTGTCTCGCTGTATGTGCGGTGTTTTCCCGTCAGTAAAAATCGATATAGTGCAGACTCACCATCACGTTACCGGCCATGGCCGGGTGCAGTGCACTGAGAAGAGTGCAGATGCACCAGGCTATCATAATGCAAAACCGCCGAACATCATGCATCAGCACATTTTATGGTGAAAGGGCTTAAGTGCATAAAACATCCATCAGTTGCAGCGCTTATTGCGGCCTTTTACGGCCAATACGACAGTGGATTTACACACAGCTCTATACTGAAGAGAAGCCGGTTGCACCGCTGTGGTTCTGAACTAAGCTAGAAGTACCGAGTGGTACAGCGCCGGCTGGTGCTCAAAGTGTGAACTAATCCACGGCCGCAGTGTTTGGTGTGGAAGGTTTACTTGTTTTGTCGTTCCTGACATACATGGTACAGTTGGTGCATTTCACATCAAGTCGTTACTACCACAGGGCACCGGCCGCCGAGACTGAGAGACTTTTGGGGGGGTCGGGCGCCGGCCGAGTTTTCGACTGAAAGAAACTCATCAGTGAGTGACAACTGAGAGAGAGAGAGAGAGAGAGGGAGAGAGTATTTCCCATGGACACTGAGAAAGTCAGTATCTCAGTGTCTTTATGCTGCACTGACTGACGGCGCGCGCACACCGCACTGCCACATCGTCACACTCTGACAGGGATAGCCTCGGATAGACTGAGAGACAATGAAGAGGCAGAGACACTGTTACAAAACAGCCATACCGGCAGAAGGTTCTTACCCTTATGTCACTGGCTCACGCCGTCGTCAGTCACGCCAAAAAATCTTCAAGCCAGCCGGTCAAGCTGACAGTTTCCCCGTCAGGTCGAGCATTGACAGTCCTAAACCTCTGTCGGCACAGCAAGCTACGGAGGGAATCGCTCCATCCAGTGAGCAGACAGCGACCCAGATGAGGCGGGACCGCAACAAAACACGGAGTGTGGCGCGAGCTGAGGGAGGGTGCCAGCCAGATTATCAATGATGAGGACCCAGGCTATGATGATGCCCTTGCCAAGTTCTTATTCTCTCACTCGCGATCTCGCGGCTGGGGCAACGGTGGCATGCTGCTACACTGAAGCAGACGTCAGGACGTAGGAACAGAAGCTATCGTTCTCAGTGTGCGGCCGCAAGAAATGCCAGCGACCTCCGAGCAACTCGATAAAAATTCCTCAGTAGTCACTTGCGGTGTCTTAGCTCCCCTGCACCATTCAGCATGTATAGCGAAGTATACACTTGCTCAGGTTCTGGTCGCACTGACTGTGACGGTTGCAGCATCAGCCGAACCTAACCGAACCCAACAGGCATCTTTTTAGAGCCGGTATGTCACCGCCGAGCGGAATATTATTGCTAGTGTATATGGAGAATATGTACATTTTATCAGTGCGGCGAGGTATGATGATAGACAGTGCGGTAGCCTGGGAGCCGGGTCACGGTGCAAACTGATCACTCTCCTCGCACACGCACAAAACGCCACAACCGCTCCGCAAACAACGTATTATATGTCAGTGCCGGCTACGGCAGCACAGCGGCTGGCGGAGAATGCTCCATTTCGTGTATAGAAATGCACTGAAAGGGGAAAGGGAGGGCACGGAGTCATGCCGGGGCGGTTTTCAGACCGTGCCCGGCGTGGGCACAGGCAGCTGGGAACTTGAAACAAACAAACGAACACACAAACGAAAACAGCAGCACTGCACACACACACACACACACACACTGGCACGCACACACACCGTGGCACACACTCAGTGACACACACACACACACACACTCAGTGACTAGCCGCCGCGCGCCATGCCACGCACACACACACACACACACACACTACACTGGCACACACGCGCGCGCACACACACACACTACACTGGCACACACACTGACACAAAATTTCAGTGTGGCCGACTGGTGGTGTGGACGCCGTGGGCTGGAGGGTCGTATTTCAAAGCAAAATGTCAGAAGACACACAAATTAAATTGGCAGACTAGCCTCCACATGAAATGGCACCGACATTCGCTCTGACACATCATTGTGTCCCGGCCAGTGTGTGTGTGTGTGTGTGTGTGTGTGAGAGGGGGGGGGGGTGTATGATTACTATAGATCTTCCAAAGTGAGTTGCTGCATTTCAAGTTTAGGGGGGTGGGGATGGGGGGGGGGGGGGGGGGGGTGCTTGTTTCTGTATTGTTGCTGCTGCGGCTTTTGGTTGTTCAGTGTTTCCTCTGGTTATTTTTCTTTGGTATGTTAGACAGCGTGAAATTTCCTGTCTTCTGACTGACCAGGTGAACCAAGCAAGACCTGTCCAAGCTACTGTGTAAGTAACATCCCCGTTTCAAAACTGACGGCGACCCGTCCGCCACAGTCAAGTCTTTCGTCCACATCATAGAACAAGTCACAATGCACGCTCCAAGACCCGGCTTTGGGTCCCCCCCCCCCTCCCAAAATCCCAGAACAACTAATTTGTTGGCTCTAGATAAATGTCAGACGACACACGAAACTAGTGTGCTAGATGCAAACGCTGCTCCGGCACTACCCCCCCCCCCCCCCCCAAAAAAAAAAAAAACAAACAAAAAAAAAACGGAGGGATGAGGTTACATTATTTGCATTGATTGCTTCGCTGGTTTGCGTGCCAACTTACAAGTGACTCATGAATGGCCGCATACTGTATGGGATGTCTCATGCAAGCATTATCATGCCATATCGTGTAAATGAATGCACTGCTCAGTGCTGCATCATAACTGCTTTTGTTGACTTGGTGCCTGACATGCTGCAGTTTTCTAACAGCAGATTTTCAAACTATTATTTCTTGAGTTATGCGTGTCTGCGTCATTCCTTGATTGGTTCATTCCTTGCATGGTTGCGGATAAATGCTGCCAACCAAAATCTTCCCCCATCATCGAAAATTTGGCAGAAACTGTGTGTTGTTGCAGTTACATGAATGTTTCTCTTGAGCAGCGCTGGACTTTCACCGCTCAGGTCCTGAGTTCAAAACCCAGCTGATGTTTCTGATGACCTTTTCATTGACATTATCCCTTATGGGTGAAAACAAACAAAATTTGTGAAGAACTTTGAAATCAGAGGTTGACGTATCACAAAACACAAACACAGAGGTATACGAAGTGCAGTAGTTTATTTTGTACATGTATTGCTCTGGGGTATCACATATCTTTCAAGTGCACAGAGAAATGAACAAGTACAAATGCATGCACGTAACTCTGTGAACAAAATCTGGAAAGCAAAGCAAGGAATGATAAAATAGGCCTGATTACTGTACATAAGCATATACTAAATCAGTGCAGTCTATTCTGAGGCGCCCCTTGGTGAACAACATCTGGCATTAGATCTCTTTTCTCCCAAACAGGGTTACAGCGTACTATGGATCTGCAGCGTTTATCCCTATGCATTCTGTGCAGACATTACTGATTAGTATTCTATTTCTACAGTCACACAAAAGGTCATGCTTGCTGTCCCTCAGGCAAAATGGCACATCCGGCCACTCTAGTGTAAGGGGTCCCTAGATTAAAACATTTCTCACATAGTGATGTACTGGCACTGGGTGAAAATCTAAATATTTTCAGCAACAGGAAGCATCCTGCTTTCTGCGCCTTTGTGTAACTATTAATGCTTTTGGAAGGTACCTGCTGAATGTCTGTGAACAGTTTAGTTTGTCGATCTTGAATGGTGTGCTGTCAGGAGATAAAGTTGGCAACTTTACCTACATATCATCAACAGGCTGCAGCGTTATTGACTATTTCATTGTGTCACAGGAACTAGTTCAGTATTGTCATTCTCTAAATGTAGTAGCGAGAATTGATTCTAAACACATGCCAGTGGAGCTGTTGATGTCATTTCCTAGTCATTTTGATGTACCTAAGAGGTGTTTGCCAGTATCTTTTCAGCTCACCAAGTTTGTATGGAACAGTGATAAAAAAGCAATATTTGACAACATTCTTTTTTCAAGTCAGTTTGAAGAAATGCTGAAGGATGCCATGGATCGCATTGAATTTGACATTAATGCTGCTCTTAGTAAATTTAATGATTGTCTGTTTTTAGCAGGTGACTGTATGAAGAAAACAATGAATATTGGTAATGAGAAACCGCAGCAATGGTTTGACTTAGAATGTAAGGAAAATAGGACTGTGTTGCGCAAAAAGCTACGTGCGTTTAAAATGAGTCATACTGATGAAAATAGACTTAGTTACATTCAAAAAAGAAAAGAATATAAGCAGTTATTGCAGTCTAAGAAATCAACCTTTAAAAGAAATATCCTAGATACTCTTCATGATTGTAGTAATGATCCCAAGACATTCTGGGGTACTGTCAAGTCTGTCTTGTCTAAGTGTCCAGTACAGAACAAGATTTCATCTGATGAATGGTTTCACCATTTCAAGGCTGTATTTAATACACCTCCAGATGATAGTTTGCCTGATGAAGATGATGGTGATGGTGTTGATGGTAATGTTGATGTAAGCAATGTTGATGCGGACGTTTGCTGTGATGTCTTGGAATCTGTTATTTCCGTAGCTGAAGTTAAAGATGCAATCCAGGCATTAAAAAATGGCAAAGCTCCAGGTCCCGACGGTTTAATAGGTGAATTTTTTAAGAACTCTTCTTCCCGTATTGTCCCATTCTTAGTGAAGTTTTTTAATGTGTTGTTTACTGCTGGCACATATCCTGAGGCCTGGTCCGAGTCTCTTCTTTTACCTCTTTACAAGAAAGGTGACCCTAGCAGTCCGGATAATTATAGAGGAATATCGCTGTTGAATATTTGTAGTAAACTATATAGTTACGTGTTGAATAAAAGGCTAACCAAATGGCTTGAAGACAACAGTGTGATCAATGAAGCACAAGCTGGCTTCCGTAAAAAGTATAGTACAGTCGATCAGATCTTTACTTTAGTCTCCCTTGTCCAGAAGCAGTTAGTTTAAACATAAAAAACTATACGTTGCTTTTATTGATTTTAAAAAAGCGTTCGACTCGGTGGTTCATGAGAAGCTATGGTTAGTCTTGAAAAAGTACAAAATAAAGGGCAAAATGTATAATGCTATTAAAAGTATGTATAATATAGTAAAGGCAAGAGTGAGGGTGGGTGGTGATATAACTGACGCATTTTTATGCCCGCGCGGCTTAAAGCAAGGGGAAACCTGCAGTCCGGTCCTGTTCTCATTGTTTATCAATGTACTGGCTGATGACATACATAGTAATGGGAAACATGGTATACAACTTTATCCAGACATTATTGAAATACATTTATTGTTGTTTGCTGATGATGTTGCTTTAACATCTGACACTGTCAGTGGCCTTCAAAACCAGTTGAACATCCTTTGGAATACGTCTAAACGTTTGGGATTGATGGTTAATCTTGAGAAGTCGAACGTTGTCATTTTTAGAAATGGTGGCCCTATTTCTTTTCGTGAAAGGTGGGTATATGGTAATCAGAGTTTGAGTATTGTAAATTCTTATAAGTATTTGGGTGTCTTTTTGTCAACTCGTCTGGCGTTTTCACATACAATGAATGACATGGCAGGTCGGGCAAAGAAAGGTTTACTTGGGATTTTTAGATTATTATGGTCAATTGGTGAGCATTCTCCATCTGTGTTCTTCAAGTTGTTTGATATTCAGATTCAACCTATTTTGACATATGCAGCTGAAGTTTGGGGTATACAGACGAATCTAAAGCCTATAGAAGCCGTACATTTATTCGCCCTAAAGAGATTTCTGAATGTAAGCTTTAGAACACCTAATACACTTGTCTATGGAGAATGCAGGAGATATCCATTGTATGTTAATGTTTATGTAAAGTGTATTAAGTACTGGCTGCGCTTACTGAGCATGCCTCACAATAGATTGCCTCTGAAAGCTTATAATATGCTCTTAAACATGCATAATCAAAACAAAAATACTTGGGCTTCCTCCATCTGTTTTTTGTTGTATCGTTATGGCTCTGGCTTTGTGTGGCAAAGTCAGGGTGTTGGCGACCCAAAACATTTTCTTTCAGTATTTAAATGTAGGCTGCAGGAATGTTACCAACAAGACTGGCATTTCGATATATCAACAAAGGAGCGTTTTGATTTCTTCCATTCATTTAAGTCTACTTGGTCACTGAGTTCACTGTTCAGTCATGTACAGAGCCACATCATTCGAACTGGTTTGATAAGGTTCAGGTTTGGCGTCTCACCGATTAAAGTACATAGCCTGCGTTACGCTGATGCTGAACCTCGGAGTAAAATATGCCCACTGTGTCAGCTTGGTATTGAAGACGAGTTACATTTTCTTTTATACTGTCCTAGTCTTTCAGATATCCGTACCCGGTTTATTCCTAAAAAATTTTGGAACCATCCATGCAGCTTTCGTCTTACTTTGTTAATGGCCTCAAGTAACTATTATACTGTTAAGAACCTGGCATTATACATTTTCCTAGCGTTAAGAAAAAGACAGCAGTTGCTTAGCTGAGTGTTATATTTTATTGTGTACCTTGGTTATTTCTGGTTTTCAAGTATTGTTGTCTGGTTGGCACTCTCAACTTTGTATGGGCCCATGGCCTAGCAATAAACAATTTTGATTGATTTTTTTTTTTGCGCCTTTGTGTGTGATAGTCTTTCTAGAGGTGCGCTGACAGCACGAGTACAAGTCACTAGTCAGTCAGCTTAACTTTAACATGATCTTATTAAATGTACACAAGTCATGTTATATGAAAGTAAACCGTACACAGTAAACTTAAAACAAAGTGAAAATGGAGAAAGTACATGCAGAATTCACATCCACCATTTAGATACCATTAGAACTTCGCAGTGCAAACATTACAACCACCACCAAACCAAAAAACAAAACAAACAAAAAAACGCAACAAACACCCAACAGATGAAAAAATGAGCACAATCATGTGAACTTGCATCTAAGGACTAAACGTTGCGTTCAGACTACTGTTTGCTGTCCTATCAGGGCTGAAGGCGGTAGTGGAGTTGGCAGCCAAAGGACTCGGCGTCCGAACGTTCTTGAATTTTTCCCGCAGCACTGTCACGAGCGCCTTGTGAAGAGGTTCCTGAGGGGTGGGAGGGCCGTTCCTCATGCGCAGTGGTGTCCCTCCTGGTGACCTGTGCACGATACAGATTGTCATCAACAACATTTAACTTTGATCAGTACTTTAAAGCCAAGTCTGATGGTACAGAAGGCACCTGAAGAATATCTGCGGCCAGGAAAAAAAATGGAGTTATTTTTTTGTTTTCCCCTGAAATACACAGTTTGCCAGCTGAGAATAAAATCGCAAAATGATTCAATGAAACAGTCTGCCCTCCTCATCCCATTCCTCCTTTTCTGGGAGCAAGTAAAGGAGTTTCAGTCCAGCGTACCCAGTAACAGTGCTGCAACAGACCTGTAGGAACAGGCAACGGCACAGCACAAGGCACTTCAGCAGTGTCATCAAAATGTTACAAGGTGTGCAGGGGTGGAAGGGTGGGTGCTCATGGCATCTACAATCTCGCAATAGTCCGTATAACCTAAAATGCTTTGCAGTACCGAGTAAAAAGATGAATCTGCATCAAGGGAGTACTCTGGGTCTGAGACACACTACATTTTAGACGTGGTGTTACAAGTAATCTTGGCGGTCACTCCATAATACGAACTTGTTGCTCGCTGATTTTGCCAATCTGGAAAATTCACTTTTCAAAAGATCTCAATCCGGAAAATTTAATATTCTTCAGTTCTTATTCTGGAAAATTGGTACCCCTGTACAATATTATAAAGCACAGACAATACAGAAAGTGCCAGAAAGACACATCGCTACATACTTGCCGAGAGTTTGTGCTTGATGAATTGATTCACGCATTTGCTTACCTGGCTATCTGAGTTGATCGCAGGCGGGTGATAGGGTTGGAGGACATGAGCTCGGAGTGGACGCTAGTCAGGCTGGACATGGACGTCAGTGAGCCAGTTGATGTACTGGACCTGTGCACCAACTCATGCTGTCAAGACTCTACTTCACTCAAAGAATGGTACCAACTACCCTTGTATGGAAAAAGGACCTATGTGATTATGTCAAGTGATGCTTATCATTTCAAGTCCATGGCAATAAGGCCTTTCTAATATACGTAGAACTTTATCGTTAGAACATCACCATGCATGCTTATCTTTCTGTTGCTAATATTGTGTTGTGTTGTATTCACCAAATCAGTCAAACCAAACCCTTTGAAGAGGCACAATCTCTTTACAAACTCACAGTGTGCGCTTGTGTTTCTTGTTTTTCACTGGAACATCTGCCTCTGGCGTGACAAACTGTAACATGAATTTCAACTGTATTATTATGTTTTCAGTAATCATTTTAACTCACAATGAAACACGTGACAAAACTCAGTATATATATAATATATACATATACATGTTTGTTTCTGTGTGACCAAACCATCTAAAGTTAAGCCTGACCACAAAAAAAAAAAAAAAAACCCGAAAAAGAATAACAACAACAAAAACCCTTTAAGGCTTTTGTTTCTGACAAAGGGCTGAACTGATAGTGATCTATAAAATGCTGGAAGTAAAACTGTCACAGTCTATACATGCACCATCAAAGACTGTGCTCTGATATTGTGCTGCAATCACACAAATGTTATAAATGTTAACGTAAAGAGCCCAGTTACTGCGACAAAAACTCAAATAAGTAACTCAAGACACCTCTGTGTCAGACGGGGACGAGCACAGACTAGCTGGGGAAGTGGCTCGGCTACCACTGCTTCCATGCTGCACCCTCTCTCCACATCCGTCTGTCAGCTGGTGGGTGGGAGAAACTTTCTGCCTGCGAGGTGGTACTGGTGAAGATGGCGAAAGCAGATGTTGATTGCTGGGGTGCGCGGCTCCATTGTGAGAAACGCTTCTTTTCCTCAGATTCCTTCTGCCAGAATTCGTTCCGTGAGAGCTGGAGGAAGCTGGAGCAAGCCTGAGTTTAAGCTGATGCTGGGGAAGAAGAGGAGGAGGAGGTGGTGGCGGTGGTGCAACTGGAGCGTTCTCCTGGCTGGCAGTCATGAAAACGGCATTTTGGTTAGGAATGACAGTAGCTACAGGAGGCAAGGAGGACCTTGCTTCTTGTTGTGTAATGGAAGCTGTTGAACGAAGACCTCGCGCTGATCCTGCCCTGCTGCAGCTAGCCTGCATGGTAGGTGTGTCAGTTTTATCAGCTGTGGCGAGCCTTGTACGTCGGACTGTTGACTGAGTTGATGCCAACGGTGTGTTTTCTTTGTCCTCCAAGGTGGCTAACTGTGCAGTGCGAGATGCAATCCGCTTGGAGCATCGACGACCTTTGCTTTCTGGAGAAAAAAAAAATCAGGAATATATTACGGCACGTACATTCACCAGAGACTACTCCTGCAGTTAGTTTTCACTACCCAGTACCCGAGACTTTTCCAGTTTTTGCCTTTTCAGTATACATATGTGTACATGTCTACGGTCAATGGGAAAATGGCCTAGTCATTATTAAATCCATGGTGCTTATGACCAAATAAAGGTAGACAGATTGCCTTTCTGTGTAGAACTTTACCTTCCGAGTAAGTGAAAGCCTTCTGCATGTCTGCTTTCAGCTGCTCAAGCTTTTCTGTCGACTGCTGGGGTGAGACGAGACAAGCTGGATACCGTTCACCGTGAAGCAAACCCATCATTTTGACCTAGCAAACACAAACAAGCTTCATTAATTTTAAATACAATTTGATTTTGACATGCCAGCCAATAAACGTGCCGGTTGAGAAAAATTTTCAGTTCTGCACAAATGTTTGTGATTACCAATAAAACCTAAGCAATATTACAAATTTATTAGCACCAGGCACTGAAAACCTGTACAATGTAGGCAAATGACTAAATCTGCCAGTAGTATCAGTCAATGACACTAGTGATAAAAGTGAAACCTTAAAATACATTCAATACTGATAAAAACCATAAGATCAAACAAAAATCTAGTAGGCAAATGACTAAATCTGACAGTAGTATCAGACAATGACACTAGTGATAAAAGTGAAACCTTAAAATACATTCAATACTGATAAAAACCATAAGATCAAACAAAAATCTAGTAGGCAAATGACTAAATCTGACAGTAGTATCAGACACTGACACTAGTGATAAAAGTGAAACTTTAAATGTTCATAAAAAAACATACCTGTAGATCAAAACAAAAAAGAAGGAACAAATGAACAAGCACACATATATGTCACACAAAATACTCTTGAGCACCTTGAGGTATGAAAATATTCCAGCACTTTCCATCTCCTCCTGTTTCCTCTTGCGAATGATGCGGAAATAGTCCTCAGGGTTTCCCTGGAGATACTGGCACAGTTCCTGCACACAAAATCATGTGCATCAACAAAATGCCATCTGATATACTGATAATAACGCCATACCTTTTTTTATCTCTTGCTATAGTATACCACATTTTCCTCCTTTGGGGCCCGGGTGTGGGCGTGAGGGGGGTGGGGGTTCCTTAATAAGTTACAGGTTGAATGAAGGACATAAGTTCATAACCATAGATTAGGAAAACTGGTTAAATTTTATTTAAAATACAAATAGGGATTGTTTTCTAACTTCAAAAGTTAACAATATAATCAGAAGAAACCTCTCCTCACAGTAGAACAGGAAACCAGATAGATCTGCAGAATCACTAAACATCCGCATCTTCAGCCTATCAGAAATAACAACACCCTCAAATATATATATACATACAGTATGAAATCAATTTTCAACACTGAAACACACAGACACGCACAAACAGACAAACTGTATAGATCCATAATTATATCTCCTACTGACATCCAATGCTTTCTGTGTTTCTGCTGATGTTTGCTCTTCAAACTCTTCCTCGGTCATCTGTTTACAAAAGGCTGATGACAGCACCTCCGCCTCATCAAATTCATCAAGATTTTCTATCCTTGGTTCCGCAGACATATTTCTGTTTTCCTCGGCAGCTTTTGCTGTCAGTCAGTTGATCACTTCTGATGGGCGCTGCAATCGCTGGTGAGAAAAAAAAAAAAAAAAAAATCATGATAAGGTGTCATGACTCCTGGTCTTTCATGTCTCCTGGTTTGGGCTATGGGATTACATTCCGTGACATAACCATGTTAGTAGGCTTTGAAAAACACAGGCTGAGAAAAAAGAGTTACCTTTCTACATGTACCAAGTGCAGTGCAGTGCATGAGTACTGATGCCTCGTGCGACAGCTGTTTTCGCACTATGACTGTGCAGTGCGCGCATCAGCTGATTACAAATCATCTAGGTAAGGTCGACGTCACCCTGCCAATGCCAACCTGTTCGAAACTCTTGAATATAAGAGGCATTTGTTGCAAGGTGAGTAATGTAACTATAAACCACTCAGTGAAGTCAAACAGGGCAGGAAAATTACCTTTTTCGCCCAACACCCGTCCCGTCACAGACAAATAAACCGCCTTATTGAAGTGTTACATGTAAACCTATTATCGGACAGATAAACAAATCAAGTTTTTTTTGAAAGTCCACATTCACTTTAATGCTGATTGGAGAGGAAACTTTGTAATGATGACAACACAGTAAATCTGTATTTAAGTGTGAGAAAATCTGACTGGTGTTTATAGTTTACTTTTTTTGCGTTATTCTGCCACATTTTATCCGGTGATTGTTTTGACGTTTTATTCATCCGGGTCTTCTACTCCGTCTGTCGCCATATTTGTGCGATAGGGGCGATCGGACGATCGCTAGTTGCGCTTTCCAAGCGTTCTTCTGAGCGCCAGGGGGTAGTTGATACCCTCTCTGCATCGTCTTTGCGTTTTTTACATTCTTTACTATCTGAATATTGTAAATTTGTAAGGAGGAAGTCGTATTTTATATCATTTTGTACTTGTTGAAACATGGCTTTCTGAAAATGGTGTCGCAAGCTTGTGTCAGTGCGTCTGCTTCGCAGAGAGAAGCTCTCTCGCTGTCGTTCTTGTCAGTTTGCGTTTATGTGGGAGGAGAGCGGATTAGATATGGAGAAGAAAGGAGCACCTCGTCAATCTTCGGCTGTAGCCAAATCAAACAGTAGTTTTGAGAGAAAATCCGGTAAGCAATGGCCTTGAACTGTTATCTGTTCGCATGTTTGTTCACGTGACCTGAAATGACCTCAAGGTTAGGTAGCCAGTCTGCTCTTCTGCACGTACTTTAGTTTACAGTATTGTGAGCGTACCAGCAGAGTGCATTCCACTTGGTCAATTCGACCGTAGTCAGACAAGTAACCGGCAACGCCGTCATGCATATATGTTCAGTTTTGGAACATTACCGGCCGGCAGCCAGCTGTGCTATGCCAATGTCATAGGGCATACAGATTCATACAGTCATAAAGTGTTTATTTCGCATGCATTTATATCTGGAGTCTACTCACTCACACACAGAGAAATCATTAGCAAGACAAACCTGTAAATTAAAATAGTTTCTTCGCCTGTTTCAGATTCAACCCCAAATAAATTTGTACGCTACAACAGAAGACGAGAAAATGGCAATGGACGAGGTGGTTCACAGGACTTCTCCAACCGCAGACCAATCCCTCAGAAAAATCGATCTGCTCTTGATAAGAGGCCGAGACCGAGAGGCTATTTTGGTGATCGACAAAGAGAAGAGGTAGTTATGTTTCTACTAACCAAGTTGGTTTCAACTGCTACAAGGTAGGGCACTTAGGTAGGGGAGATAACTTGTTCAGACATTTATTGCACCACATCTGGAAACGAGCTTGTAGTTCATTAGTGTCTGTGTGAGACTTGAGAAAGAAGTGGTGGTATGGAAGTGTGAACGGATCTGTGAAAACTTCTGCTGTGATGTGATAAATGGGGAAACAGGTATAGTAGGGGAAGTCTCCTGTCCACTTGGTACACTCTGACCTGTAATAGCAGCTGTTTACTTTTTATGACAGTTCTCGAGAACATAATTGTAGAAAATCATTTATTTAGTTAAGTTTGTTTTCATTAACAAAATCCGTACCCTCTCCCCCCCCCCCCCCCCCCCCCAAAAAAAAAAAAAAAAGAAAAAAAAAAGATTTTTTTTTTTTTTTGAAAAACATGTGAAAAATTATTGCCTTTTATTGGTTATCTCTACAACCTCTAAAAGTAACACTGATTGTAGCAGCAGCACCAAACTATTTGTATTTCCACTTTCAATGGTTTGTGCTGGTTTTGTCCCATCAGATAGTGGAGGGGGAGGGAGTGGAGGCAGGATCTGCTCTCTATCAAGGTTCCAAGAAGGGAAATTTAAATCACCTGCTCAACTTTACGTTCGCTGCCCGTGAGAATGTGGTGGGATCAACACAGCGGCTTCACACACGTCCGCGCCGGGTTGCTTACAACAAGGAGCGTTACCTTCAAGCAAAGTAAGCTCGTCTCTTTTTACTATAATACTAGTGTCACTGTCAGTTTTAGTACTTTTACAGCTAGCAAGCTTGTGTTTTGACTTCAGCTGTATATTACCTCAGTTGCGTTGCGCATTAAATTTTCTTCATTTCTTATCCAGTGAAATTCAAGATTTAGTAGTAAAACTTAGGGGGCCAGGGTGGGAGAGATGTCACAGCTAGCTTGTGGGTGTGTATTTCATTTTCAGTGAATACTACTTAAATTATGTTTACCATTTCTTGATTTCAAATCCGATCAAAATATTCAAATTCAAAACAAGAACTCTCGGGGGGGGGAGGGGGGGGGGGGGTAGAGATTTTTGGGAGAGGCATTGTAGTGGTTTCAGAACTATATTTTGGGCAGTTTTGCGTGTTTGTCCTCATCACCGTTTTAACTGTGGTGGTCATGCGACATAAAAAGTGGTGTGACTGTGTTACACTTACAGCTGTCAGTTTGTGGTGAAGGACACTGGAGACTACAGTCTGCAGGCCAGGGATCCAGATGCCCTGGTTGACTGGGATCTGGTGGAACAAGTGGTGAGGAAACCTTGATTTCTTTAGTGATGTTGATTTGCTGTTGAAATTCTCGGTAGGGTGGCTGTGTGTGTGTATGTGTGTGTGTGTGACTGTTGGATGTTATGGGATGTCAGATAAACAGGAGGAAGTCAGTGTGGAAGTATACACAGTATTCGGACTGATCCTCGTCATCGGGTACGATTGTGGTATGTTTAACAGGGTCCATACAGGTCATGGAATCCTGGAAAAGTCATGGAATTTGGAAATAGCTTTTCCAGGCATGGAAAGTCATGGAATTATCTAAAGAGTCATGAAAAGTCATGGAATTTCAGAATTTTATGGAAGCCAATTTGAGCCCAACAGTAAAACGGTCAGCTTGGTGATTACTCGCTGGACTGATTGCCAAAAATACCAACAAACTGCCTTCCCATAAGGCTATTAACTAACTCTGAACATTGGTCTTGCTGACTGCGGTAACTTGGATAAGCTCATAATTTCTACCCTCACGTGTGTCAGTGTGAAAGAGGGTAAGGAAGTTGTCATGGAAGACAGGAGAATTGGCCTGGAAAAGTCATGAATTTTTGAGACTGTGAACCTGTATGGACCCTGGTTAAAGTGTTTCTAGTTGATTGCATACTAGTCAAGGTATTGCTACTACTGTCTATTAAATCTAAAGTGTGTGGGTTTTTGTTTTTTTCAGAGAACATTCAGCCATGAGCAGGGATCATGCCCTATCTGTCTTCAGGCGCCTTTAGCAGGTCAGTTAATGACTATTTAATTTCAAGCACCAGCCTTAACGTTGCTGCTACGTGTAGTTAAGTTAGTACTGAGAGTCCGCTGGATAATTTTTGAATGGGCGATGATTTGGAGTGTTCTGTTTATTATGTAATTTAAAAAAAAAAAAAAAATAGTTTTTGCAGTTTTATTTTTATGTATTCTGTTTGCTTTTGATTTTTGTAGGAAAGATCACACGATGTGGTCACATCTACTGCTGGGCCTGTATACTGCACTACCTGAGTCTAGATGACAAGAGTTGGCGCAAATGCCCCATCTGCTACGAGTCTGTTCACAAGTCGGACCTCCGCAGGTAATTCCTATCTTGATGTGTAACGCGGCGGGTAGACTTTCATTGTTAGCAGAGAGATTCAGTTTGAATGAAAAATTCCGTTTTATTCAGATACAGGGAATGATACTGATCTTTCCGATGTAATTGTCTCATGTCTAACGAGCATAATCATGTTTGGAATTGGTTTTAGTAACCAAATTATTTTTGTAGAGGTAAAAAAAAATGCCTGGCAGGTAGAGAGGTGTGTGTGTACATGCATCTATTTTTCCACGCTCAGTGTGAAGGTGGTTGAGAAGCAGCACTACAAGGTCGGAGACACCATCGTGCTTCAGCTGATGAAGCGCGAGAGGGGAAGCACGTACGCTGTACCACTTGCGCACTGGGAAAAAAGGGAAGGCTGTCCTCAGAACATTGGAGGTGAGTTGGCAGAATTTGTTTCTAAACCACTGCACATTGTCTTTTAGCTGGTACTTCAGTAGGAGAGAGTCATAACGTGAGTGCATGATTCATTTTGCTCAGCTGTAACTTGATTTGCTGGACTTTTATTCGCTTTTGTTGTCCTGCCTGCAGACGAGTCCAACACGGAGTATGCTAAAGTGCTGGTGGCATCAGCCCAGCAGATCCAGACGTCTGTCATCGACGAGGAGCACAAGGCCTTGCAGCAACACATGGCTTCAGCCGAGGTTGACAATTTTGAAGAACATTTCTTTCTGTGAAGTCTGTGCTCACCTTTGTGTGTGTGTGTGTGTGTGTGTCTCTCTCTCTCTCTCTCTCTCTGTGGGTGTGTATGCATGTGTTCATATTTGTTTTGGCACTGAATCTGTGGTAGAATCTTGCGTGAGGTTAGCGGAGTTTATATTATGTATTTTTGTTCACCTGTAGTGAACTGATGTTTTATGTCTTACTCTTGTCTTAGTTCTTGACAATTTCCCTTCTGCTTTTATTTCAGCCGTCGGAAGTCTGCTTCATTGAGTCAGCCCTGGTTTACCTAGCTGTAAGTAGAATGCATTTACATTCTTCAGTTTAGGGGACAAAGTAAATAAATGAATTTTTAATGTTCTTGGTGATGAAGCGAGGAAGAAATCAACAACAAAAAAACAAACCGTCAGGAGATGGGAGGTCCCTGAGCAAAGCTAAACACACACTACAGTACACTTCACTAGTGGCTTGCCATCCATTTGCTTCTCATAAGTAAATGTTTCAATGCCACGCTTGCAGTGTTACTGAGAGACGTTTTTCTTGCAGGAGCGAGAAGCGGCACTGCAGGGCAAGGCCCAGGCGGAGCAGGATGCTGCGCAATTGATGGAACAGCTTGGTGCAACTGGTGGCAGTTCGCAGAGTGAGAGTGGCAGTGGCGCTGACAACGGTTCCAAGGACAGCACAACCAAAGTCAAAGAGTCCTCCCTGGTGTCTGCTCCTCTACCAAAAAATGTCTCCTTTGACGGCTCAAAGGTAAGATGATGTGTATGTAAGGTTTTGCTTAGCAGACTGTTAGTGACGAGATCAGAAGATACACTGTTCACTTGACGTTACATTACATGCAGTGTACCTGACTTCAGAAACACTTTAAGAACAGAAAATAAAGGATTAAAGGAATGGGGGGAAAAAAAAGGTGGGAACAAGACGAGAGTTGATGAAACATTTTTGTTGCAGATCTGCAGACAGTATGCAGATGCATTCGATGAGCTTGAGGACGCCGATGATGACGACACCACCTGTAGTCTAGTCTCAGAAGAAATCACCGATGAGGATGATGACTCGAACTACGCCATCTCCCCGAAATCCAGTCACTCATTTGACCAGGACACCACCGAACCATTACCTGTACCAGGAACTCCTGAACAGTCCGAAGGTAAGTCAGTCTGGAGATTACAAGTTGAGATTTTGAAACAGGCCTTTCTGCTGCTGTTTGATACAAGAAGCTGTGTGCCATGGATTGTTTTTAAGCACTTGGGCCTTTTTTTTTCTTCTTTTTATTTTTACCATTTTGTGGTAAGACTAGTTGGTTTATAACTTGCTTTGATTTTCATGAGAATGGAAGTCTTTTGGGTTTGACATGACCTTTTGCACAGGAGAGTACAGACGGGCGAGTCAATAATTAACATCGTTGTGATGTCCAAAAGGGAGTGGAGGAGGTTCACCCCCTGATGCCATGCTGTCAGCCTTGCCTCCAGAAGTGGTTGAGGAAGCAACCATGACGGCAGAAGAAGCCATTGAAGAGCTGGCGCTGCCTGGGGACCTGGACGCGGCCGAGCCGAGAAGGGGCAGCAATGTCTCCAAGGACGCTTTCTACTTCTATCAAGGTAGGGCCCCCTCCCAGTAATCAAACAGGATGTCTCAGAGAATTCAGAACGTTGATCTGATTTTGGTGATGGAGCAAAATGTCAGATTCATATTGCAGGTGGTAATGCATATCTTTCTCTGTCCCTGTACATTGATGATTGCTGCTGTAATAAAAGGTACTTGTGTGTTTACAGGGAGCGATGGCCAGCACATCTACCTGAATTCATTGAATGCTCGCTGTATCATCAGTCAGTATGGTAGTCTTGAAAATGGCCCCCGTGTCATCACTGCCAAGATCGTTGACAAAGAAGTGTCGTTCATGACAGAGGTAAGTTGTCATTGTGTCTTTACAGTGTGAATGTCTTTTGTTGTTGTTTTGGGGATGTTTTTTGTTATTGTTTATGAATAGATTATTTGTATGTATTTTATTTTTTTAAAACCAGTTCATCAGCTTCTGTCTTTCTGTATTGATGTTCACCTTGCATGTTGCAACAGGGTATCCGGAAGAGGTTGCGTTACCTGAGCCACCTGCCCCTTACCTGCGAGTTCCAGGTTGTGGAAGTTGCCCTCAAGCCTCCAGTGGTCTCTGAGCAGACACTTAGAACATTTGCAGGTATGTGGTTATCATATATTTAATTTCGCGTCATCTTCCTGTAGTTGACTTGAAGGGTGAAGTGTTACAACGTGCGTGTGCAGTGTGGTAGACGGTTGTATTTGAACGTGCACTTCAAAAACATTTTTCCCTCCCACACAGATGAAATCAAGAGGAGAGCCAGGCGACGACAGAAGAAGGTGAAGGATGACAAACGACAAGCAAGAAAACTGCAGGTGGAGGAGAAAATGAAGATTGGAATTTGTGAGTAATGTCTAAAGTGTTCTTGCATACCAATGTTCATAGTGGTTTTGGAAACAAAGCCTAGAACTGTTCTGGCTGTAAGAGTTATTGTAATCACATTATCTGTTCCTTTGGCGGTAAATTTGCCTGTGGTCAGGAAAACAGTAAAAGTATTTTTGCTTACTTTCGTTTGCATTGATTTAAATACCAAAGACGTAATCCTTCTTTCTGTTGCAAAAAAAAAAAAAAATTGCATTGGCTGTTTCTTTGTGGCTAGCATTGAGTGTGGTTGGAAAGGTGGTCTGTGTGTGTGTCTGCAGTCCCAGAGGTGAAGCTGGCTTTGGACAACCCTGAACATTTTCCCGCTCCTGTGTCAGAAGGGGAGGAGCGACGTCGACAGTCCAGCATGTCGGATGCTAGTCTCCCTTCTCCAACACTGCCCAGTCCTCTGGGTGAGTTGTAAATAATATTGTGACAGATGTTGACATGATTGTTCGTAGTAATAAAACACAAATTTAAAAAAAAAGAAAAAATGTTTTTTTAACATAATCAACAGAACTGTATTCTCTCTGTCTTGTCTCTTTAAGTTCGTGTTAACAATGTTTCAGTTGGGAGCACAGAATGTTTAATTTGGAGGTACACTGTATTTGATGTTTGTTTTTTTTGGTTGGTTTTTAGGTCCCCCAGAACTGAATGTACATGCAGTGGAGTTTGTGCCCAGGCCCAGAACTGATGTACCTGCTGCCACTGAAAATGGCCAGTCAACATTCTCCTTTGCTGCTGTAGGTTTTCTTCTTTTTGTGTGTGTATGTTCACGTTGTTGAAAACAGTATATATCCAAGAGTTTTTTTGCAGTCACATTCCATTCAAGTTTTAACAGTCTAAAACAATGCAGTTGGTATATACAGCATTGCCTGCAGGTGAAAATAATCATATTTTTATATTCCGTTATGTTCTATATGTCTAAACATGGATTAAAATAAGTCACACTGTGTAATGACATGTGGCAGGCCTTGAAAAAAGCCAAACAGCCCCCCTCCTCACCATGGGGTGCACGCAGCAACGCCATGGAGTCGGCTGCTAGCCAACAACAGCCTGTACCACCTCGTAACCCTGGCTCCGATGAAAGTGACAATGAGGACCGCGTCCCTGTGCCGGACTATCAAGCCTCCTTCAGCGACGCCATCCAGCGAGCCTTTGGTTCTGTCAAGATTGTGGAGGGTGGTGAGTTAGCGTACGCTTTTCCTTACGGTGGTGATCAGTTCAGTTGTAGTTTGTTGTAAATAGGAGACAGCAGGAGATAGTTAGGAAAGGGCTGTTATGGTGTGCGTTCTGTTCACCTGGATTTTTAGGAGTGGGGTAAAATAATAAAGGAAAACACTGGCCATGCTGTGTGGGTGCGGTTCGGGTTCCAGTGTCAGGGAGGTGTTTTATGCCGGAATTTTGCAGTGGTCAGAATTTCTAGCAACACACAAAAATAGAATGTCTTTGCATTTACCCAATTTTTCTTGAAATTGAAAATAAAAAAATCTCTGGTGTTTGCAGCAGCTGGTGTTGGTAAGCCCCAGGGCAAGAAGAAGAAAAAGGAGAAGCAGCTGCTGTTTTCCACCTCCATGATACGCCGATAAGGACATTGACCAAGTGCTGTCCACGTCATGCTCCATCATCCACAGCACAACCTCTTCTCCATTGCTACAGTAGCCTGAAGTGGCGGTGTTACCAACATAGTCGTGATGTTACGTAAATTTTGCAGACGTTTGAAAGCTTGCATCACAACAACAAAGTGCATGTTTAGGACCAAGTACAGAGCTAAGGGTAAGAGTTTGTGGTTTGATTGTGTCCAGTGAATGACATTGTTCTCGTGTGTCACAGCACAAAGTGGCGGTTTCTGCACAGATGATCATCATACGGATTTGGCATGGTAAATGTGACCACTTGGAGTAACAAATACATAACATCTGCTGGAGAAAAAAGTTGCCTGTACATTTGATGTGCATAAATATTTTGCCATTTCAGTTTGTATCCTTTAACAGCATATTTGCACAATATAAAAGAATACGTTCATGACGATTAAAGATCTTGATGATTGGACAAGCTTCAGAATGGAAGAGTATAGAGAAGTAAATTTCATGGTCGTGCCTCCGAGAGAGAACTGCGCGTTGCAGTCTTTGGTTATGGTGTGGTTTGTGTTTTAATTGTATAAAGATGTTGGTTTTGTGTTTGCGACCATGAAGGCCAGATTGTGATTAAAAAGCTAGGACTAGGTTTGTCTGGGAATTGTTTTTGATTTTAGTGTCCAGTTACGTTGCTTGAACAGTTTCACCTTCATCATTTCTTCCTTATTTTTAGTAGGATTTCTTTGGGGGGGGGGGGGGGGAGGGGGTTACTTTAGTGGTTAAGTTTCGGAGGAGACTAACATGTCACTGCAGTACGTACAAGAATTGTTCTCCATGGGTCGTTGGAATGATCTGTGATTTTCTACCAGTATGTTCAGAGGTTGACAGAATCCCTGTAAATTTGTGTTTATGATTGTACATGGCTACGCTTGTTAATAAAGTTGAAACACCCAAATACTTCGCCTCTGTGGGTGCAGTATGTGCTCGATATGTTTGGTTTGTTGCACAAGGATTCATTCATAGCGTCACAATTTAATCTAAGAGTAAGAAACTGAGTGACAGGAAAAAAACAAACTTGCCATGCACACACACACACACACATTCCTCACTTTTAAATGTACTAGTTTCCTTTTTTTTTTTTTTTTTTAAACTAATTCTAGGGGAGTGGGGAAAGCCATCCTTGAAACCACTTTGACTTTAAAACTTTGTAGCTAACCTTAAACCTCGATCTGGAGCTGGTGTTTCCTGTGATGTTCCTAGTGTTGCTGTAGTTTAGTTGGACCAGTACCAAATGATTGTGTGTGACTGTGGTGCCAATGAAGAGTACCCGGAGAGGCCTGTGTGCCAGCTTTATAATGACAAATTTCAGTCTATGGAAGATATTAAGACGGTGATTCCAGCAATCACCAAAACAGTTTCCACTGTACAGGTGAAATAAATTTTCTGGAAAAACAAAAGAAAAACAAGAACTTAGCTGAGCTGGAGTTGCAGTCAGCTGACTGAGGCTCGAAGAAGCCCAAAAGAGAAACAGTAACCTGAGCTCCAACTCCAGACACTTCAGAATCCAAGATCCACATCAGATTGTCGACCCTAGCTGACACTGGTCTAGATGAATACTACTGTTACCCATTTACACGTCCATTCAAGACTTTTCCTTTGCCACACACTGAAACACAAAGCACTAGACATAATCATGACATAAACTTCAGGCGATCTGTATGATAACCCATTTATTATCAAGTCGGTGCATGGTATTTTATTGTCAAAAGCATAAAGGGGTGGAGAATGGTTGGTAGTTTTGCATCCAGGCAAGACAGGTTATCTGGCATAGCAGTTTCTGTCACCGATAACCGTACCAAAACAATTCTGTCGCACAAAATGCATTCCATGTTCCAGTTCAAGTTACACAGCCATCATTGAGTGCCAGATGTCTGTCACAAGTCAAATACTAGAGTGTTAACTAAACGACAGTACAAAGTATGTTTCAGCTGTTAGCGTATACCAGATCCTACGATGCAGCAAGAGGCAAACCAGAATTTGAAAAGTTGTTAACTGCTAAATTGTGCAGAAACAGCGCTGCCGCTTACTACACAATAAATCCAACCACTACTTCAATTAACAAAAAAAAAAAAAAAAAAACCAAGCTGCATACTGCTTGAAACAAACTCTCATACCTATGGGACTTGTTTTTGCTGGGTAAACCAGCAGAATATTCCTAACTAGCTTCGATTCCAAGTCAAACCATGGCCAAATATCCACTTGACCAGTTACAGGGCTTAAAATCTTCCACCTTCTGGCCCTTCCCCCCCCCCCCCCCCCCCCCCCCCAAATACAGTGTTTTCTCCACTGAAGCACTTAAAATCATGCCAAAATGCACCAAACTGCACAAATATTAGTCTAATTCTAAAAATTTTCCTCAAGAAAGTTCTTCCTCCTCGGAAGCACTTCAAATCATGCCCAAATGCACCATACTGCACAGATTTTAGTCTCATTTTTTACAAATATTCCATGGGAGGATGCCCCTGGGACACCCCTAGCATACCAGACGTGGTTTTGCCACTTCCATCACTACACACTCTTCCTCCTTTTGGGTCATGAACCATTTTAAGCCCTGCAGTTAGGTAGCAAAATTAATGCTGAGGAGTACAAGCTGGTCCTTGCTGCTCGAGCGGCGTGAGGCCACAAACTACTAACACCAGTTTTTATTACTAGTCAGTTTCACCAGTGTACGTCTGTTCATCGTTGTGTAATGTGCGCGAGTGTGAGTGAGTGATAGGCGCATTGAGTTTTATTTAAAGAAATGCGCCCTGGAAATACCATTTATTATTATTATTTATTACATGCACTAGCAAACAAACCGTGCATAATGTCTTTGCAAGACTGTTAAAGACTTGAGATCCAGGGGTCAATGAAATCACAGACTGTGACAAGGCTATATGAACGTCCTCTCACAATAAAATCTGCTGGAGTCAGTTTCCATAAAAAAAATGTAGGGTTTTGTTTGTTTTGTTACATTTTTTTCGGCGAACAGACTGCCACAATACACCAGTGCTAAGCAGACAAGTATAGGTTTGCATCTTCCACCATGACAGCGCTAAACATGGGTGAAAAGTACATTCAAATCACAGAACACTACACTTGTCAACAACTCTATCAACAGAGAAACATCTATGACAAATGAGCTTTATCCAACACACACAGAGGTAGGGAACTCATTCAGGTAGGTTGGGGCGTGAGCATGGATTGGTTACTTACAATTCAACAAACTAACTTTTCTTTTCAACAAAAAGGCGATGTTAAAAACAGCAGGTTTACAGACATCTGTACAGATTTAGAATGAGTCTCTTAAAATCCATAAGACCGAGCAGTTCAAACTACCGTAATATTCTCGCATTATATTTAAAAAACAACAACAAAAAAACCCTTTCCTCTCTGTACACAAGCAACAACCAACAACTGAAGTAAACAGACTGTACATGGACACACATCATTTTTTGCCGTTGATACATTTAAGCCACAACGCACCATTCTTGCCTGTTGTAAGATTTCAACCAGCCTGACTGGAACACAGGCAAATGTATATCAATGGCAATAATAAAAATAGTGGCCCTCTATATATCCTGAAAGCTGCGGCTGGACAACACCTACACTATATAAAATACTACACAACTTGTACTCCTATTTAAAACTGAAGTTGTCGGTGTATACTAGTTTAACTTCCAAATACATGTACTTTGATTGGGGTCTTCACAGTGGAGGGACAAATACATGTACTTTGATTGGGGTCTTCACAGTGGAGGGACAAATACATGTACTTTGATTGGGGTCTTCACAGTGGAGGGACAAATACATGTACTTTGATTGGGGTCTTCACAGTGGAGGGACAAATACATGTACTTTGATTGGGGTCTTCACAGTGGAGGGACAAATACATGTACTTTGATTGGGGTCTTCACAGTGGAGGGACAAATACATGTACTTTGATTGGGGTCTTCACAGTGGAGGGACAAATACATGTACTTTGATTGGGGTCTTCACAGTGGAGGGACAAATATGAAGTGGAGTGGTAGAGAGGGGGACGAAACAGTGAAAAAAATGAGTATTCAAAATAATTTTGTGAGTAATGTAGTAAAGCCAGTGAAAAGGAATGTAAAAGGCTGCCACAATGCTGCACTTTCTGCATGTTTGTGTCCGTTGTACATGTACATATATATATATATATATATTTCACAAAGTACCTTGACATGTTAATTTTCAGGTACCGGTAAACGTTTTGACAGAGACATCCAACTAGGGTCGAGGAAGGGAAGAATTCACGTACACGTAACATACATGCACTCAGTTCCACAACTTCATGTCAACACGTCTGAAAAAAAAAATCTCAAACTTTGAAAACCGCTAGCGTTCACACCCACCTCCCTCTTCTATTTCACGGACTCGCTCACTCTCATCTGGACTGACAACCAGTACAGCGGATATTTGTGTTGTGCTGTAAATACTACAAACTTAACACTTCACCTGCTTTATGGAAGTGCCTGCAACTTCAAAGAATTCCACTGCCTAAACGACACACAATTTCACCCAGCAACTGACTCCAGCTGTCACGGTGCTGGCAAAACGATCATACAATTTCTATGCAGTAACATCCAACAATAAAGCAAATTCAAAAAACAAACAACAAGTAGACATATTTCATACACAGTCTTTAATCAAAAACTGCAGTCGAAGTTTATCCAACAAATATATGACTTCAAAAATATGTTCATGCCAAGACGAACCAATACGTTTCCAAGACAGAAGCATACTTTCATGCACGTTCTCTGTACACATATACATTTGTTATGTAAAGCGGTGGGTACCATATCTAGGCGTATATTTACTCGACCCACCATGAAAAAGCTACGCCAACTGTCTCTTAAAAAATTAAAAAAAAACGCAAAAAAAAACAAAAAAAAACAAACTGTGCCATTAAGATTGACCTCATAAAAGCCTCCACTTCAAAAAGAAATCCAGTTCATTCATAGGATCTGATGGAATGTCTACTAAACTTAAAGACAACAGCTACGAGCGTATAACAGAAAAACATATCCTAAGAGTCATCTTCCTAACCAGAGAAAGCACACTGTTCTATACATTTATTAACCTTCGCTGTAGGTCGCCTAAAAACTTGTGCGCCTTTGTGCACATGCACCCATACTTTAAAGTAGACACTTGCATACATCATAGGTGCAAACACACACACATGCTTTTAAGGGAGGCAAAAACGTCTCGCCGTACGTCATGGGTGCGAAAGAAGGAAGTAAACTGAATTGAATCAAAATTGCCGACACGCACACCAGCGTGATGGTTAATATCGGCCAGTTGTATAGAAAAGCGATACAAGCAACATTTTTGTCAGGTAAATTGGTTTTTTCACTTATTTTGCCAGGACTAATGTCATCATCATAGCAGCCCGCCATTTCAGTACTATGCAGAGTTTCAAGCTGTGGCGACATTCTATTGGTCACACAGATGTCTGTTGATGTTTCTGTTAGTTGCTTCCTTTCTTGTGTATTTCTTTACATTTATAATAAATAAATGCACGTATGTCCAACTGATAATACCCTCCAGAATCCTCCTTAAAAAGTATTGGTGAGTTTGCACCCACAATGCACAGCGAGGGTTCCCAACGTGTTTTTCCTTCTTGTATGGGTGAGTTTGCACCCATGATGCACAGTGAGGGTTACCAACGTGTTTTTCCTTCTTGTATGGGTGAGTTTGCACCCATGATGTACAGTGAGGGTTTACCAACGTGTTTTTCCTTCTTGTATGGGTGAGTTTGCACCCATGATGTACAGTGAGGGTTACCAACGTGTTTTTCCTTCTTGTATGGGTGAGTTTGCACCCATGATGTACAGTGAGGGTTACCAACGTGTTTTTCCTTCTTGTATGGGTGAGTTTGCACCCATGATGTACAGTGAGGGTTACCAACGTGTTTTTCCTTCTTGTATGGGTGAGTTTGCACCCATGATGTACAGTGAGGGTTACCAACGTGTTTTTCCTTCTTGTATGGGTGAGTTTGCACCCATGATGTACAGTGAGGGTTACCACGTGTTTTTCCTTCTTGTATGGGTGAGTTTGCACCCATGATGTACAGTGAGGGTTACCAACGTGTTTTTCCTTCTTGTATGGGTGAGTTTGCACCCATGATGTACAGTGAGGGTTACCAACGTGTTTTTCCTTCTTGTATGGGTGAGTTTTGCACCCATGATGTACAGTGAGGGTTACCAACGTGTTTTTCCTTCTTGTATGGGTGAGTTTGCACCCATGATGTACAGTGAGGGTTACCAACGTGTTTTTCCTTCTTGTATGGGTGAGTTTGCACCCATGATGTACAGTGAGGGTTACCAACGTGTTTTTCCTTCTTTAGAAGTATGGGGTGGTTTTACACCCACAATGTATGCGAGGCTTATATGACGTTTTTGTTGTTTGTTTGTTTGCCACCCAAATCACACACGTTTTGGTGTGCACTTTCCATATAACTGTACTGACAAAGTCACAGTTCTGTGGATCTATCATGAAAATTGATTGAGCTACGGACATATAAATGAAACGGCAAAGGTAATCATAGTAGCTTTCCTTGCTGAACACTGCTGCATGTGTGTGTGTGTGTGTGTGTGTGTGTGTGTGTGTGTGTGTGTGTGTGAAACACAACTGTTGACTAGCCAGGAAACTGAAACATCAGGAAAGGTGTTGCATTAAAAATTCCACAAGGGTGTAGATAGGTCTCTCCGCAGCTACCAATTTTAGCCAATCATAAAATTGGTCAAACTTTGCTGCAGTTTAAAGGTTTTACGAGCTAACATGAAGCAACAACAACATCAAAAAACGTCAGTCACATGTATACCACCAGTCCACACTTTTACTTTACTTTTCGTCCAACTTTTCTGATATAGTACAACAAACAGCAAACCCCCCCCCCACCCCCCCCCAAAAAGAAAAAAAAAGGGACAGATCCAACTGTCCATTGTTACATTCATGTCCACAGCTGTCATCTCTGATGTAAGATGCTGTCCATTCACAACACAAACAGGAAACACACACCATCAACAGCGCACGCCACCACTTCCAATTTCAGCCAGTTCAACAGCACTCCACAGCAGCAACTCATTTGTCCTTCCAAGTTCATTTTGTATGTTTTACACCTGCAGTTACTGCCCTTGTTACTTAGTAACAGGGGGAAGCGGTTCAAGTCTGTGACGGTACTCGGTAGAACTCCTATGGTACCCTGCCATCTGGTAAGGGGTTAAAGGAGAAACAGGACAACCGCAAATCTTGAGGTGCGACGTGAAGTCAGAGTTACAAATACTGCCACTGAACAAGTGTACCAGTTTCATTGTTGCACTTCCTTCCTACGCACATTTCTCTTCTCTCTTGCGAAAAAAGTGATAAGACTTTTTACTCACGAAAAACCGTGTGCTGTGCACACAGAATAACAGCGGAGACCGCAGTGGACACCACGCGTCCATCATTTTATTATTGCAAGGAAAGGACTCCGCACAATCACAAACTTTTCTAGATTGTAAGAATACTTGCATGATTCCACATTAAGACGCACAACAACGCAACGACACGCAACGCTCTCCTGCTTCCAAGATGTCCACATGAGGAACAAACAGCTCAGCATACACAGAAACGCAGCAGAGAGAAGATCACGAGATCTCGAATCCAGAGTGCGAGTGGAGTGCGTAGCGCAGCTTGTCACGCAGGATGGACTTCTTGGAGTAGTTGGGAAGTTTGAGGAGGTTGAAACAGGTGGAGGAAGTAGGGAGGCGACCTCCGGCTTCTTTCTTCTTGATGTTGAAGAATCCCTTCAGCACAGAGCCCACCGTGTCTCCCGTGTCCTACGATAGAAAACCAGAAACAAAGGAATCACAGAATTGGACAATTCACTGTTGAAAAAAAAAAAGACATCTGAACATTTGAAGGGATGCATCCACCTATGGGTGAATGGCTAGCGCAGGCAGTTTGACGATCTTGCATCATACTGTACGGTAAACAGATTAGAAAAAACCCCAAAATTAAAAACACCAATAATAATGACACACAAAAAGAGAGAGAGAAAAAAAAAATAGCAGGTGAACAGTCAAGAGAGAGAGAGACAGAGAGAGAGAGACTCAAGACTCAAAAAGACTCAAATGTTTTATTGTTTTAGGCCAGTGGCCCACAACAAGAGTGTGAACAGTGACACTGATAGCATGAACATTCAGATTCTATGTAACAAACATGAAACTGCATTACTACTGGACTATAACCATGATACAATATGACAGGAATCAACACAATTAACCAAGTGCAACTTCTCTCCTTTTGAGCGCTTTGTATATGTACACAGCCACATTTTTTACAATCGTTTCATTTCTACACGCAAGCAACAATGACACTCTAAACAGTGACGGGGTGCTATAATACTTGGCTGGGATTAAAAGATTTCTGATTTCTGAGATCGTAGAGAGAGAGAGAGAGAGAGAGAGAGAGCACAGTCAAAAGGCTGGCTCAGTGAAAAGTAAAGTATTATGCATACCTGGTCATCACTGACTTCCACACAGCGGATGGAGAATGGTGGCTCCAGATGAGCAAATCCCAGTAACGGTGGTTTGGAGCAGCTTGTGACAAACTGAAACAAATAAATCAACAATAATGATAATGTACCAAAGCATTGCCATCAAGCAACATTGGATCCTTGCCTGGTCTGGTTCACTCCACACGAAGGTTAACTCTGATAACTGATGCGTGTTCACGTGCACAAGCGTGTGTGTGTGTGTGTGTGTGTGTGTGTGTGTGTGTGTGTGTGTGTGTGTGTGTGTGTGCGCAAGCACATGGTCTGATTCACTCCTTGAGAAGGTTAACTCTTTGATAACTGATAATGATGTGTTTGTTCACGCGCTTGTGTTCACACATGCGTGCATGTACGTGTGTGTGTGTTTGTGTGTGTTGTGTGTGTGTGTGCTGTGTGTGTGTGTGCGTGTGTGTATGCGCATGCGCACATGTGTGCGTGCGTGTAGAAATGCTAACGGTGACAAACCTTAAGGAAGAGACTGCGCTCGGCAGGAGTGAAATCGCTATTCAGCACGTCCCAGAGCCAGTTGATGACCTTGTGGTTGTTATGGTAACCACCATAATACTGTGTGTGTCGTCTGCAAAAAAAAAAAATGAAAAAAAAAATGCCTAGAGTATCAAATATAAAATGTCCAATAATGAATATTCAATTACAAAAAAGACGAAGACAGAATATAAATTTATCCAAATCAAACTGAATCTCATTCTTAAAAAACAAACAAAAACGAAATGAAAAACAAATTCACAAATCACAGATGAGATGTTCACCGAGACGTATCCAGACACTTTACAACTATCCGTAAGCATACCTGAGATCTTCAATGTCCAGTGTTCCACTGTCTCCAGAAATAAGTTTCTGAAGTTCTGGAGCCGAGAACATGCACAGCCAGTCAGGGTGGACGACTGCCTTGAACCCACGGATGAAGGCCAGCGTCTGATCCTTGATTTGTCGGAACATGCGGAAGTGTGCCATCAGATGGACATAGCGAATCCTGCAGGGTACACAGCCGTGACGTCAGTATTTCAAGTCTCAATGTGTTTGTCAGGCATACGACGACGCTGTGGAAAGCTTTTCATCCAATGCGCTTAATCCGTGCATCAGAATAAAATAATAATGAGTATTGTATAGGCGCTTTACCCAATTTCGTGAATCGGCTCAAAGCGCCGCGAACTGAACCCAACACGCACGCTCACGTGAATTACACGCATTCTCTCACACACTGGACATAAACACATTACAATCATGTGGTGCGAAGGGTCAACTCAGCTATTTAAATTTCGGAATTTAGAATTGCATTTATTTTTCAAATTTGGTGGGCTGAACATTTCCGAAGCAGAGCCGCAGAGGGGGAGGAAGCCGGAGTACCCGGAGAGAACCCCCAACGATCGGCCTGAATGAACTGTGCCACATAGGAGAAGGAAAAATTCTTTGCCCCGAGTGGGACTCGAACCCCTGACCTCTCGCACTGGTGACAATTCTCTCAACCACTAGACAACCAACCGCCCCAGAATCAGTCGCTTGGGACACAAAACAACATCTAAGACCACTGTGGTGACTCTGGTTGGCGTATATGTTGTTCTACACACGTAAAAACGTACTGCACACTGAGCCGACGATGTTATTGGGCTGCGGACTGAACACCAACTAGACAGCGCTGACTGGTGGTTATTTTTAGCGACTTGGTCGTATCCACGTGTGGTACAGGTATGGAAGCTTTAAGCCAAAGAAAGTCATATTTCCGTACTATTAGAAGCTGCAAAGTCACGAAAACGGTCGCAATGGCCAGAAGGAACATCTACTCATTTGGCAAACAGCCTAAGAGGTTTGTAAGCGGCAGTTTTTCCTCTCAGTACTCGTTATGAACATAAAGACTTTAAGGCTGCTCAGCTCAATATTGCCATTCATACATCTTCTCTTCTAGATACAGTCATTAGTGCACTGTAGCTTCAAAATGGCCATTCTTAGGGTTAGTGGGGCACTAAACATCAGGGATGACAACAGTCCTGCCGTTCTCCGCCGTTCCGCTGTCTTTTAAAAAAATCTCCGCTGTTCTAAAACAATCTCCGCGGAAAAAAATCGAAAAGAAATTAAAAAATCATAGCTGTAGAACTTCGTCACTGAGCGATACCCCTCCCCTGACGTGGACAGAGCTGTCTATGCAGACTTGTACCCAAATGTCTCTGGCTACACGTAGTGCTGCTTTTGTTTTTTGTCTGCTCAATGCCGCGTGCGTACCAAAGTGATAATCCCCTGAACAGCTACAAACAATCTGTGAGCACTGATATGGGGATTCTGGTCCATTCAAAGTGCAAGTTATTTGTGAACAAGTTTAACATTTGTAAACAAGTCTAACAAACAAAGAAAGTCACCCATTAGCCGGCAGGATTACCAATCAAGCTGGCAAAGAGTTGGGGCAGCAAAAAAAAAGGTATTCCTAGTACTATGTACATGTACTCTGCTTATGACCGGAATAGGAAAAAAACAATCATTAACACTGACTTGTTCTCATTTGTGACAGGAATTGCGCGCCCCCCAGTGACCAGCTCGTGCGTCTCCAGGCGACCCATGCAGTCTTCATCACAGGAGAAGGTCAACTCAAGGTCGCCGACGTCTCCATCGTAATGCTGAAAATGAACAAGAAGATTATTTTCTTTTCATATCGCACAGTTCTTGGATACCATCTGAAAAGATAAATCAAAAGTGAGCTACTGCTTCAACCCAAAAATCTGAATAAGAAGAGACTGGGCCTGGCACCCATGAAGCTTGATCAGGGGCAGAAATGACCAAGGATAAAAAAGAGGAAAATATTCCCTGTGGTATGGTGAACCAGCAACAATGTGTGTCCAATGTGCTTGACTTCTGCTGATGAGCAGAGTGTGGATATGTGCCGTTCATGGATTTGGCTGTTTGAGAATTCTTCTGGAGGGCAGAAATGATTTATTTTTCTCCAGTGGACCTTGACTTCTGAAAAGTGAACATCTGCCAAACGGCCTAAACTTTTGACGTCTGTGTAATCACAGCTTACCTTGATGTAGCTGAGACTTTTGGCCAGCTCGGCATCCAGCGAGGGGAGCTCATCCAGGGAGCTGTAGGTGGAGCTCTGCTGGTGACCCAACATCTGGGTCAGGAAGAAGGGAGCGAACGGGACATCCACCACAATACCCTGAAAGTGAAACCCAAGAGCAAACATGCCGACAGTCAGACTATGCCCAAAAGGTCTCAGCTGTCATGCATGGTCCAGGGCTAAGAATGGTCAGGCCTAAAAAGGGAGGACATCTGCGCGGTGGCAAGTTCATGACGCGCGGCGGCAAGTTCGGAACGTGAAATGCTATAAAACGGCGTGACAAACACAAACTGAACAATCAGAGCAACAAAAGTCTATCTACATGCTTAAACAGCATCAAGATAGCCCACTGTGTGTCTGACATGTTAACCAACACTTTCAAAATATACAAAACACAACACTCTGTACTTACATACATGTATATTTGTAAACATTACAGACCGAAAGCGACAGCTCAGAGTCAACACTTTCAACTGCATCAAGATGACACACAGTGAGCCTAAACCCTCAATTTCAACCTTTTCTGATCATTCAGCTCATAGAAATATTTACATTATATGGCTGGTAGCTCTAAACCACAAGTCCATTCATGTTTGGTTGAAAATAGACAGCCGTTGTCCTGAATGACCATATGACAACAAGCTGCATTTAAGAAAATTTATATACCCCTTCAGACTCGTCCTCGCAAGCTTGTGTTTGGACGTACCCACGTGTTTCTCCAGGGCGACTGAATAATTCAGTCTGATGCGACCTTTCGCGCCGTAGTTGATTTCGCAGCAACATAGCGAGAAAAATGCCGATCCTGGCGCATCAATCTTTCGGATAAAGCTGCCCAATTTCTCGTCCTCTACTTTATACTCGATCCAGTCCCATTTGCAAGGGTTTCGAGAACCGGAATCATTCACTTTCTGGCCAGGCTGAACAACGTTTCGACACGCCGCCATTGTTACTTCCACCGGAAGTGAAAAGAAATAGGGTAGACATGCGCACACGCAACTTCTCGTTGAATCGAGGTCACGGCCAACTCCGACTGGTCGTCTGCAATCGAACGGGCAAATTCGCGAGTGGGTTGGGTTTTTTTTTGCGCTTTTTTTTCGGCGGAAACGACCAGCTTTTCGGCGGATCAAGGTTTAAAAAAGGCGGAAAAGGCGGACAATTCTTAGCCCTGATGGTCATATTTCTCACCTGAAGCACCTTCAGGCTGAAATTATTACCTAATATGGTCATTTATTTATTGCTTTATCCCGTAACCACGGGGGCGGTCGGTGGTCTAGTGGTTACGAGACTTGTCACCAATGCGAGAGGTCAAGGGCTCAAGCAAAGAATTTTTCCCTCTCGTATGTGGCACCGTTCATTCGGGCCGATCATCGGGGGTTCTCTCCGGGTACTCCGGCTTCCTCCCCCTCTGCTTTGGAAATGTTCAACCCACCAAATTTGAAAAATAAATGCAATTCTAAATTCCGAAAATTTAAACAGCTGAGGTGACCCTTCGCACCACGTGATTGTAATGTGTTTATGTCCAGTGGGTGAGAGAATGCATGTGATTCACGTGAGCGTGCGTGATGGGTTCAGTTCGCGGCGCTTTGAGCCGATTCATTAAATTGTGTAAAGCGCCTATACAATACTCATTATTATTATTATTATTAAAATGTCTCAGCTATCATGCATGGTCACATTTCTCACCTGAAGCACCTTCAGGCTGAAATTATTACCTAATATGGCCATTTATTTATCCCTTTATTGCTTTATCCCGTAATAAACGTTTCATCATCATCAACATCATCATCATCATCATCTCTCACTGTACCTCATACACAGCTTTGCCAAGCATCTTGCCGACAAACTCAAACAAGGCGAGGTGGTTCTCCTGAATGTAGGACGTGGAAGATGGGTAAAGCTTCTGCTCTGAAGTCACCTGCCACACACATACACAAATACACACACACACATACACAAAACATCACCCCCGCCTGAACATTACAAATGCAGTACTTATCCAACAATTTCCCTTTGAAACACCCTACACCATACTCAATCAACTACAAACATCCTTTGGACCCCAAAAGACTTCAGCATCACATCAGTGCACATTCATCTGTACCCAGTACATGAAATGTGACGATGAGATAAACAACACACGCACAGCAACAACCAAGTGGCACCAAAGAAATATATATCTGTATATTCTTCAACTTTATTACTAGCATCCTTCAGACAATAAAATACTTCAGTCACCTCGGTGCACATCTGTCTGTGCTTGACATTCAAAAACTGACCTTGAAGAGGTTGAGTCCGGGGTCAAACACCCTTGCGATGGTTTCTTCCAGGAATTCTTTGAACACACCGTCCTGATCTATACCAGCTTCATCCAGACCCTGATTATCAAACAAACACCATGGTAACAACCTGTGGAACCAAATGCTTAAAAAAAAAAAAATCCCCTGAAATATACCAAGCAATAAAGAAAACGCTGATTTTTTTTTTTCCAATGGTTTTTAGGCTGTTGCAGAAAGTCTCAGAGGGTGACTTTTACACCCAAAGAAGCTTTTGTCGGTCAAGTGCACATTTACTACAGCAAAAGTCAGCAGACTCAACCATTCTTCAACACACAAGTGAAGTACCATGCAGCCATCCTGAGAAATGTGAGATTGTGTGTTCACACGTGTGTGTGTGTGTGTGTGTGTGTGTGTGTGTGTGTGTGTGTGTGTGTGTGTGTGTGTGTGTGTGCGCGTGCATAATTATGTGCGTGTCTAAACAAACACAGGTAACGTGTGTGTGTGTGTGTGTGTGTGTGTGTGTGTGTGTGTGTGTGTGTGTGTGTGTGTGTGTGTGTGTGTGCGCGTGCATAATTATGTGCGTGTCTAAACAAACACAGGTAACACGTGTGTGTGTGTGTGTGTGTGTGTGTGTGTGTGTGTGTGTGTGTGTGTGTGTGTGTGTGTGTGCATAATTATGTGCGTGTCTAAACAAACACAGGTAACGTGTGTGTGTGTGTGTGTGTGTGTGTGTGTGTGTGTGTGTGTGTGTGTGTGTGTGTGTGTGTGTGTGTGTGTGTGCGTCTGTGTGTGTGTGTGTGCGTGCGCGTGCATATGTGCGTGTCTAAACAAACACAGGTAACACGTACAGTTGCACAAGAATTCCTGTGATGATAAACGACCTACCTGTTCATTGATAAACTTGACCCGGATTACGCCTTTCAGGGCTCGTGGTGGTAACTGAGCAAGCTGTCTGTAACCATCCTGTATAGAAAACAAACAAACAAACAAAAAACCCACTGTAAGTGTAACCAGAGAACTAAATCAACAATTTGACAATCTCTTTTCATTCTGCAAGATGCTATGAGAATGATTCAATTACGCTAAAAACCAAAAAAAAAGAAGAAAAAAAAGCCAGATACAAACAGTCAAACCTCAACGATCCGGCTGCGATGGACAGTGATGAGTGTGGATTGAGGGGACGCGCACACTGACTCTGTCAGTCCCAACGTGTCTTTCTCTTTCATGACGTCCTTTCTGAACAGCATCACACGCTGAAAGAAAAGAACTTTTAAATAAACAATCAATCATTAAAATTTAAAAAAATTAAATATAACACATTTAAGTAAACAATAATACAAATTTTAAAAAGTAAATACACTAAAAACTTTTAAAATAAATGGAAAAATAATGGATGAATAAATAACAGAAAAATTATGCTCAGGAGCATACAGCCCTTCCAGTAGTTTGGTTCGGTTTTAGATCATTCTGTTTCCATCCAAGACTCACATGTCCACGAGCTTCTTTCTGTGATGCCCCGCTGGCAGACAGCTTGCTGCCTGTGCAATTTACGAGCAACCAGAAACCACAATGCATGTGCATGTACCAAAATCTGTGCTAGGCAAAATGGTCTGATAACAAGCTGCAAATCTGGGCACAAAAAGTGTTGGGGTTTTATTCTTCCAGAAGAGTTTTGAGTATTTTTTATTTTTGTCTTTCTGAGCTTTGTCAGTCATGCTGGTAGTCATTTCCACTCATTTCACCTCTGCTAGAAAACGCACGTGGGCGTAAAGTTGAGTAAAAAAAAAAAGTGTCCATGAAATGCACACGGTGACCGTACCTCACAGAAAGGAATGATATGTGGAACTTGCTGCATGAGAAACTGCGCTGTCTTTTTCCCGTGTTCCAGCTCCCCAACAAAGTGACTGGGTTTCACGTCCCTACAATGGAAACGCAACAGACGCTTGAGACAAACATCACCAGCGTACAACCAGAAACTAATACCCCTTAAACGCCCATTCAAAGATCACACGTTTGCATGTAAATCTTCAGACCACTAGGACCCACTTCAAGCCACTGCTACGCAATCTGCGGTGGTCTTGGGCCAAGTGGGAAGGTATTACTGTGAGTAATAGAGTTGCTCTTACTGGTGTGCAGTGGCTTGTTCTTTTTAACCAGTTTTTCCTTATACTGGGCAGGGGTTGTAGGGCTTGGGGTCTTAAGAGTTATACTGTTAACTTGAACAAAGGCAAACAAACCAAAAATTTCAAGAAGCGCACCGGCCCCCGTAGTGTAGTGGTTAGCACTTCGGACCATGGGCCGGGAGACCAGGGTTCGAATCCCAGCCGAGGCAAGCGGGATTTTTCCTACCTAGGTCGGCTCCTACCCAGAGCGGGTGTGCTATGGGCCCAATGGGGAGGCTGTTGCCACACAGCCGAGATTCACCCACTTCACGGGTGCGACTTTGGGGGTGCTTCCCTTGGTATGACACGTCTTATGATGTGGATGATTACACGGCCGGCACCGCAGGTGCCGTAGTTCCCGGGCCTGGTGAACGCCGGGATATTTATAACGGGAAGCGTGGAATGCGGCCCTGTCCCGCAGTCCCAAACCACACGGACCTCCATAGCATCATCTTACCATCATCCTCATCTCCATCATCATGCATAATAAAAATTGCCCCAGCCTTCAAGCCCTCAGTGGATTCCACCCATGACCTGGGAGGAACACCACTGGAGCTGGCAAAAAGAGTTGGGGCAGCCAAAAAACAAACAAACAAAAAAAAAATTTCAAGAAGCAGAAACGCAGCAATACCTGACAAGCCAGTGCTCTGGGGGAGCGAAGCTTCGTCTTGCATCCCTTTCATGCAGAATTCTCAGGAGTGTCAATGCTGAGCTAAAGACGTCACTGCTTGGTGCCACCATTATATCTGAAACACCAACGTAAGATGGGAGTTGGTCTAGTGGTTAAGGTATCCGACTTTGGATCCTGCGCTGCCTGGTTCGAGTCCCCGGCGGGCAGGAATTTAGTGGCGGTTTTTACTTTCCAAATTGAGTCAAAATCACAAGCAGACTCGTTTACGGTGTGTCTCGCCTTCATGTACACACGCACGCACAATGTATAATTTATCAACCGTGCACATTAAGAATCCCATTCCGAACGGGAGAAGCTGTAGAATGGAAAAACAATCACATGCTATGCATGCTGGAAAAAACAAAAACAAAACAAAAAAAAAAACCCACAACAAGGGTGACACCGTACAAAGGTGGTGGTGGTGGTGGTGGTGGTGGTGGGTGTGGGTGTGTGTGAGGGGGGGGGAGGAGGGGGAGGGGGGCACGGGGGATGGGGGCAAGGGGGGAGGGGGAAGAATTTCCCTTACCATGGTAATGGGACTTCAGAACATACCAATACCAATAAACGTGAAGACCATGTAATGACACAGAGTCGTTTCATGAAACACACCTATGTGTGTGCCGCAAGGGTAATGAAAATGAACCAAAAGTGCATCTAAAGTGGTGGTACAGTAATAGTACAGCATCTGCTGTCATCAGACATTTCTTTTTTGAAGCCAAAATAGGGTCACCCACAAGCATAATACCAACAAGGATAAATGGTACTTGAAGGGCGTATTTCTTTCAATAAAACTCAATGCGACAATCACTCACCAACACTCACACACATTTTGAAAAGATGGACACACAAATGGATACACCTCAAATATGAGCTCAGAATCATTCCAACCTCTCCGTGGACGACCCCTAAACCCCACGAGTTTCTTTGTGCTCACTGCTATCAACTCTTTGCAGTGACTGCTTCCTTTTCCTGTAAAAGTGATCACTCCAGAGAAGCTCTGACATTTCTAACGTAAAAACGTCACAGAATTACCTATAAGGTTGTTCCAGATGACCCTGAAGACGAACAGATTGAGGAATTCGCTCATCTTGATGTAGTCGTTCATGGTAAAGATGTGTCGCTGTTCGTACATCTCCACATCGTCCAGCGTCCTGAGCACACATGAAACAAAATACAATAATTAATGCCTGCTTTCAGCAGCCATTCGAAGGACCAAGCAGAAATGGCCTTCATGGATAGGGGAATGCTTTTTGTTATCATCCACATCATAAGATGTGTCATGCCGAGGGAAGCACCCCCAAAGTCGCACACATGAAGTGGGTGAGTCTCAGCTGTGTGGCAACAGCCTCCCAATTGGGCTCATAGCACAACCGCTCCGGGTAGGAGCCGACCTAGGTCGGAAAAATCTCGCTTGCCTTGGCTGGGACTCGAACCCGGATCTCCCGGTCCATGGCAAGAAATGCTTACCACTACACTACGGAGGCTGTGTTTTTTTCTCTATATGGGGCACTCCTCTTTATGTTAATTTACTAGTAGTCATAGTATTTTTAAATGCATGACACAGACATTCAAAAACACGTCTGTGCTCATGTTATTACATGGCTGGCAGTCTCAATTTTTTTCTTTTTAAACCGTGCGACAAACAGTTGGAAAAGCTATCCATACTCACGTTATTAAATGGCTGGCAGTCTCGCAGAACAATGTGAGAAGAGAGAAAACCGGATGTATGGTAGAGTTGGGTGCCTGTGTCAGAAGTTCCAGGAATGTCTTCAGTCCGCACGTGGGTCCCAGGTCACACAGGAATCGCCACAATAAGGGCAGAAGGGTGTCTGTGTAGCTCAAGCCTGAGAGACAGCGTATAAATGGAAAGAAAATTCAAACATGACCATACGAACCGTAAACACAGATCATCACAAAGTCCTATCAGCTTTATACTACATCCATGGTTGACACTCTTAAGCTTAAGAAAAAAACCTAGGTCGAGGTGCACGGTTGCTGTGTTTCATAGCTGAGCTGGCCCTTCGCACCACATGATTGTAATGTGTTCATGTCCAGTGTGTGAGAGAATGCATGTGATTCACATGAGCGTGCGTGTTGGGTTTAGCTCGCGGCGCTTTGAGCCAAATATTTTGGATAAAGTGCCTATATTAATGAGCTTATTATTGTTATTATTATTATTATTGCTCAACAGCACAGCAGGTACAGCCTGAAAGGGCCGATATGAAGCTGCATAAACAAACAAAAATTCTTACCTCCCAGAATATCCATTCTTAATTCTGTGAGGGTTTGCAAGGTTGTGCGGTACAAGGCACACGGCAGGCAGGTTGCCATGGAGATGGAGCTCTCCAGCTTTATCTTCGGCAGGTTGTTCTTGCTGGACGCTTTCTCGAACGCTTTCTTCAAAATATCTAGGGGAAAAGGATAAAACGTGGTTGACAGCATCTGCATACTGCCCCATGGATAAGCGCATGGCATAAAATACGTGGACAGAATGCATGGTGGTGGAGGGTAATCACGTCAAAAGAAAATATTGCAAAATGTTTTGTGAAAATTTGATAAGCAAGGTACTGATCTAATACATCTCGTCGTCCTTGAGTGCTACATATACGTATCTATTTTCTTCTAACTGGAATTACTGTCATTACGTTGCAAGTCACCTTTGACATCAGGGTTTCCATTCCCAATGAAAAATAATTAAGATATCTACTGACAATTTTAAAGTATGGAAAATATAATTACAGTATCATGAAATCTTGCCGAAATTCTATAGTTTCTGGCCTCTTTCTCTGTTTCTCCTTCTCCTGTTTTACTTTCTGTCTTCTTTCTTTTGTTTTTCCTAACTTGTTTGGCAATCTTTCACATGCTTGTACGCTTGTAAGCACTGAACACCTGGAGTTCCATGTAAATATACACAATCAAAACGAGACCCAAAAAATCGGGTGAAATAATTCCAAGCTCAAATATGCAGGACATTCATTAAAATCATTCAAAATTCCAATTCATTATTATTCAGACATGTTTAATCACAAAATCAGCGACAAATTTAAACGTTTTTGGAACACACTTGTTTGGAATATTTTTATAAAGGAAAAAAAAAAAGAAGATGGAAAAAACTTCAGCAAGCTGGACAATGAAACGAACAACACACGCATGCTGAAAGCAGCGTTTCACAACTTGTGTACTTGCGGGCAGACGGTACTTTACGAAACACTCTATCAAATAAGATATCAAATTCACAGGAAGTAAGCTTACAGCAATCACACATCAAACAAGACATAAGCATGGAAGCTAAGTCAAAATCCTTAATCAACATGGGCTCTTTGTGACCTCATTTGTTTCTGGAAGAGTTTACCTCAGTGTCTACTTCAAGACAATTACTTAGTAAGCTAAAATGTCTTTGGGTGTGTCCACTGTGCATTGCTGTATATTTTCTACCGTCCTATTCTCGTTGAGCAACATCTCTCACTTGGCCTGCACGCGACAGACCGCTCAAGCTTGGAAATACGACCACCACCATGCATCAACAGACTACAAAAGCATCTTATGGTCATGAGGAAGATTTCTCATCTGATCTCACTTACTTTTTGAGGGGGAGGGGTTGGAGGTTCTGCTGTTGGAATGAGAGCTGGTGTTGACTTGGACATACTCGACAAGCGCCGTGAACAGCAGGCGTATCATTCTGTCGCTCCAGAGAAGCTGTAGCTGTCGCACCACGAATGGCATTGCCTCATGTAGTCTGGAGACGAGACGAGAGGAGATCAGCACAAAACAACGTAGTGTAACTTTGAAGCAGTCAGCACTTAACCTTGAGAATGTGCCGTTTGTCTATGCAGCACGTGGAAGAAACAATAACAACAACAAGTTAGACAGGGACAGGGTACCAGGTGAATCTGTATCTGGGAATAATATAGCCTGAATGTGTTAAACGCTAGATTTTGATGCACAGTTTACACAACCTTAATGTTCATGCAGCTGTCATTCTCATTATGTTGCCAGCAAATCAGACCACAGGTACAACTGATTTTACACTCACAGTATGTTGACCATTCTGCACAAGGAAAGTGTCTCTTACATTTAGCGACTGAAAGAAACTGCAATACAGTACATGTACCTTTGCACTTCTGAAGAAACAGCAATGTGACTCTCTTGCACGAATTTGCATTCGCGCGCGCGCACACACACACACACACACACACACACACACACACAAACTTACACATCTGCACACATACACACACAGACACACATAAGCATATGCAGACATATGCATAAGCACACACAAGCGCACATACACACACACACACACACACACAGAACAGCTGACCTCTGATTTGTACTCTGTGAGAACCAGCCCAGCACGGGATGCCAATGTGTGAGGTTGGAACGTTTACTCTGTACATACAGCTTACACTTCTCCAACAATCGAATCATCACAGTCTGAAATGTAAAAAAAAAAAAAAAAAAAATTGTAATCACAGAGAAACTGATAAAATTTCAATTTCAAAACATGAACAACAGCAACATATCACCAGATGGAAAGCCAGTATTTTGGTGATTTACTGCCTTCACGTAGCAACAGAACAATGCGAATATTGACTGACATTTCCATTTCACTCAGTTTGTATTGCTTCATTGTACTTTCTCGGGAAATTCGCAAATTTTGGTTGCCTCTGCTAACGCAAATGTGCCAGAAGCACGTGTGCATGGATCACATTACAGAGGGAGAAACAGGTTGATGTACGGCTGGACATTGAAACTGAAACCTTTTTTTGTTTTTTTGTTTGTTTTTGTTTGCTCCTTGGTTTTTAACCAGACCTTCAAATTCAAGATTTTTTACTGTAAAAAGCGGTCAGAAAGTTAAGGTTATTACGGTTTCTAAAGCCAATATGCAGGGCTCCCTAAACTGTGCGTCTGTGCGTAATTTACGCACTGAAGTAAAAATTTACGTACTAAAACAAATTCTAGGGGGTACGTTGAAGCATTATGAACGCGATCTGTGCTTAGCTTGACGCACTACCTCTGCACTACCGTGCGTACGCCTATAGGCTTGATCGAGTGAGTGTTCTCCCTTGCCTTGGCCGCGTTCAGTTCGGTTCTGTTTTTGGTTCTGTTTAACGCTCGCAGGCGTTAACTGTCTACTCCTGCAGATCAGCGGCTACTACAGCCACTCTCGCGTAGTGAACGTGCCCCATCTTTTTCCGCTTCTGCCCTCGAAACTATGGACGAAAGATTTTAGAGTCAGTGCTCTTGTTACCGATCGGATTCGCTTTCTCTGTGACGAATCATGCCACCGAAAAAAGTGAAAGTTCAAAAGACTATGGACGTTTTCGTCAGTGGAAAAGTTGTGGAGGGGCTCGAGCCCTCGCCCGGCAGCGGGTGCACTTCGGCGTTGCATAGCTACGATTCAGACGTCGCATCAGAGTCGGCACATAGCAGCGGCAAAAAGTCGGAGTTTCCAACTTTCAAAACTGAATTGTACCCACTTCATTTAATTATATGATTTGAAGTTGATAAAATTCAGTTTTGCACACACACACACACACACACACACACACACACACACACACACACACACACACACACACACACACACACACATCTGTTCAGCAGTATTTACTGAATTTATAATTCCATGCACTAAAAACTTGAGAAATGATTCTGACCCTTTAAAAATTGAAAGTGGAGGTACAAAGACCCCCTAAAATTTTGAACTGGGGGTCAGTGGACCCTTTAGGTCTGTGGCTTTTAGGGAGCCCTGATATGGGTCCAGGGACTCTTGCTATCGCTTTACCTGTCACTGCAAGCCAGTGTACTATTGTGCTTGTAGAAGAAACTGGGGTTTTTTTGTTTTTTTTTGTTTTTTTTACTGAACTGAATCTCTAAAGCAAAAGCAATGAACATGTAATTTTTTGTAACACTACTCACCATGAAGTCTGTGGTGTTTTCTACCAGACCCTGTGAGACAAACACGAAATGACACCTGTTTATTATTTGAACCAAACAACTGTTGCAACAACACATAAAACTAGCAACAGTTACTAGTAGAACCCCTCCCTCTCTCGCTCTCCCCCATCCTGCTGATTTACCATGACTTTGGATTGATTTAGTCTGCCCTCGCAATTCTGTCACAATGTATTTAATAATAATAAAAATAATAATAGCTCTTATATAGCGCTAGTAGTCTGCTCAAAGAGCACTCAGTGCGCTACACACACACATTCTCACGCATACATGAAACACTAATTACGTGTGCGGAAGGGGGGGGGGGGGGGTAGATGATACTACAGATCATATGCTGTCTTGAATAGATAAGTCTTTAGTTTTGATTTAAACTGTGGGAGGGTCTGGGTGTTCCTAAGGGAGGGTGGCAGAGAATTCCATACCTGGGGGGCACAGAAACTGAAAGAGCGCTCACCGAAGGTTTTGAGATTGAACTTGGGAACCTTCAGGAGCTTTTCCGATGAGGAGCGGAGAGTACGAGAAGGTTCATACGTGGTAAGTTTGTCGGAAAGATACTGAGGAAGGGACTGCTCAAAATGACGGAAGGACAGTGTTGCAATTTTGTACTTGATGCGGTACACAATGTTCCACTCTGAGCGTAACCGTAAGCTACGCTTGTTCTGACTCATTAGTTGTTAGGTTTCTACAACTTTTGCAATGACCTTGTTTAAACCAACAACTTGTAAGGGGTTAGAAACAAAACAATGTAATGTAGTACAACGCTGTATTTGTCACCGAGCTCTAAGAATTCATATATGACCCAATTAAGAAATCCTATCTACCCCAATGATAACTATCAGTAATACTCAAAGCACTGCAAAAAATGGTAACAACATACACTTGACTCATACTAGGAAAAGCATTCGTTTGCATGCAGCTTAGTAACCCAACAAGGAAACACAAATACGAGGCTAAAGAAATCTCGAATGCAAAAGAGTAAATTTTTACCTCTAATTCTTTGTTCCCAAGCTGGATCATGTTCGCTGGAAAAAGAAGGGGGAAAACAAAGTTATGTTTTCTTTCAAACGCAGCGTCCGTGTTTTGAACTTCTACAGATGTGTGTCTGTTTGTGAGTGCGTAGGCGTGCGAGATTAGATTTACTTGTGTGCGTGACTGAGGCTTCTGTTAGTGCAAGTTCTATTTGTTATTATTAATTTTTTTTTATGATGGCCTATAATTTCCCTTCTGGGATTAATAAAGTAACCTGAATTGAACTGAACTGAATTCTCTATCAAAATATTTGAAGAACATGCTTACAAAATCAGCAAATATCACGTCTTTTACCCCCCCCCCCCCTCGCCCCCATCTTTTGTTTTCACTGGATATGCAGCCAGTGGTGATCTCAAGGGGGAAGGCATATAGTGGAGATTCTGTTTACAGCCAGTGGTGATCTCAAGGGGGAAGGCATATAGTGGAGATTCTGTTTACAGCCAGTGGTGATCTCAAGGGGGAAGGCATATAGTGGAGATTCTGTTTACAGCCAGGGGAGCACAGCACTGTTTTTGACTTCACTCTAAAGAGCTCGCTTTACCAGACGACACTGCATGCATGTGCCTTTCTTACCAAACCAGGCTGGGGAATTGCTGAGGGGAAAAAACCAAAAAAACAACTGAAACATAAGCCAAGGTGCAGACTGAGGCACCGCCCTGCTGGGGGACCATGGGGGCAACGCCCCACTTCAGAAAACAAATTTTAGTATATTTACAGGCATTTAGCAGCCTCTCCTAACACCCACAAAGTAAAATACTGCCTTGGTGCTGACATGCAAGTCTTAAAACATAAAGTTAGACTGTCTCATACGGCATTACATGTACATATCATGATATATGACTGTGTGTGCAACCTCCCCCCCCCCCCCCCCAAATTTCCTTTGGCTGAAACTTAGATTTGGGGGGGGGGGGGGGGGGGGGGGGGGGCTGACAGGATAGGAAATTTGGCTGGAAATTGCCAGATGACTGAAAATTCCCCAGCCTGCAAACGACACAGTGCGCATGTGCTTTTCTTCTTTTAGGGTACTTTTTCGTCCACTGAGCCGCCCCTAATTTTGCCGCAAGAGTGGCCGGTTTTAAAGACTAATTCTAATTCCACCCCTGATTATGCTCGTCACACCAAAAACAGATTACCCATCAGGCAGAGCGCATAATTGCCCTCCAGCGTATTGAAGATGATGCGCGTGCTCTGCTCGCAGGTCATCAGCTCCAGGCAACGTTTGAATACTCGGTGGGTAACCAGCAGCTCCAAGCACTGCAAAAGGTGCATATCAACAGACAAAGTGAGCTGTAGTAACAGGGATCCACGTTTGTACTGCGCTCATGATGTGTTTGTCAGTAAACATGAAATGACTGACCCAACACAACAAAAGTACTGTACGTGTACATGTACAATGATCAGATATACTCATCGACGTATAGATCTAGACGCACCGCGGTGCTGGAAGTGTGACGCCGCCGGGCGCCATGTTCCTAGTACCTCAGTGGTGCCAGACGCTATCAGCGCGCATCCGATTTACTGATCTACACTGACGTGTTCTCACAATTTCCTGGTGAGTTTTATTTTCACACAAGGAGTGATATCTGAAAGTAAGTCTCCCTTCTTTGTTTTTCCTGTGTTTCTTTGAACAGAGAGAGAGAGAGAGAGAGAGAGAGGGGGGGTGGGGGGGGGGGGTCTTGAAGTGCCTACAAGCATATATATTTATATTCTTCTTTTCTTCTTCTTTTCCAGGAGACTGTGCGGCACAAACTATGTCTTGTTGTTGTGTAGCGTTTGGTTGTTCCAACCGGAAAAATGCTAAAGGAAAATCTTTTCACAAGTAAACTTCTGTGTTTTTCTTTTTGTTGTCAGTTAATATTTTAGACCTAATTATACTGAATGATGCTAGCGATCGTTGATCTACAAAAAGTTGTAAGTGATCGACTGTTTTTGTTTCCAGGCAGTCAAATGACCTACTGATTCTGTAGACGTGAAAGTACAGTAGACGTGATTCTTGTTAGATCTATCAGATCTTTCTGCTAATCAAATCTAAGAGGTGTGTGTGTGTGTGTGTGTGTGTGTGTGTGTGTGTGTGTGTGTGTGTGTGTGTGTGTGTGTGTGTGTGTGTGTGTGGCTGTGTCTGTGTGTGTGTGACAGAACAAACCTTGCCTCTACCACTGACGATACTTTTCCGGCTGTCAGTCTATTCAGTTTGTTGTACGGCTACCAGTAAACTGGGAGTAGAGGTGAACTCAGTTTTTTTCCCCACTATTTTCATGGGTATGTACTGACAGCCTCACTACTGACAAAGCAATAATAAAGATAATGCAGCTAAATCAATACTTGTCTTGATTCATCACAATATTGCTCTCTCTCTCTCTCTCTCTCAATATTGCTCTCTCTCTCTCTCTCTTAATATTGCTCTCTCTCTCTCTCAATACTATCGCTCTCTCTCTCTCTCTCAATATTGCTCTCTCTCTCTCTCTCTTTGTGTACCATGCCATGATAGCCACAGCGGCCCAGGCTCTGTGTGTGTGTGTGTGTGTGTGTGTGTGTGTGTGTGTGTGTGTGTGTGTGTGTGTGTGTGAGAGAGAGAGAGAGACAGAGAGAGAGAGAGAGAGAGAGAGAGCCTCAGTGGAGAGAGAGAGAGAGCGCCACAGAACAAGAATGTGTGCTTTTTTTACGCCTGTGGCCAGCCACGCTTTTAGCGTGGTCGACTGCTTTGCGGCTAAGAGAGTTAGGCCTAATGTGTCACGATGCGCAGCTACAGAAACCACAAAATCATGAACCGCATAACGTTGGGTACTCGACCAGCCTCTGAGTTCTGGTATCAGCAAGATGGCCGCCGCGTAGCGACACTCGCAAGCAGCGGTGGCAGCGTGCGGCGGTGCGTCTACATCTATATGTCTGTGGATATACTATATAGAAGTTTGAGTTCATGTACAGCTGAAAGGCCTTTTTTTTTCGTAATTTCTTTTTGGGCATTTTTCCACAGACAAACATAGACGAGAAACAGTAACACTGACAGTGCACAGTGCGGGCACAGTTTCCACATGGTGTAAAACGTAAGGCAGACCGGTTGACGATAGCAGTTGTAACAAAAGAATGCTTGAACTATACAGGACATGACGAGCGCAAGTTTAGCTTTCCTGCCCCCTCACTCTGGAACACACTACCTGCTGGCCTGAGAGACCAGTTGGACATAGATCGTTTCAAGTCTGACTTGAAAACGCATCTGTTCCGGCTGGCTTTCGACTAAGCCCGCTTACCTCCTCCTGATTCAGCTCCTGCTGCTGCTGCTGCTGTGTGTGTGTGTGTGTGTGTGTGTGTGTGTGTGTGTGTGTGTGTGTGTGTTTGCATATTTGTTGGTATGATTGCAGGAGTATGCGCATTGAGTCACTTTGTGACAATTTTGCGCTATATACAAGTACAATTCATTATTATTATTATTATTATGACAGATATAGCAGGCATTCACTAGTCCAAAACAAAGCGTTTATACAGTTGCCAATATTGCCAGAACAATGCTGCATCATCATTTACGTGGCACGTATATTTTTCGAAAAAATATCTATTCTTGAACTCTCTTTGAAAAAACTGTTCACATTCAAGCACCTATGCAAGGCCATTGTTTCTCTTCAGAAATCAACAAGCAGCATGTTACCCTTACTGTAACAACCATGCAGTTATGTGAATTAAGTGAAACACAATTATGTCTCCGTATGATACCGCACACGAAAGTGATCTCTGATTTCTAGGAAAAAAAAAAAAAACAAACCTCTGTGGCGATGTTGGACAGATGGAGAATAAGGGCGGGCACAGACAGAATGTGAAGGAGAAACACGTTCAACAGGTTTTCCGAGAAGTTTGCACCCAGCAGTGGCCTGTGAATGTGTGAAAACATGTACGTACACACACACACACACACACACACACACACACACACACACACACACACGCACACACACACACACACACACAGACACACACACACACACACACAGACACACACACACACACACACAGACACACACACACACACACACAGACACACACACACACACAGACACACACACACACACACACACACACAGACACACACACACACACAGACACACACACAGACACAGACACACACACACACACACACACACACACACACACACACACACACAGACACAGACACACAGACACACAGACACACACACACAGACACACAGACACACAGACACACAGACACACACACACACAGCTTATTTAACAGTAGTTTTCATCAACACACTTCAAAGCAAACCATCCACAACAACTAGAACTGTATCAAGGCTAAAAATGGTCCATAACTTGAAAGCAGGAAATACAGAGTGAAAGGTTATCATATTTTTGACGGTTTTATCACGTATTGCATCTCCTTCTGGACAGTGTGACTATAGTTTTTGTGGGTTCAATATTTCATTGCTGAACTCGTCAAAACAGTGCTCTTGAGAACTGTGTCCGCAAATATTCGAATATTACATTTTCTATGCACCCAATGTTAAAGTCGAATAGTGTGTGCAAATATGTATGATCTCGACCTCACCTGATGGCGACCGTCAGGACTGCTGTCAGTGTTGCTTTACTGAACACAGGTCTCGATCGCACCAGGCCATTGGTCAAAAGAATCTGCGAGAAACATAATAATTAATAATAATAATGAATTGTACTTATATAGTGCAAAAATTCTCACAAAGTGACTCAATGCAAAGTACTCCCGCAATCATACCAACAAATATGCAAACACACACACACACACACACACAGCAGCTGAATCAGGAGGAGGTAAGTGGGCCTAGTCGAAAGCCAGCCGAAACAGATGCAATTTCAAGTCAGACTTAAAACGATCTATGATCGACTGATCTCGCAGACCGGCAGGTAGTGCGTTCCAGAGTGACGGGGCAGCAAAGCTAAACGCGTGCTCGCCGACTGTTTTGAGGTTTCGACGGGGAACTTTCAATAGTTTTTGAGAAGAAGAACGAAGAGTGCGTGCTGTTTGGTGGACTGTAAGGGAATTTGAGAGGTAGGCCGGAAGAGCTCCTTCGAAAAAGCGAAATACCAGTATGCAGATTTTGCTGATTTTACACAAATCAAATCATTTCCACTTTGAATGGTTGACTGGTTCTTGGTGGTGCAGGGGTAAGGACACAAATCAACAGTGGGGTCACGCACAGTGTTCGTTTGGAGAACCCTGCTTGGCAAGAGTGCTAGTTTGTAGTGTTTTTTGTTGTCATGAAAAAAACCACATGATTTTCGTGATTTTTTTAATTTTGTAGGCCAAGGTGCATGCCAGGGGGCTGCAACAAGAGGCAAGCTGACAGTGAAGCTGGGACTTTTTCGTACCAATGGTCGCACTGAAGGCTAAGGTGTATGTAATAGAAATGAAAACAAAAACAACCCCAAAATACACACACATACACACACACACAACACTAAAGGCACTGACCTCAAGCACTGGATACAGTCCTTTGGTGTTGAGATGCCCCATGACGTTGTTACACACCTGCCCTAAACCGACCAGGAACTGCTCACCTGGAAAAAAACAGATGAAAAAGCCCATTTCGCAAAAATGCCAATTTTTCAGGGGAAAAAAATGCTGAAAAAAAAAAACCACCTCAATTTAAAAAAACAAGACAAACAACCAGGGAGAAAACTAACACACACACACACACACACACACACACACACACACACACACACATCACACACACACACGCACACACACACACACACACACACACACACACACACACAATCTAAAAAAAAAAAAGAAGCCGTCTTCCTTTATGCAAGATTAATTAAAGACGGTAGTCCGACCTTCACCTTCATCACTGTAGATAATTTCCAGTTAAAGGCATGACAACAACTCATCTTTCTAGCACTGTACCGGTCTGACTTGTTCTGCAGCACTGACCTGCTTTTAACTTGATAGCCGTCCAGTTCATTGTGGCGGTGAAGGTGACCAGCATACGGAGATACACCATGATGGTTCGCAGGTCTACGTGATTCTCTGGCTGAAAAAAATAATAGTTACACAAATGAAGCTGTACACCTGTCTGAGGCGCATCTTCAACATCCGATGGCCAGAGAAGATCCGGAACGAAGAGCTGTGGGAGCGAGCGGGGCAGGTACCAGTGGCCAAGCAGATCCTGCGGAGGGTGGGGTGGGTGTTTGGGGGTTTAACGTCCTTTTCCACCACATACGGGTGATATCAAAGACGGGGCAACGATGAAAAAGCCAGCACAAATATTTGGCCCCAGCCGGGATACAAACTCACGACCCAAGCATTAGAAGTCCAACACTCTACCATTCGGCCACCCCGGCTCCCCCAGATCCTGCGGAGGAAGTGGGGCTGGATTGGACACACCCTCAGGAAGCCAGCATCCAGCACCACACGCCAAGCCCTGACATGGAACCCGCAGGGGAAGAGGAAGAGAGGCCGGCCTCGCAACAGCTGGAGGCGGGACACTGAGGACAGAGTTAAGCAAGCAGAGGACCAACTGGACTTGGAGTGGCAAGAACAGCCCAAAACGGAGTGCGATGGTGAAGGGTCGTCGATGGCCTATGCTCCACAGGGAGCCATAGGCCTAAGTAAGTAAGTAAGTAAATGAGGACTGGCTGTATTACCACTGTAGTTTGTACTAGACATGAAGATAGCAAAAGTGTTGCATTGGTGCTTGTGATTTTGTGCTGGTGTTCAGAGATCACAGATAATAAAAAAAGAATCAGAGGATTTCTGCAAAACTTTGGTAAAGACAGAGCAACAAGTGACTCACGAAAAACCGTAACAAAAAAGCTCCTACACTGAAACATAGAAACTAGACATCAATCAAACTCTTGCGTTTTATACAATGTCATTACTGTAAAACACAAGAAAAACAACAACAACAACAAAAAATCAACCACCATCCAACTTCCAATATGAACAGATGAAATTAAAATAATAAATTTGTAAATTAAAAAAAAAAAAAACAAATCTTTTGCAAACTGTTTCTGACCTTTAATACTTTCAAGTAGAGACAACCCCTCCACAAAATGTCTTTCAGCTGTTTGATCCATAGCAGCACATGTGTCTTGGTCATCGCCAGCGAAGCATAGCACGTCTGTAGACAAAACAGCCCTGCGTCATTTCAACAGCCGGAAAACAAACTGTTAAAAAATTCAGCAGGAAAAAGGTGTGCAGTGAAGCTATGTTGAAACTTTACAAACCGACCCGGGTATGAGACAAGCGTGTATTCCAAAAGTAAAGTTATCAGGTATTGCTCTCTCTCTCTCTCTCTCTCTCTCTCACAGTCCCCCCCCCCCCCCCCCCCCTTGTTTTGATGTTGTCTTTTTTTTCTTTCTTTTTTTTCAATTTCAAACCCTTTAATGTAGAATAGGACAGCATGTATTGTAAGACAGGCAGCAATGCCTAAATGCTTTATCCTGAATAAAAAAAAACCCAAAAAAAACCGTTGCATCCTCATCACACAGCAAAGTTACCAGTTATTGCTCTCTCTCTCTCTCAAATAAAACATAAACTAAAAAAAACATCTGTCATTTGTCTCTCTCTCCCTCTTTCACCTGCGCACACACACACACACACACACACACACACACACACACACACACACACGCGCAGAAACAGAAACACACACACACAAACACACACGCACACACACACACCACACACACACACACAGAAACACACACAAACACACACACACACAGAAACACACACACACACACACACACAGACCTTGATATTGTCATTATCCATGGTAGCCAGAATGTAGCGACAGAGGTACTCAAATCTCTGCAAAATATACCCCCAAAAATTATTAAAAAATGAAAAAGAAGAAAGAGAAACCAAAGCTCATCTTGTCAGTATGAGTGTAAACTGTTAATATCACAGGTGCAGGACAGGAAAATATCATCACAAAAAGGAACAAATCTCAGAAAGACAGAATAAGGGAAACCAGCATCTTTCCCCAAGGACGAAAAGAAAAGAACACACAAATAAGCAATGAAAACCAGCAACTGCTGTACTCACCAACCATAGAAAGTAACAAGCTCAACAATTCACAGTGTCAAAACCCCAAAGCCAGACAAAGTACATTTTTCTAATGATTTTTCAACGCAGCAGCTTCTGTGTCAATCATCTGTAAATATTGTCTGGGTTCTGTGAGAAACAATTTTTTGGTTTTTTTTTTTTTTTTGGGGGGGGGGGGGGTGTTTTGTTTATAAATTATTTTTGTAGAGTGTGTGTATGTGTGCATATATTATGTGTGTGTGTTAAAAGAAAGTTTCTGATACCATTTCACCTGAAACATGATCGATATATGAGCTAGTATAACAGGCTGAAAATTTGACAAGCAGGAAAAGAATGTGACGCATGGAAAATACGTTTCACCTTGGCATCCTTTTGTTCGTCCATGACCAGCATGAACTTGTGTGCGACTGCAGTACAACTCCATTGCTGAAAGCAAAGGCAGTACACGTCAAACAGCAATGCAGAGTGTTCTCTGGGAACACACATATTTATACTTGTGTGTACAAAAGAAAAGAAAAATGTCAAAATGAAATATGCCTGCCAGTTGGATTTGTAAGTCATTACAATTACATCATTCAGGTTGGGGAATTGTTGAGGGAAAATAAGACTGAAACCTAGGCTGGGGTGCAGAGGCAATGCCCTGCTGAGGGAACACAAAGGCGATGCCCGCACTTAAGAAAGAGAGAGAAAAAAAAAAAAGCATTTTAAAGGAATTTAGCAGCCTCTCCTGGCATCCAGAAATAAAATACTGCCTTGAGATGCAAGTCTTCAAAAATGAAGTTAGACTGTCCCATGTGGCATTACAGTGTATAGGGAAAGTGTGTGCAACCGTTTTCCTTCTTCCTTTCCTTTGGCTGAAACACAGATCTATATCTTTGGCTGAAAGGACAGGAAATTTGGCTGAAAACTGCCAAATGACTGAAAATTCCCCAGCCTGATCATTACGTGCATATGTATGTGCTCAAGTTTCTTCGACAGTGGCTTCAAAGCAAAACTAGTGAAACTAAAAGGTTTATAATTTTTTTTTTTTTTTTTAAAAACACTGCACACACATACCAGGCAATAGTGTAGGTGAGTACTGTTCTTCCCCATCTTCTGGGATACGGAGTATCTTGTCTATTTCTGACCTGAAACAATAAAAAGTTTGAACGTAGTGTTAACATCCCAAAATGAAGAAAACATGTATATATATTTATTTTAATACATATGTAAACAGTGTGAAGTCTATACTACAGACCCCCCCCCCCCCCCCCAACCCCCACCAAAAAAAAACAACCCCAAAAAAACACACACACACAGACACACACACACAAACCCCACAACAACAAACGAAACACACGAACTACTGTCTTTACTATCAAAAGCATAATTACATACATGTAAGTCTGTATACCTGATCTCTCGTTTTAATCTTGATCTTGCCAGGAATCCACGACACAGTGCCTGAAACCAAGGAACTGATTTTCAAAGACAACTTTTCAAACTGATGATCTTTATTCTATGCTACGTCAATAGGAACAAAACCAGTCAAAACTCAAAAAGGTATTATGAAAAAAAATCTGGCAATGGAGCATATATATATATATATGCTGACTGAATACACGCTCTGTTTATCAGTCGCTTCTTTTAGCATTTCCAGCACCCTGTCTCCCTCCCAAATTCTAATTAACCCACAATTGCCCCCCCCCCCCCCCCACTCCCAAACAGTTGCCTGTTGGACACAATGTCTACATATTTTGTCAAAGTAGTGAAATACTCAAGGTCTGCAGTCAGCGATCTGCTGCACCACACACACATCACCACTACCACCGCCACTGAGAGAGACATGGGGGAAGAGGGAAGCATCACTTCAGTCTCTGTGTCCGTTTTATACAGGGGCCAGCATGCCAGGGACTGGTGTAGACTGTCTGTATCTGCATACACAGGGGGAGCCGGGGTGGTCGAATGGTAGAGCGTTGGACTTTAATGCTCGGGTCGTGAGTTCGATCCCGGCTGGGGCCAAGTATTTGTGCTGGCTTTTTCATCGTTGCCCCGTCTTTGATATCACCCTATGTGGTGGAAAAGGACGTTAAACCCCCAAACACCCACCCTGCATACACAGGTGTCCTGCAGGGTAATTACATGGCGCTACTCCATCTACTAAGGTGCCAAGCTTTGCGAGGCCAACAGGATATATCAGCAGCAGAACAAAAGAGGCAAGCCAGGAAAGTCAGAGCCAGTAACCCCAAGGATGACCTCCTCTCTCATCCCCTCTCCTGACTGCAAATGTATTTTCCATGCACGGATCAGCCTTGTCAGCCATCTACGTACGCGTTGACAGACCCCGCCCAACCAACACCCCAATGGTTAATGTGGTCTTCACTGACTCAACGGACAAACACCACCACCACCACATATAGGGAAAGCAGACAGCGATAGTTTTCGGTGTCCACCTTGTACAGGTGTCCTGATTATACAGTTGATGATGATGATGATGGAGACTTGGTATAGTGGACGGCTCCATTCTGAGTGCTCATGGCGCTTAGGGGGAGGTTTTAAAAAGAAAGATAGTCAAGTGAGAAAAAAAAAAGAAAAGTGCAGTTGCCTGCCTAGTCAGGGTTTACTGTACCTGAATTTGTATAGCAGCATTTTCTCTCTGCTGTTTACTGGCCCTCTCTTCTCTCAATGCCTTGGCTTGCTCCAAGAACTGTTCCTTCTCTTTCTTGGGTTCAACAGGTTTGAACATCTTGCCTGACCTGTTGTATTCTGTCGCTGCTTTCTTCAAGTTCTTTTTTGCTATGTCAGCAGTCACACAACCTGAACAACAGAAAACATAAAACACTGTCACTGGTGTTTGCCATTTAAAGCAAATAAGATATAACTTACTATGTCTTACTATATTTTTTTACCTGATTGAATTATAGCTATATGCACCTTACAGTAGTAAGTAATCAATGCTGGATAGCCTATGTTGTAATGCAGGCAGTTCCTAAATGCACAAAATGAGCCTCCGAGATACATACAAGGATTTCCACAGCAGACGTGAGGTTTGTAGAGAATCTTAGGTTGTCAAGCTCTTCGTTACTAAAAGCAGCTGAACGAATTTCGATGTAACAAAACCTGCAATTTTAAGCAAGCAAAATACTAGCAAGCAGAATGATCAGCGTGATGGTGTCAAGTGTTGAACACTGAACCAGCACCCAAAAATGACGATCATAGGCCTATGTTTGTCAACAAATCTCGGTCCAAGATTACGAAGTAAAAACAATCGGTACAAGTTTGCCAGATACGATCGAAGCAGGTGAAGAAATAAACAGTCTTACTAACAGATGACTCCTTTACACGTCTTTCGGGTCGCTGCATTTTCCTTCAGCGAGCAGCGAGAAATGTTTATGGTAAATGTTTTCCTTCCAAAAATGTCACATCGGTTCTTTGGTTGAAAATGGCGACATGGGCAGCTACTCTTGCTAATTTCAATCAGGGGAAGTCACCGAGCAGATGGCACTCTTGATAGCTCAGCGGTACCGCTGTTGTGTCGGAACGGTCGGCAATCGTGTATTGTCGCCGGGGTGGGTGGGTGTTTTGGTGGTTTAACGTCCTTTTCCACCACACAGGGTGACACCAAAGACGGGGCAACGATGAAAAAGCTAGCACAAATATTTGGCCCCAGCCGGGATCGAACTCACGACCCGAGCATTAGAAGTCCATCGCTCTACCATTCGACCACCCCGGCTCCCCTCGTGTATTGTCATGGGTTGTGTGTGTGTGTGTGTGTGTGTGTGTGTGTGTGTGTGTGTGTGTGTGTGTGTGTGTGTGTGTGTGTGTGTGTGTGTGTGTGTGTGTGTGTGCGTGCGCGCGCGTTTATTATCAGTGTGCCGGGCCAGTGCCAACTTGAAATCAGTGCCGTCATCAAGTTAAAACAAACCCGCCGGCTGAGCCGCACGTGATGACTGAGATTGTATTGACTCTGAATTCAGTGTTTCAGTTGCGTCAGTTGCAATTAAGATAGGACTAATTCAGTGTACTGTTCTGCCGATATCATAACGACTGAAACCCTGGCACACGCGCGCGCGCGCGCACACACACACACACACACACACACACACACACACACACACACACACACACACACACACACAATGACACACACACACACACAATGACACACACACACACACTGACACCCCCCCCCCCCCCCGACACACACACACACACACACACTACACACACCGGCACCGGCTGACACACATTGCAGCCACGGCCGCCGGCACAGCCGCAGCATACACTGATAGAAATCATGATAATGGACTATGTCGCCGGGTACATTTCAGTGGTTTGTTAAACTTTGCCACACCGTGATACAGTGGTTGTAGCCGGCGGCATAATTTAAAAAGAGCAACCCAGTCAGTGACACTGACTGCCGCCGATGCGGCTTCAAGTCAGTTGATAAGCCGTATTTTTATTAAAACTTTTTAGCCGTCACGAAACACTGTGAACCTCTAGAGACTGAAAACAACTACAAAACAACTTCTGATTCTAATGTAATGGCTTCATTCTCAGTCAGAAACATCCGCCGTTGTATCATTTTAAATGTTTAAAACAAATGTCTATCAATTTTTACTGAATTCTTTGATTTTGAGTCAGAACTCCCAGACAGCGAAGGTAGGCACTGACGAACGTTATTAATTCGCTTGCCAGCAAAAAACATTTCAAGCCTGCATTAAAACGGCACATCGTTTCTCACGAGTAAAACTGGTTTTTAGGCGAGTTGTGAGTGGAGTGATCTCCTCCCCCCCCCCTCCCCGCCCCCGCCCCCGCCCGGACCGTCCGCGCTTGTATTTATGGAGGATGGAACCAGTCCCTGTCTGTGACGGTTATTTAGTAGCTAAAGCCGGAGGCGTGATTGTGCTAAACTCCTGGTTTTAAGTTCGCCGATCGAAATGGGTTGATTACAGCATGAAATCATTAACATGCGCGCAAAGTTTGAACCAGGCTTTTCCTGGATGCCATTACTATCAACCCAAACTTCACTGTGCTGGCCCGCTACACTGAGGAGGCAAAGATGGTGGTGGGGAGGGGGGTGGTGGGGTGGGGTGGTGGATGTGGGACTGATGTTGGGATGGGGCTGGGGGTCAAGATGGGGGTATAGCCAGGAACAGGAGTTACTGCGGTGACGTTGTAAGTTTAAATGAAGCAGACGATAGGTATAGCTGTCTGAGTCCGCGGTGACTTAAGATCTAAGCTCCCAACAAAAAGCTTTCAGTCGCGTGGACGGACCCCGACTGAA
>JACVVK020000470.1:217500-312500 GCA_018292915.2 Batillaria attramentaria | reverse complement strand
TGAACACAGCTGTGCTCGGTGACAAACCGATTCAGTGAAGATGCACTGTCCGCCATGTTTGCGCGCCGAGTGACGTAGTACAGCCAATCAGAATCTGTTGTGGAAACCACAGTCACAGTTGTGGCTATTTGAAATCCAGATTGCTGTGATGACGCCACAGCGGCGGAACCCCCCCCCCCCCCCCCAATCACAAGTGTGTCACAATTGTGGACAGCACTGTGGCGCTCCGAGTGCCCAGTTAAAGATCTAAGTTCCCAACAAAAAGCTTCCCAAAGTGTGAAAAAAATTTACAGAGTCGACCGTGCAAGCACAGTCAACTCTGTCACAGTTGCAATGTTCACCCAGTGTCCAGAAACCGCTACAAAACCGTGCAGAAAAACTGCCCCCACTTCCTGTTGGGCTCCGTCCACGCTACTATGCACATCCCCGTGCAAACCGGCTCATTATGTGACCACGCCGCGGATACTCAGTTTAGACGACTGAGCGATGTTCACTGTTGGCATGGCGCAAGCTATGCTGCTACCGGTAAGTACACGTATTTGAAAGTTTCTTGCGTAGAAAGTTCAGCTCCAGCTTGCAGGACCAAAAGTAAAACCGCAATTTGGAAATGTTGTTGCCGATAAAACGCGCTTGGCAAATCTGGGTGCCCGCGTGCTCCATTTCTCACACATCTCGGGAAATTTCACCAAAAAAGTTACCGTCAACATTCCGTTGCGCCATTCTGACGGCGATAGCACGGCATACGAGCGACACTGACTAAATTCAAAAGTGACACGACTTGTATGGGGGTCACTGCGGACAGTACTGACTCGGTCATGGCTGCTGAGATGACCACTGCACGCTCGGATGACCACTGCACGCTCGGATGACCACTGCACGCTCGGATGACCACTGCACGGAGATGTGCACAGGAGCGTGGACGGAGCCTGACAGGAAGTGGGGACAGTTTGTCGGCACGGTTTTGTCGCGGTTTCTGGACACTGCAACTGTGACAGAGTTGACTGTGCTTGCACGGTCGACTCTGTAAATTTTGTTCACACTTCGGAACGCTTTTCATTGGGAGCTTAGATCTTTAAGAGCCGGCTTTAGTATGACAGGTTTTATGATGTGGATGATTACACGGCCGGCACCGCAGGTGCCGTAGTTGCCGGGCCTGGCTAACACCGGGATATTTATGACGTTGAAGCGTGGAATGCGGCCCCGTCCCGCACTCCCAAAACACACGGACCCCCTTAGTATCATCTTACCATCATCTTCATCTCCATCATCGTGCCGAATAAAAATTGCTCCAGCTTTCGAGCCCTCCGTGGACTGATTCCACCCATGACCTGGGAGGAACACCACTGGAGCTGGCAAAGAGTTGTGGTGCAAAAAAGAAAAAAGAAAAAAAAGAAGAAAAAAAAAGAAGGCCGTATTTCTCTATTATTAAAGTAGAAGCGGCCACAAAGTTAAGAAAACGGTCTCCACCTCCAAAATGAGCATGGCCTCTTTCGACAGACTAAGAGCTTCGTAAATGGCAATCCCCCCCCCCCCCCCTTTCATTCAACGAAATTACTGTTATTTTAAGTTTTATTTTTGTGAATTTTGCAGATTGAACTACCTGATTTTGCCAGCTTATCAGACTCACACAAGCCGGCCACAGACATGAGATACTTCCGTGTTCCTCTCCATGCTGCCTGTTTGCTTCTGCTCGCGGTGACCGCAAGCACTGCGCAGGGTAAGGCCAAGACAACGACTGCCTGTGTTTCCGGTCACCCCAACCTTCAACATTCTGATTAAGAAATACTTTACTAATCACACAACGAAAATTATTTGCCGCTATAGATGACCTAGATTTTTCATTGCAGACCCTGAACGTTTGGTCGGTAGAGCGTCTTTTTCATATTATCGTATCATCAGCATCTCTTTCTTTCTTCTTTCTTTTTTAAATCTTTCTTTCTTTCTTTCTTTCTTTCAACTCTATTGTCCCTTTCGGAAAATCCGGGATACCAAAGATCTTGGGGATACTTCTACCCGGGGGAAACGCGTCGGCGCGGTGCAGCACCCGCCAAATAGCTATCCTTTTTTTCAATTTTGCTTGGGGAGGAAAGCCGGACAACCCGGGGAGAAAACCCCGAAGAGCAGCCTGGTAGCCGCCAGGAAAACCGGTATCACATATCGCAAGTTCGTCCGGGGCTCGAACCCACGTTTCATCACGAAGCTTGACAGCGGTGACGACCGCTCAGTAGCGCAGCGGCTAAGCCCGACACGCAACCTATTAGACCACCGCTCTCGGCACGAGAAGGTTCTGAAAATAGTATGCTCCCCTTCCTGCACTATCAGAGTAGTGGATCGTGTGATCATGTTGGAAATAAATCTTGATATCGTCCACTAGCGATAACGCTTGTCTTGCAGTTGGAAGGGTTTCCTCTCGAGCTAAAGATCGGTCTGCTTTAGATCTCGTTGGCGAGGTAGGAAAGGGGTTGTTGCTACCACTTGAGTCACTTCCCGATCCCCTGAAATCAAACAAAGGTCGGTTACCTCGTCACCTACCAACCGGCGCGAGCCCCCGGTCGCCGTCCGAGAGGCTTTTCAAAATTCCTAAGCGCAACTTGAAATCTTTTGGCGAACGCTCTTTCAGATTTGTCGCACCAACCTTTTGGAATTCGCTACCTGCTAATCTGAGAAATGCGCCCACACTGTCTGTCTTTAAGAGCAATCTTTTGGTATGGTATGGTGGTATGGTAGACTTCTCCTCGGCGCACATATCCATCTCTGTTGAAATGCTCACGGCGCCGCAGGGCTGGAGGACGAAGCAGTGAAAGCCTGCTGCCGCTAAGCGCTACTTTATGTGCAAACCTCCACCCTGCTATTCACTCTGGTGCGTGCGCCAGTATTTCTGTTTACCACGACACCGGCCACAGCCTTCTCTTCTTCGAAAGATGAACGTGGGCTTTTTAGCGTGCACACTTGATGTATGTGCGTGCGTGTGTACACGAAGGCGAGACAGGCACCGTAGACGAGTCTGCACATGGGTTTGACTCGATATAGTAAGGAAAAATCCCACCATATTCCTGCCCACCGGGGACTCGAACCAGGCAGCTCAGGATCCGAAGTCGGATGCCTTAACCACTAGACCAAATCCCCTTTTCACCAGTGTATGTCTGTCTATAGTTGTCAAAATGTGTGTGAGTGTTGGTGAGTGATCGGCGCATTGAGTTTTATTTAAAGAAATGCGCCCTACAGATACTTATCATTATTATTAGATTTAGGTCGACTGATTGGTGCACTTCAGGTGCGCGCAGCGTACACTGTCGCCAGCCGACATTGCGTAGTTAAAATAGCGGCATGCCAGTCACTTGGCGTGATTCACAACGTCTGGTTAAAAATAGCTGCATAGACGAGCGGTAGAGCGTTGGACTTGCAATGCTCAGGTTGTGAGTTCAAATTCTGGCTGAAACCCCTCAAAACATTGTGCTGGCCTTTTCCTCGTTTCCCCGTCTTTGACGTCGCCCTTATCTGGTGGGAAAAGGACGTTACACCCCTAAACACCCCTCCCCCCTCAGTCTTCCACCCCCTTCAGTCAAAACGCTAGTCAGTCTCCCTCCCTATACTCCTATTCTGGCAAGTACCACAGACGGCGTCGCACAAACAACCGAAAGCAGAGCGATGGCCGCAAGTCTCATCTTTCGTCAGTGTTGACTGAGATTACGAACACCGCGTACAAAGTCGCTGGCAAAAGGGTGGGGTGGGTGGGTGTCTGGGGGGTTTGACGTCCTTTTCCACCACATACGGGTGATATCAAAGACGGGGCAACGATGAAAAAGCCAGCACAAATATTTGGCCCCGGCCGGGATTCGAACTCATGGCAAAAGGGTACGCAACGTCAGTACGAGCACTATATCGCAGAAACTGATATGGCCACAGTGACCGTTTCAATTATTATACAAGTAATGTCACTTCACGTAATGTCAGTGTTCGCACGCTTCAACAGCTCACCAGTTTTTTTTCTTTACAGACGTGAAAATCGACCCTGAATTCAGGACAGGCTACCCCGTCGTCTCTGGCGACAGGCATCACGTGGGTGTCGTCGCTTACTTCCCCTAAAACGTCCTGCACCTGCAGCCGCCAGGGGGTGTTGAAACTGACCTTTGACAAGAGCCAGCGGAAACGAGCAGAAATCGTGTTGTGGTTCGAGGCTGCTCGTGATTTTACGTTCCACATTGGCGACTCCAGCTCTAACAATGGCTACGGTACTGTTAATTCTCGTTTTACTTTGCTTATCCCTTGACATGAAAGCCGCTTGTGTTAGGTCCAGGAACTCAGAAGTATTTCGAGTACACGCGGCAACCATAGACTGAGTCAGTGAACTTCCGTTTTTAGAAAAGTTCGTCACCGATTGACAAGTCACGGCTGAAACGTGCCGACACGCCTGTGGCAGACGCTGTGTTTTTCAGCTTACGTCTCGGCTTCTGTTTGCTCAATGACAGATTTTGTTTAGGCTTTTACTAAGCATGTGTCTGGTACTGTGACAATGCTAGACACAGCCGTAACAGTTCCGAGCGACTGGCGAAGATACATATGTCGGAAAATGGACCCGCCTTTTTTCTTACAAACCAGACACAGTTCAACGGGCTTATAAATTCCATCTTGGCTGAGCCAACTTATGTTTTGGAACAGTTTCACTCGTGAGTAGGCCTGTACGCTCGAAATACCCTGTACTGATGATTAGTACAGCTCGTAATGCGATACAGTTTTGTTTACACTTTGCCGGGCGAGCGGTCGAACATTCAATTTGTACGACTGTTGATACGTTACTGGAACGCTCAGCTTGGCCCCCGCGGTGGGTGGGTGGGGGTGGGTGCGCGTGCGCGTGCCGGGGCAGCGGAGGCCGTGTACGATGCTGCACATTATGTGTTTGTAGTTAAATGTATGTGTGGAGGAATGTTGCGTGTGTTTCTGTTTCTGTGTGAGTGAGTACGTGTTGACTGTAAGGCGCCCTGAGCTCCTGCGGGAGGAAGGGCGTCCCTTTAATACCCATTAGTATTAGTATTATTATAACCGCCAGTCACAATCCGCCGTCATCTATCTTTCTTTTCAGCCGGCGACGGCGCGACCCAATCCAACGACGCCGAACTGCACAACAGGGGAGGAAGACTTCTGCTGTATGGCAAGGACAAAGCCAGAGCCGTCACCTATGGCAAGCTACTGGACCGCGATGACTTCCTCAACGGAGCCTACAAGCTCACCATCAACGTCAGCAACGAGCTGGTGACGGTGAACAACGGGCGCGAGACCATCTACTACAACTCGTTCAAGATCTTCGCCCTTGATGGCCAGTCTGACTTCGAGGGCCCCGTCAACTATGACTTGTACTTCGGGATGAATCGGGTCGCGGCCGGAAGTTACCGATCGGGGACCGGTCTTTGTAAGGCAGAGATTACCTGGCATTCGGATGTCTAAGTGAAGACTTGACACTGCAGACAGCGTAAAACTAAACACCACAGAATTAACTACCAACGTCGTACTACGCAGAAAATGCTGAAATCATTCGCACAAAATATCCTATGCACGAAAAAGAATAAACTTTGAGTTATGAAATCTGAAGTTTGAATTTGAATTATTAGGTTTGAATTTCGAATACTGTTCCAGTTTGAATTATGATTTCTAATTTTGAACAGTGACAAGGATTCTATTCTCTCACGTAAAGTCGTCATAAAACAAATACAAGAATAAAACCACTGCAAAAACAAAATCTCTTGTCCGTTTTGCATTTATTTGTTTATAAAACAAGTCTACAGTCATTGGGTAAAGGGACATATGCGCCACTGATTTCATACACGTTTTGCCTCCTTCGCCCTGTGACGGTATTGGTTCCGATGCTTTACTGGGGTTAGACAGCTTACTAGTATCTCCTTCGTCTCACACATCCGCAAATACAGCAACGCACCCACGAACGTACTGTATGCCTGTCCGTCTCTCTGTCGGTTTCTGTTTGTCTGCATGTCTGTCTTTGCCTGCGTTCGTCTCTCTCTCTCTCTCTCTCTCTCTCTCTCCTCGTTCGTATCCCAGTTGGAGCCAAATATTTGTGCTGGCTTTTTCATCGTGCCACGTGTTTGATATCACCCGTATGTGGTGGAAAAGGACGTTAAACCCCCAAAACACTCCTCTCTCTCTCTCTCTCTCTCTCTCTACACACACACACACACACACACACACACACACACACACACACACACACACACACACACACACACACAGAACGCACACACACACACGCACACACACACGCACGCACGCACACGCGCGCGCACACACACACACACACACACACACACACCACACAGACAGAACGCACACGCACGCACACACACACGCACACACACACACACGCACACACACACACACACACAGAACACACACACAAACACACACACACAGAACGCACACACACACACACACGCACACACACACACACACACGCACGCACACACACACACACACAGAACGCACACGCACGCACACACACGCGCACACGCACGCACACACACACACACACACACACACACACACACACACACACACACACACACACACACACACACACACACAGTGTGAAGGCACACAGAGACTTGTCATGCCGTTAACGGGTTGCCAGCACATCACATCATTTCCAACGGTCGATAGTACTTAGTGTTAAGCTGTCTCGACTATAGGATAGAAACAGGTGGACAAGCGAGAGCAAAATAAATAAATTAAATTAATTAATTAATTTAAAAAAAAATAAAGGAGGGCGGGGGGGGGGGGGGTGTCACGATATCACATGCTGCCAGTAATAGTGCTTTATATTTTTCCTCTTGTTCTTGTTGTCGCTGTTGTTGTAAATTTAAAACTTGTGTTTGTTTATCTGTTTCTTGACGATCGTGTTCCGTGATTACATGGCAGAAAGAGACTTCGCCTAATATCAGTGACAAACAAAATCCATGAAAACACTGACGCATACGTTAAAGTCGAAACAAAATTCTTTTCCCGGCCAAACGTGTTCGTTGTATGACTAAATCTTCCACGGATAAGTCGAACAAGTACAGTACTCCAAAATGCTGGATAAGTCAAACTTCGGTTATGTCAAACAAAATTATCCCTTTTTGCTTCGGAAATGTCAAAGTAGTCGCTGACATTGGAATATTTTTCTCTATCTGATGGGTCGGCGCCAAACACGGCTTGCACGTACATTTGACATTTTCCGTGCAGTTACAGGTTCGAGGAGGTTATGTGTCTTATTGGCCTAAAAGGCGAGTTACCTGGGATGACAGAACACAAAACTGGCGAGAAACATGTGCTAGAACAAAGGCGCCGTGAGCATGCTTACTGCATGGAAGTTCTTTTCGTAGCGCTATACAAATGGCCAATCATCATCATCATCATCATAGATATGAGATCTGACTCTGTGCCCCTGATCTCTGGGGTTTTCCGTTTCCGGTGTTCAACAGGTGATTCGCCGTCCTCGGGTATGCATTGAGATATTTCAGGTGCGCGAGGGTGTGTGTGTGTGTGTGTGTGTGTGTGTGTGTGTGTGTGTGTGTGTGTGTGTGTGTGTGTGTGTGTGTGTTATTCACAAAACTTTTCGAAAAAAACAAGACTCACACAACTGAATCATTGTAAACATTTATTAAACATTTCAATGATTTACAAAACACCCACAGCAAATTCGCACGTCATGCTGACTTCTCAGCATTTGGTGAAATATTTGAAGATGCACATCCGTTGACGCAGGTCCAAGCTGCAGCAGTCGTTGTGGTAGCCAGGCGGGAAGCAAAGTCTGTATCGCACTCAGCTGTGTGTAGAACAAACCCGACGAAAACAACCCGGAATTAGTTTCGTACCAGAGATGCAAATTTGGAGGAAAACGCTATATATTCCTCTTACACATAACGCTGCAGATGACATCATAGAAATGCTTTAAAATTCACAACAACAACAACAAATCACAAAAATCAGGCAGCCATAGACTCATGTGTAGAGTAAATTTCAACAAATTCCAAAAGTCTGTTTTTTCGGCAATGTTGGCAGCGACCACAAACCACCTCTTTCCGCGGTCGTCTGCTGGCTCCTGTGCCAGCCGCGCATGAATACAAATAGTCCACAAGCCAGCCTCATTTTCCCCTAATTTTACTATTACCTGGCATGAAACTTGTTTAAAAAGCCAACAAAAAGCACCAGATTGCCATTTTTTACTCTGCACACAAAATTTAAAAGGGGCAAATTTTCTACTATATTTAGCGGAGTTCTTACTACATGACCCGGAAGCTAATACCGGTCTGTAACCTGTTAGAAATGGCCACCGTCACAGTATGACATGCCAGTAGGACAGTACATCGCCCCGTGCTACATCGGTAATTGTAAAACGGTCTGGTTTGCGTCAGGGGCTGCCATTGGTCAGCGCGTCAGTGATGGAAACAAATTTTCAGGTCTTCGGTCCGACGTCAGATCAGTTATGATGAATTGCGATGTATACAAACGTACGCACTCTTTGAACACCACAATACCACAAAAGACCGTGTGGTCAGGTTTTGTGTTCACTTGAAGGACACTGGGGTTTGGCGAGTGTGCTAGTTTGTAGTAGTGTGCAATATCAGGATTTATGGGAAAATCAAGAAAATTGTTATTTGAACGAGACGCAAGTCGAGTCAGTGCGTGTGTGCGCGCGTGCGCCGGTGCCTCCTGCGTACGTGCGTGCGTCAATGTTTTCACCCCAAACCCAACCCTGTTCCGGGTCCGTCGATAACTCTAGTCCCCTGCGACGACGGCCATGTCGGGCTAACCGAGACCGAGTCGAGCCTACCGTGATACCTAGTATTTCCTGCATGAGTTGTCTCCCTTGCCGTATTTTTCGTGGCAGAGCACAAGGCTGCCGCGAAAAATGCATGCGGGTCTGTGTATGCGCGGGAGACAACTCATGCAGGCAATAATTTCGAAACAGGCTGAGAATGTACTGTGCTGGTGATTGCGACAGTTTTCACCGCTTCTGTGCACACTGTGAAATAACACGGGGACCTCAAAGTTGTTCGCAACTGTCCACTTTCCTTGTCACCGAGTATTTTTGTTTTTTCCTTCTTAAGGCCGTTCTTAACCGGGCGAACTTGAGTTGAGGAAAATGGCGGACGGCATAGCGGCTATCGACTCACTTGACATTTCCCTCTCTTGCGCTCTTTTCCTCTTTTCTCCTCTGCCTCGGCTTCCAAGAGTTCACTCAAAACGATAACTACCGCAAATGCCTCGTCGTCTCGATCTTCGAAGGCGGCCATTTTGGTTCTTTACGATTGCCAGTGTCTCAACTCTCGCCTTGTTCGGGTGATGACGAATGCATATCATTAACGGTCGGTTAAGAAAGAGAACTAGTTCGGCCGAACCTCTGGAACTACGTACGTGTGCGCGCTCGCCCTATTCGTATACAATACACAGTTCGCCGAACAAGTTCGCCGGACTGGTGGTTCGCCCGGTTAAGAACGGCCTTTAGGTATCACTTAGCTCGGCTCGGTCTCGGTTAGCCCGACTTGGCCGTCGTCGCAGGGGCCTAGAGTTAGCGACGGACCCGGAACAGGGTTACCCCAAACCAGGCGACTCACCACAAACCGCAGAATTGCGGGCACAGAACACTAGCGAATGCTTGAGAGCAGACACCTGGTAGCTGGTCACACTGACACCTCCAGATGTGTTGTCCGCACACTGACTGACAGGGGCAGTGGTTGTCGTTGTGACTGTGGTTGCTGTAAGAAGACTTTCACTGAAGTTTGTGGGCAAATATATTTCAGGCCATGTGAGGGGATCCTTTCCCAAGTTGTACATGCTTTCGTTTCTCACCGCCACCAACAACAACAGCAACAACAACGACGACGACAACAGCAACGACGACAATGACAACGACAGCTACGAAGACAACAACAACAAAAACAACAACAGCAACAACAACAATGCATCAATTGAATTGCTGGCGAAACGGGTTCATTGCCACGATGCCTCGTATTTTTGCTTCATCTGAAAGTGTGTTACCACTGCCTGTATAATTGTACATGTGCAGTCTCCAGTAGAATATTGAGGATAGACATTTCCCTGTTATTTCAACACACCATGAAAACGCAGGTTTTCTAAGGGAGTGAGAGTGCGCATTCATATCTGTAGGAGACCTGCTTTTAGTAAATAATAATAATGAATTTTGTATAGGCGCTTTACCCAATTTCATGAATCGGCTCAAAGCGCCGCGAACTGAACCCAACACGCACGCTCACGTGAATCACACGCATTCTCTCACACACTGGACATAAACACATTACAATCACGTGGTGCGAAGGGATCACCTCAGCTATTTCAATTTCGGAATTTTCGAATTGCATTTATTTTTCAAATTTGGTGGGTTGAACATTTCCAAAGCAGAGGGGGAGGAAGCCGGAGTACCCGGAGAGAACCCCCGTTCAATCGGCTAGAATGAACGGTGCCACGAGTGGGACTCGAACCCCTGACCTCTCGCATTGGTGACAAGTCTCTTAACCACTAGACCACCGTAAAGCCTCTTAAATCGTAACGCCGCTGAGATGCAAAACTACACAGCTTTCGAACCTATAACGCTGTTTGCCAGATACAAGGATGCTGCATTTGGCCACTGTTGCTCCCTTTTGAACATTTTCCCCTAGGTCGATTTGTGTGGTTTTAAACATACGTCTCTTTGTGACCTCGCTTATAACGGAATCGCGGGGGATAAGCACGTGACAGGCGCAGCATGATGAGTAGCGGGCAGCACGGCGGTCATTAGCCCGGGTCGACGAATAGGGTGGCAGCGATAAACGCCAGTAGACAGTATTTCAAGACACGTAATTCGATTGGGAGATACCAAAACAAGGGGAGATACCCCCCCCCCCCCAAAAAAAAAAAAAAAAAAAAAATATTCACACAAACTTGCCCTGTGAAATACCTCACTACCAGTTAAAGAAATGCTGCAGCTGCAGGCTGAGTGTTAGGCACGTGGTGCTGGAAGCATAAGCAGTTGTGAAAGTTTTTGAAACACTTACAGCAGTAACCGCAAGTTCTGGGGCAGATGGCCTGGGAGTACGGGTCACTACAGAAGCCAGGCAGCTGCTGGACCATGTCCTGACAGCTTAGTCCGTTCCCAACACTGTCTTCACAGACTATGGCGGCGGTCGTCGGTGGAGGAGAGGTTGGTGCCGGTGTGCCTGTAGGGAGGAAAATGTTCAGGTCGCATCGCAAGTGTTCAGGTGGCGAAACCCATAGCCGCGAAATAGTCTTTGTTGCTTGCGTGGCGTTAAGACCTAACTAACTAACTAACTAACTAACTAACTAACTAACTAACTAACTAAGTAACTAACTAACTAACTAACTAACTAACTAACTAACTAACTAACTAAGGTCGTATCCAAAGTGTTCAGGTCGAATGCCAAGTGTTCAGGTCGTAGGCCTATCTCATAGCCGCGAAATAGTCTTTGTTGCTTGCGCGGCGTTAAGCTCTAAATAACAAACTAAGTAATTCAGGTAGTATCCCAAGTGTTCAGGTCGTATCCCAAGTGTGCAAATCGTATCCCAAGTGTTCAGCGGGTCGCATCGCAGGCGTTCAGGTCATAAACGACTCAAAATGTATTGTGCCTTTTGTATGTACGCACAACAATGCGGCTATTTCGTTCGTTCTGTTCGCATACGGCCTGGCTTCCGCTTGAAAGTATTCTGAAACTTGTCACCCTATTCAGTCGCTTATATATATAATGACTATGATCCCTGAGGTTAATAGGGAATCAGTATATTTTAGGCTTTTTGAGGCATTTTGAGCCTTCATGCATTTGTGGTCTTGAGCCTGCACGCGGAGGGTGGGGGTGGGGTGGCGTGGAGGTGGGGGGGGTGGGGGTGGGGTGGGGTGGGGGGGGGGGTGTAGGAGTGTTCTTTTCCACCACGTATAGGTGACACCACAGGCGGGGCAACGAGAAAAGAGGCCGGCCAGCACAAATATTTGGCCCCAGTCGGGAGGGATTCGAACTCACGACCCGAGCATTGAGAGTCCAACGCTCTACCATTCGGCTATCCCGACTCCCCTGCCTGCAGAAAGAACTCAGCGGGGGGGGGGGGGGGGGGGGGGGGGGGGAGAAAGAGAGAGAGAGAGTGTGTATGTGTGTGTGCGTGTGTGTGCGTGCGCGTGCGTGCGTGCGTGAATGTGTGTGTGTGTGTGTGCGTGCGCGTGCGTGCGTGAATATGTGCGTGCGTGCGTGCGTGCGTGCGTTGCGTGCGTTGTGCGTGCGTGTGGTGTGTGTGTGTGTGTGTGTGTGTGTGTGTGGTCTGACAGTCACCACAAAATCCACAGCTCTTAGGGCACACTATCCGGGCGTAATCTGGCTGTTGGGTGCAAAAATCCTTCACATCAACGCACGTTATCCCGTTGCCAACGCTGTCTTCACATAGTGCTTCCGGTGTCGTTGTTGCTGATGTTGATGCTCCTGTAAGTTGAATTGTGGATCGTTAGATGTCTGTCGCGAACGTCACTAGCGCCCAGAAACTCGCAGTACAGGTGTATCTTATAATTTTTTTTTTTTATAGGTTTTTTTAAAAAACGTTTTATGATGAGAAAGTGATTTCAGTCCATACAACTGTGTGGTTGTCTTCATCGTGAATAGAGCCATGAAATAATTACATGAAATAATTACTGTACATAGTGCTCCCCCCCCCCCTCTCTCTCTCTCTAAAATTTTGGTTATAAGAAAAGTAAATTACTACTACTGCTACTACTACTACTACATGTACTACTACTACTGTAGTAGTACCTACTGGCAGCGGTGGTAGCAGCAGTAACACAGCAGTACTTTAGTAAGTAGCTGTAGCGGTAGTAGTAATAGTGGTGGTCGTAGGGACACCATTATCGTGTAGTAGTAGTAGTAGTAGTAGTGGCAGAAGTAGTAGTATTTGCAGTATTAGTAGTAGTAGTAGTAGTAGTAGTGGCAGTAGTGGTAGTGGTAGTAGTAGTAGTATTTGCAGTAGCAGTAGTGGTGGTAGTAGTAGTAGTAGTAGTGGCAGTAGTAGTAGGAGTAGTAGTAGTGGCAGTAGTAGTGGTGGTAGTGGTAGTAGTAAAAGAAGTAGTAGTAGTAGTAGTGGCAGTAGTAGTGGTAGTAGTAGTAGTAGTAGTGGCAGTAGTAGTAGGAGTAGTAGTAGTGGCAGTAGTAGTGGTGGTAGTGGTAGTAGTAGTAGTGGTGGCAGTAGTAGTAGTGGTAGTAGTAGTAGTGGCAGTATTAGTAGTGGTAGTAGTAGTGGTAGTATTTGCACTAGTAGTAGTAGTAGTATTTGCAGTAGTAGTATTAGTGGTGGCAGCAGTAGTAGTAGTGGCAGTAGTAGTAGTAGTCGTAGTAGTAGTAGTGGCAGTAGAAGTAGTAGTAGTGGCAGCAGTAGTAGTAGTATTTGCAGTAGTAGTAGTAGTATTTGCAGCAGTAGTAGTAGTAGTGGCAGTAGTAGTAGTAGTAGCAGTAGAAGTGGTAGTGGAAGTAGTAGTAGTAGTAGTGGTGGTGGTGGTAGTAGTAGTAGTAGTGGCGGTAGTAGTAGTATTTGCAGTAGTAGTAGTAGTAGTACTAGTAGTGGCAGCAGTAGTAGTTGTAGCAGCAGCAGCAGCAGTAGTAGTGGTAGTAGTATTAGTAGTATTTGCAGTAGGAGTAGTAGTAGTAGTAGTAGTGGCAGTAGTAGTAGTAGTAGTGGTAGTAATAGTAGCAGTAGTGGCAGTAGTAGTAGTAGTAGTAGTAGCAGTAGCAGCAGCAACAGCAGTAGTAGTAGTTGTAGTAGTAGCAGCAGTAGTAGTAGTAGTAGTAGTAGTGGTAGCAGTAGTAGTAGTAGAACTAGTAGTAGTAGTAGGAACAGTAGTACATGATCGCGCACTGCCGTTCATGACTGAAGGGTATAAACGAACAAGACTATGAAACACATTATTCCGTAGAGTATATAAACTAGGACAGAAAAAGGTTACCACGGCAACAGCAGACAACCAGGGCCTGAACACAGAAACCAAGAAATATCACCCGAGACCTGACCATGTTGAGAAGTTGTGGTGCGGCCCTGACGTTCTACCAGAACCGGTGTAGCATCCGGTCCGGTCCCCCCTCTGAAGTAGTCCCCCGGGGGACCAATTCGTGGCAAAAACTGCTCTATAATGGTCCCCCCTTAGACATCCAGCCTCGTTTTCGACTGGTCCCCCTGGGCGATTTTGGTCCCCCCCCCTCGCATCCAAAATAGGCCCCCTCTCGAACTGGTCCCCCTCTTTTCTAAACAATGTAGAGCTATGTCAGTATTTATTTTTAACTTTATTGTTACAAAACTTTATTGTCCCCAAAAGCACAGGGCCATAGGAACATTTTTTTTCCTTTTTTTTTCCGATTTATGTGCTTGTTGTTATTTTTGTGTGTGTGAGATATATTTGTTTGGTTGTGTTCTTGTTTCTTTCAGTTGTTTTTTGGCATTGGTTCTTTTTTTTCTGTTTGTTTATGAGATGGTTGTACCGAATACTGAACATTAAATATTACTAGAATTTGAAACAATAAATAAATAAGTCAATCAATATTCTCTCTCTCTCTCCCCCTCACTCTCTATCTCTCTCTCTCTAGCAAAACCTGAAATAGACATTTACGTTCTTTGACAAGAAAAACTTTTTAGTGGCGACCGTTTTCTCATCCCACAAAAAAGAAAAGAACAGAGAAAAGAAAAAACAAAAGTATAGGCTACATAGAACGGCAAATCTACGAAGTTAAATCACTTTAAATGTTTAGATTTGACACTGTAACCTTGACCCAGTTCAAGATCATCTTGAATAACATCTCTGTACAAAAATGAAAATAATTATACATATAACGAAAGAGGTGTGTGTGTGTGTGTGTGTGTGTGTGTGTGTGTGTGTGTGTGTGTGTGTGTGTGTGTGTGTGTGTGTGTTTGAGTGCGTGCGTGCGTTAGTGAGTGTGCACGCGTGCGTGCGTGCATAATGTGTGTGTGTGTGTGTGTGTGTGTGTGAGAGATGGGGGGAGGAGAGAAAGTGTGGGGGGCGAGAGAGAGAGAGTGAGAGAGATCCAGAGTCACGTTTTCTACTGAGTTGACACACACTATAACAATAAAGTTAAAAATAAATACTGACATAGCTCTACATTGGTTAGAAAAGAGGGGGACCAGTTCCAGAGGGGGCCTATTTTGGATGCGAGGGGGGGACCAAAATCGCCCAGGGGGACCAGTCGAAAACGAGGCTGGATGTCTACGGGGGGACCATTATAGAGCAGTTTTTGCCACGAATTGGTCCCCCGGGGGACTACTTCAGAGGGGGGACCGGACCGGATCCTACACCGGGTCACGAAGACTTCATAATGCTTTCCCCGTTGGCGCTTATCAGTTTTGCCATACGCAAATCAGTCTAGTCATAAGCTTGCAAAGACGGTGTCCCTAAACGAAAGCTTGATGTTTGTGTCCGATTTTGACTTGAAAGGACTTCGCCCGGAGACTATTCTGATTCAAACGCACCCATCTCAAGTTTACAAGGTTTTTCAGAAGCCAGCTTCATCATCAGTAGTAGCAGCAGCAATAGTAGTACTAGTAGTTGTACTAGTATTTTTTTTTTTTTTTGCCTACTATCTGCATTCCTGTTCGAGTGTGCGTGCGTCACACAACTTGTAAAAAACAAAACAAAACAATAACAACAACAACAACAACCCCACAAAAAACCCCAACAACAACAAATTTAAAAAAACAAAACACCTCCAATATACAAGCAAACTAAAACCAGCAGTTTTGAAAACGTGAGCCGAGACAGAGAGAGGTTGCAAGCTTTCGTCTCGGATTGATGTGCTCATGGAACTGCGGAGTTCCTGTACCGTGGCCAGGGTCGAATGCTGAAGCATTAGCTACCATATGCCTTCAGATAACGTACTAAGTATCTGTACCAGTGCTGGACTTTAAAGGTCTGCAAATCAACAACAACAACAACAACAACAACAACAACAACAGACAAGATGGCCACCAGCCCAATATGTTGTTTCCATGCAATGACCTGCTGTAGTCACAGTCGTAGTCGTTGTGTCATGTATGTAGCCCGCGCGCACACGAACGCAAGCTCTCTGACATCAAGCATGCTGACATAAAGAAAGTACTGGAAACCCTTTCCGTGCCTCTATGCGCTCGCAAAACCCCAAACACATGAGGTCGTGAGAGCTCACGTAGCTGGTTGACATCACTAACTTTTTGGCGTATGCGAGGTTCTACATGGGTGAATGATTTCTTGTAATAAAGTCGTTCCCCTTTGACAGAGTTACTGCAGACCTGACTGACAGACGATTGTTTACTGGTATCGGAGAAGAGACCCACTCTCTCTCTCTTCTCTCGCCTTAGACGCGCGCGCGCACACACACACACACACACACACACACACACACACACACACACACACACACACACACACACACATACATTATGCTTCTGAGTGTGAGTCAGTGGCAAAAACGAAACTCACTACAGAAATTCCCGCTTTCCACATGTTGTAGAGATCGCGAAAAGATACTGCATTTCGATGCAAAATAATTTCTAGGCCATCCCAGAACATGCTGGTGCAGTAACGTCAGTAGATTACGTCACCTTGAAAAGATTTCGAACCTTCCAGTAAGTTGAGGAATGTTCTAGATCTGACCTGTTCAGTATGTAAGCGGCCCTGCACAGCGTTCTGAGTTCTTCTTTTTTCATGAATTTGTTCTCCGCGCATAATTATTCTGTTCATAAAGTATTGGAGTTGTATTCTGTTGTATCCCGTATCTTCTCTGCGAGTACACGAAGAGGGCGACATAGCATAAGTAAAATACAACACCACGTCTCCAAACAGAGGAATTCGGAAAGAAAGTGGCGAGACATCCCCAAGAAAACCAGCATCACGTCATTCAAACATGACGCTCTTACTTTACGTCAGTGCGCGTGCGTCTCTTCCTCGATGTTTGTGAGGCGTATGGCTTGTGGAGGAAATGTGCTTTGAGTACAAAGTTTCGAGTCAACTGACGATAACGGCTGCAGGGAATTTTTCTAATTTTTTTTTATGGCACCCCAGACACATTATCTATATATAGTAGGAGCGATTTTGAGATCTAAAATGGGTTTTCCAGCACTTTCATGAGGTACGGGTTACGTCAAAAGTATAACAGCGACTACCTCCAAAATTCACCCTGTTTAGCGTCCGCATTTATGCTATCTATTTCCAAAAAAATAATGGAGTGATTTAGATAAATATTACGCCTTTAAACGCCAGAAAGCCAACTTTTCTGAAAAGGGCAATAACTCGCAAATCATGTGTGCAATCCTACCTGGATTGGGCTATCTATTCAAAGATCTTGATTCATTAAGAAACCCCAAATTTGAAATCGATCGGTTAAGTATTTTCGGAGATATAGGCATCTGAATGGGTTCTCCAGCACTTTCATGAGGTACGGTTTACGTCAAAAGTATCAGAGCGACTACCTTCAAAATTCACTCTCTTTAGAGTCCGTATTCATGCTATCCATTTCCAAAAAATGGAGTGATTTAGATAAATATTACGCCTTTAAACGCCAGAAAGCCAACTTTTCAAAAAAGGGGGATAACTCGCAAATCATGTGTGCAATCCTACCTGCATCGGGCCGTCTATTTAAAAAATCTTGATTTATCAAGAAACCCAAAATCTGAAATCGATCGTTTCAGTATTTTCGAAGATACAGGCATCTGAACTGGCTTCACATGCAATGTCAACTGAGGTACGGTTTACGTGAAAACTATAACAGTGACTATTTCCTACTAGTCAGACTGTTCAGAATCCGTATTCATGCTATCTACTGCCAAAAAATTGAGTGATTTAAGTAAATATTACGCCTGTAAACGCCAGACAACCAACTTGTCTCAAAAGGGCGATAACTCCCAAATCACTTAAGCAATCATCACACACTTGGTTCCTCTAATCTAACATTTTGATATATCCGGATACCCCAAATTTGAAGCCATTCGGTTGAGTATTTTCGAAGAAACAGGCCCGGACACAATTCACACACACACACACACACACACACACACACACACACACACACACACACACACACACACACACAGCCACACACACACACACACACACATGCATACAGACGGCACTCACTGGGGAGGAGAAGCGCGTTCGGCGCACCATACATGTCAGCATCGATGACGCATGTTGTCAATTACACAAGTTGCAAAATCGTCTGTGCGGGAGATCGGCAGTGACGTGCGTTTATACCACAGATGCTTGCCTATGAACGTGGAAATTTTAGCCCGTCCTATGATGTTGTTTCCATTACTATGGAAACAACATAAAAACACCAACGCGCAAACAGCGTGTGAAAAGACCCATCTCCAAACATATTGGACGCGAAGCGGTACCGACAGGGTGGGTGAGTGGGTGTTCATTTCCACCTCTAAAACAAAACAGTTTAAATCTAAAGGGTGATATCAAAGAGGGGACAACGAGAAAAAGTCCCACAGTGTGTGTGTGTATGTGTGTGTGTGTGTCTTGGTGTGTGTGTGTGTGTGTGTTGTGTGTGTGTGTGTGTGTGTGTGTAAAATACTTGAAGCCCTACCACCGACATTGTGATTCTGCCCTAGAGAGAGAGAGAGAGAGGGGGGGGGGGGGGGGGGGGGGGGGGGGGGGGGGGGGGGGGGGGGGGGGGGGGGGGGGGGGGGGGGGGGGGGGGGGGGGGGGGGGGGGGGGGGGGGGGGGTGGGGGGGGGGGGGGGGGGGGGGGGGGGGGGGGGGGGGGGGGGGGGGGGGAGGGGGGGGGGGGGGGGGGGGGGGGGGGGGGGGGGGGGGGGGGGGGGGGGGGGGGGGGGGGTGGGGGGGGGGGGGGGGGGGGGGGGGGGGGGGGGGGGGGGGGGGGGGGGGGGGGGGGGGGGAGGGGGGGGGGGGGGGGGGGGGGGGGGGCAGAGAGAGAGAGAGAGAGAGAGAGAGAGTCGAACATCAAACAGATAGGCAGAGGCAAATTTCAAAAAGTTATAGAAAAGTGTAGCATTAGTTTTCAATGCTGAAGTCAAACATGAACTAACAGGAACCAAACTAATATGCATTCTGTTGTATTTTTCTCCTGCTATGTCGCTCTCTCGGTGCACCCGCAGAGAAGACACGGGATACAACAGGATAGAACTCCAATGCTTTATTAACAGAAGATGCGCAAGAACAAACTCATGAAAGAGGAAGATACAGAACGCTGTGCAGTGCTGCTTATAATAATAACAGGTCAGATCTAGAACATTCTGCAACTTACTGGCAAGTACGGAATCTTTCCAAGGTTACGTAATCTACTGACGTTACTGCACTTGCATGTTCTGGGATGGTCTAGAAATTTCCATCGAAATGCAGTGACTTTTCGCGATCTCTACAACACCTCCCTACGAAAATTGTTGTTTCACAACAAACTTCAACAACAAAGTCTTTCTCTGGGTTTTGGTGTTCTGGATCGTCTGGGGTTGTCTGGACCATACTCTGGAACAGGTGACTTGGTAGTCGTGGTCTGCTCTGGTTCTGTCGGTGGCACGTTGTCCAGAATCTCCATGGGATGGTCGATCGGGAGCTCATAGGCATCTGCTGAATCACCAGGTTCGTTGTCCTCTTCAGAAGCGTTCCCAGTGTCGTCTCCAAACTGGGCCACGAGGAACTACCTTGACGTTGAAGCAGCGAGTACCCACAGACTTCTTGACCACTGCTGGTACCCATCTCGGCTGCTTGGCATGGTGAGGTTCATAGTAAAGTGCGTATACTGGATCTCCAGCCTTGTACTGCCTGGTCACCTTGGCGACACCTCCAGGGTCTGGAGTCACCTGAGTTTTAGATGCCTCCTTGGATTGCTTGCCCTGAGCTATGTGCGCTGGCGAGGGAAGCAAAGTGTCGATCCTTGACCGAATCTGCCTGGACACCAAGAGTTCACTCGGAGAGAATCCGCAGGCATTCTCCGGTACTGCATAAGAAACTCTTGAAGTGCTCGTTTCGGGGGCAGAGAAGACTTCTTGAGAGCTTGCTTGAGAGTCTGCACTAGCCGTTCTGCAGCTCCATTGGTAGCAGGATGATAGGGCGCTCCTGTCAGGTGCGTGGTCCCACGTTCCTTGCACCAGCTCTGGAACTATTCAGAAAGAAAGGTGGTTACATTGTCGGAGACCAGAGTGTGTGGGTATCCGAAGTGAGCGAAGTCTTCTTCCAGCAGGTCTAGAGTAGCTCTAGTGGACGTGGATGACGTTGGGTGGATGCATGGGTACTTTAAGTAAGCATCTGTGATCACCAGCCAGTTGGTGCCCATGAAGTTGATGGCGTGGTCCAAGTGAACTCGGCTCCATGGCTTCTCTGGTAACATCCAGGGATGAACTGGCGGTCTGGATGGCTTGTTTTGGTGTTCGCCGCATGAGTCACATCGTCGACTCGTCATCTCTATTGCAGCGTCGATACCGGGCCAGTATACTGCAGTTCTTGCCAACTGCTTCATGCGTTCCATGCCGAAGTGTCCGATGTGCAGAAGATCAAGGATCTTGGGCTGCAGGCTTTGTGGAATCACAACTCTTGTACCATAGATGAGGCATCCATGGCAGGTACTGAGAGAATCTGACAACTTCTGGAACTTTCTGACTTCTTTGTTGATCTCAGCGTGCTTCAGCGGCCACCCTTCGCGCATGTAGCGCATCACTGTAGCTATCACTGGATCTTTGCCTGACTCTTGACGAAGGATTGTTGGAGTCGAAAGGTTTGACTTGAAAGACTGAGAACTCGGGATGGCGCACAACCATGTCCATGTCTTCCCCACTCTCCTCCCTGTCAAAGTCGATGTCGTCTCCAGAAGGCAAGCGACTGAGGGCATCTGCATTGCCGTGATCTGCTGTTTTCGGTACTCGATCGTGTAGTCGAACTGGTTCAGCCATAGGGCCCACCGAGCTAGTCTGTTAGCTGCAAGAAGTGGTGTCCCTTTCTTTGGTCAGAACAGCGCCGTCAGGGGCTTGTGATCAGTCACCAGTATGAACTGTCGTCCGTACAGATACTGGTAGAATTTCCGCAAACCATAGATGATGGCTAGGGCTTCCTTGTGGATTTGGCTGTAGTTTCTTTCTGCAGCTGTAAGAGTCTTGGACACATTGGCAATTGGGCGCTCGCCTCCATCCGGATAGCGATGAAACAGTACTGCTCCAATTCCAACGTTGGATGCGTCACAAGCCAACCCCACAGGCTTATCTGGGTCGAAGTGTACAAGGACTTGATCAGAGGAAAGCACATTCTTCAACTGTTCAAAAGCTGCTCATTCCTCTTCTCCCCACTTCCAGGGACTTGCCTTCTTTGTCAGGTGGTAGAGCGGCTCTGCCATAGTAGCCAGGTTTGGGATGAATTTCCCGTAGAATTGTACTGAGCCCAGAAAAGATTTCAAGCTTGAGACATCCGTAGGTGGTGAGCAATCTTCAAGACTGCCTCGACTTTAGATCCTTTGGAGATTCCTTCAGCCGATAGAGTGTGTCCAAGGTATTCCACACTGGGTTGAGCAAACAGGCATTTTTCACGGCATCTGAGTCCTTTGTCGTTCAGACGAGTGAGTAGTCGTTCCAGGTTGCTCAGATGATCTTTGGCATCCTTCCCGCTGGTGAGTATTTCGTCTTGGAAGACGGCAACTCCAGGCAGATCACTGGTCAGATTTTCCATGATCTCCTGAAAATAACCAGGTGCTGACTTGATTCCGAAAGGTAGTCGTTGTTGCAGAAGTACCACACGGTGAGTGCTGAGGGCTAGTCTGCGTTGACTTTCTGGTGCCAGCTTGCTCTGGTTGTAGGCATCAGCGAGGTCGATCTTTGTGTAACCGAATCCTCCTCCCAGCTTTTGCATCAGTTCCTCTGGGAGAGGCTTTGGGTGACGGTGATCAGCAAGTTGATCGTTGATCCCAACTGAGTAGTCACCACAGATCCGCAGTTTTGGCTTCAGGGCACCTGCACTGTTTGTCTTACGAATTGGAACCACTGGTGTTCCATAGTCGTTGAACTGGACTGGCTTCCAGACTCCTTTGGCGATGCCTTCTTCGTAGCCTTTCGTCAGGTCATCACGAAGAGCGAAAGGAACCGGCCTTGCCTTGTGAAAAACCGGCTTCGCGTCGGACTTGAACTTTACTTCCAGCTCAAAATCCTTCAGACATCCCAATTCTTCCTTGAAGAGATCTGGGAACTTGTCGCAGAGAGTGTGGCAATCCTTCTGAAGAGAAGCATAAGTTGTGCTGGAGGTCTTCAGATGAGATTCTTTTGTACCCTCGCTCTTGACTTGACTCTCTATGCTCTTCAGCCCAAGGGCATTGTCCACTGAAATTCCCAGAGCCTGGTTCGCGTTTCATCCCAGTAGGTTGAGATCAGGGATCTTGGTGACGATGTAGGGAATGGAGCTCTGTTTACCAGTCACTGGGTCCTTTGTTTGGCCCATGAAGGTGCCCAACACGGGTAGGTCATGCTTGCTGGCAGACTCGTAGCGATGTGTGACGTCATCAAGTTTCGGTTTTCCAGTTGTTTCCAGACTGGCACAAAAACAAAATTTCCTGTTGTTGCAGTGTCCAGCTCCATCGTGAACTGTTGATCCTGGATTGTGACTGGAACGTCCAACCTAGGAGTATCTTGGGGAACTTCGCCGGATGGCTTTGACGAGCTCTGCTTTTGTGATGCATTTCACTGAAGATTTTGCAGGATGTCGTCCCCCTTGTTGCTGTTGGTGCAGTTTTTTTCCCCTGCAAACAGCCTCCAAATGTCCTGACAGAAGTTGCATTTGGATTTTTTTGTAGAAGCAGTCTGTTGCTTTATGAGCCTTTCCACACCTGTAGCACTTTGCTGAATCGCTGGTCGTGGAGTTAGACTGCACGTGGTTCTTTGGTCGACCCCCTTTGTTGTTCATCTTGACTTTGTTGACCGGTCTGGGCTTGGAACCGTAGACAGTTTCCTTGGCCACCTTTGCCTCGTCTTCAGTCTCTATGGCCATCTTGACAGCCTTGGCAAAATCCAACTCGGTATCCTTGACCTTGAAAAGAGCCTTCATGACAGCTTCGTTGTTGACAGAACATATGAATCTCTGCCTAAGAGCTTCATCTTGTGGATCTTGGATCGAAGGAAAGTCACAGGTAGCCGCGTCTTGACGTATACGGGCTGCCAGCTCCTGAAGTGTTTCGCCTGGCTTCTGTTCCATGTTGCTCCAGAACTTGAAACGTTCTCGCACTATGAACAGTTTTGGGTCAAATTGTTCTTTCATGAACTCGACGATTTGGTCCATCGTCAGATCGTTGATATTCGTTCTTGGATCCTGTTGAGCAGCCAGATTTGCCAGTTGTTTGTAGACAGCTGGAGTCTGATTGGTGAGGAAGACTTGAGCCTTGCGGTCGTCAGGAACGGCGTTGGCTACAAGAAATGTGCAGAATCCTGACCAGTAGTCAGGCCACAGTTCTGAAGTGGAGTCAAAGGCAGCGAAAGGTGGGATAGCGGCAGTCGAAACAGTAGAAGTATGAGGACGGATACTTGCACTGGAATCCCCAGTCGGTGTTTGAACTTGAATCATCTTCATCAACGCACCCATCTGCTCTCTTTGGACTGCTAATTCTTCTTCATGCTGCTTTGCTTGAATCTTCATCTGTTCCTTCTGCTGTTCCATTTGCTCTCTAAGCAATTTTATCAGCTCCGCTGTCTCTGCCATTGTCAGGCGTCAATTTTCGCTGCTGCAACAGTTGAAGGGGTGCAACTTCTGTAGCTCTTTTCCTTGAGTACTGGAGAGTACTGTTCCTTAGTAGGTAGATCAATGTCCAACCCTGTCGGCGACGCCAAATATTTCTGTTGTATTTTTCTCCTGCTATGTCGCTGCACTCGCACAGAAGACACGGGATACAACAGGATAAGAACTCCAATACTTTATTAACAGAAGATGCGCAAGAACAAACTCATGAAAGAGGAAGAATCCAGAACGCTGTGCAGTGCTGCTTAAATACTAACAGGTTAGATCTAGAACTAATCCCAGTCACGTGGCTAATCGGTCGAGGTCGTACCTCTAGCCAAGATTTATCATTGGCTTGGTGCACGAGTTAATCTAGAACATTCTGCAACTTACTGGCAAGTACGGAATCTTTCCAAGATCTACTGACGTTACTGCACTCGTGTGTTCTGGGATGGTCTAGAAATTTCCATCGAAATTTAGTGACTTTTCGCGATCTCTACAACACATTCACTGATTTATTTTCTTTTGCCAGACATACAGACTCATTGCCTGAAATCTGCGAACACTAAGCGACAAAAAGTAACACGCGAATATTACTCGTGCAGACGTGTTCATTGAAATTCAGTCCAAAACTAACCAGCTTGTTAGTTTCGTGAAAAAGTCCGTATGAAACCTTTTGAGGCTGTCATGTTAGTCAGCCTGAACGAGGAAGCCAGAGAAACTTGTCCACCAGCCTCCCCTTATGGCGTCTCCGTGTCTCTGGGCGACCCACACCTGATCTCCTTCGTCCAGATACGCGGACACGGTCTTGGCGCTTTGGTCCGAAAAGTCGTGCTTTCCATCCCCCCATGTGTGTGCCAGGTCCGTCCCCTGCATCACGATGGCCAGCGCGGCTGGACCATGTCCGTTGGTGGACATGGCGGTGAAGGGAGAAGACGTAGAGTCCTGCTACAGGAGCCGTGAAGGCGCCAGTGAGAGGGTTGTAGCCGTTGCCCAGATTGATGATGACGTAATCAAACTTGAGAGTGGATCGCTGACCGAGGTGGATACCGTTCGCACCATCATCGTTCTTGAACCGGACAGTGAAGGCCACTAGAGAAGAGAGAACATGGGGAAATAACTCATGTACTGTTCGGTTTGTCTTATTCTGAAACTATCACTGATTTTTAAGTTGTTTCTCTATAGAGAAACAACCTTATGAGACGGGGCAGATTTTGCTACGCGCAGCAGCAAGTTTCAGTGATACAAAACAAGACTGTGACGTTTCTCCACACAATACTTACTTTCACGCACACAGTGACGTAACGAAATCTGCGTCATAGACACCTTACGTGCACACTTTGCTGCTGCGTTCTTTTTGGCGGGAATGACGTGTGTCTGTGTGTGTGTGTGTGTGGACGGATGTAATGATGGCTATCTCCTAAACCACCTCGCTGGAGGCCTTTTTACTTTGAGATAAAATGGGAATTCACTTTCTCCAGACCTACTTTTCACGATTTTTAGCCTACTGCATTTTCAAAAGAGTTATCGCCGATTTTTAAAATCGGTCATGTCACGAATTTTTTCAAAAAAAATGTTCAAATGGCTTCATTTTCTGAAATTGGGAAGATCATCCAATTATACTGTTTGTTTTCGTAGCACAGCTATGTAGCTCTGACAGGTTTTGTGTAAGAAAAATATTTCCGAGGTAGGGGTGGTTTGCATATGAAGCCAAATATCTATGAAAAGACTCCTTCAAATTAACCATCATTCCGGTATTTTTGTCACTTGTGCCAACTGCACATATGACATGAACTGCTGCACTATTATAGCTTTAGTATTAAGAATAGCAGAGCTTTTAGATACACATTTTTCACGTTTCTACGAGAAGCGCCGGTCAAAAAAGTTCCAATTTTGCAATTTCGTAAGTACAAACCAAGGGACTTAAGTCCACGTTTCATCAGCTCTCTAGATCTTCCAGATTTTATGTCAAAATTAATTCAGTCACGGAAGTCACAAAAGCAACAAGGAAATCACAAGATATGTAGAAGTATCATCTGTCAGACGAGCAGCGTGGGGCTGACGTCAAATGTTTGGTTCGCCACTGCTTCCGACATTTCATCAGCCCTCTAGATCTTCCAGATTTCATGTGAAAAATAATTCAGTCGGAGAAGTCACAAAGCCAACAGGGAAATCACAAGACATGAACAAGCATCCTCAGACGATCTCAGTGCTAGAGGCTGACGTCGAAAAGTTACTTCACGGAATTGACGGCATCTCTCTCTCTCTCTCTGTATGACGACCTGCCTGGGCTGACGTTAAATGTTTAGATCACGGAACTGACGTCTCTCTCTCTCTCTCTCTGGGGAGCCAGGGTGGCCGAATGGTAGAGCGTTGGACTTTCAATGCTTGGGCCGAGAGTTCGAATCCTGGCCGCTGGGGCCAAATATTTGTGCTGGCCTTTTTCTCGTTGCCCCGTCTTTGATATCACCCTTATGTGGGGAAAAGGACGTTAAACTCCTAAACACCCACCCACCCACTCACCCACCCTCTCTCTCTGCCTCTCTCTCTCTCCCTCCCTTCTTCCCCCACCCGGCCCCACCCCCAGTCACGTGGCTAATCGGTCGAGGTCGTAGAGGATCTAGTGTCATTGGTAGAACTTGGAGAGGGAAGAACCGGCAACAATAACTACAAAGACAAAATAAAATGAAGTTTGGAGAAACAACTTTGTAGGACGGGGCCGTTCCTCCTTGTTCTTTCTGGCTGCCCCAACTCTTTGCCAGCTCTTGTAGTGTTCCTCCCAGGCCATTGTGTGTGTGTGTGTGTGTGTGTGTGTGTGTGTGTGTGTGTGTGTGTGTGTGATGGGGCGGAGGGGGGGGGGGGCGAAGCTGAGGCAGTTTTGTATTTTTCATAATAATTAATATGAGAATGATGGTAAAATGGTGCTATACAGGTTCATGGCCGCATTCCACGCTTCCCTGTCATAGATAACCAGGTAACATACCTTAAGATGATTCATAACAAGGAAAGCACACACACACACACACACACACACACACACACACACACACACACCCATCACCCCCCCTTCCACCTCCACCCCCCATCCCCCCCCCCCCCCGCAAGAAAAAATCAACCAAACAAAAAAAACCCAACAACAACCAAAACCAACAACTAACAACTGGGTCAGTTTCAGCTGTGTGGCAACAACCTCCGCATTCAGATCATTCCTTCAGCTTCGACACTAAGCTCAACCAGCACGTGCTTTTTGCTGCTCAGCACAGTGCGCAGGTTACTCCCGACGGAGGTGGATTTCTCGGCTATGTTCCAACGCTGCCTTTGTCAAGTTCTGCTCAAGAGCAGTGGTACAATTGCTCACGTGATGACGTGTACCTACCTTTCTGCGCCCGTGTTGTGGGCCCCTGACAAGATGCCAGCTGTCGTTTTAACTCCTTCACTTCACCGTTCAGAGCCTCGCACTGGGAATGGACAGCAGGCAACATGGCGGCGGTGACTCGCGCCACCAGCAACAGTCCACACATCAGCATAGTGAGATGAAATCTGTCACACATGTACAACAATTATCGATCTTATACTTTTGAAATGTACACAGATGAACCAATTTGTAAAATATGCATTATAATAATAGACACGAGAGAGAGAGAGAGAGAGAGAGAGAGAGAGAGAGAGAGAGGCTTACAACTGTTACTGCGAAACGTTGTGGTCTTGTGAAGTTCTCCCAGGAAGCAAGGATGCAGAAAGTAGAGAACTGGTTACATTTATCTGCACTGCGTTCTGTATGCATGAACGTTTGATTGGTGTTTGCCGACCCACGTCACTTTTTGATTTCCGACAGATAAACGTCATCAAAGAGTCAAACTGAAACTGCGTAGTAAACGCTCGCATGCACACACACACACACACACACACACACACACACACACACACACACACACACACACATCTCAGTCTAATAATACAGTCATAGCGTTCTAGCACATTCTGAACCTATATTATGAAGGAACCAATCAAAAATCAGAACGTAAATCACCTCATTACTATTTTTAAAACTTGAGAAGAATCCAGAATTATCGAGTACCCGCCCGCCGAATCTAGGCGCGTTATATAACCACTTCTAATCGTAAACAACTCTTTACAAAGCGATTTGCACACACCACACACACACACACACACACACACACACACACACACACACACACACACACACGCTGACCCCTCGATATTTTCGTAGCGTGAAGACTTCTATTGGTTGAGTGTGCCAGGCTTTGTGATGCTGTCCGGCTTGGGCCAAATACTTGTGCTGGCCTTTTCCTCGTTGCTCCGTCTTTGATGTTACCCATACGCTGTGGGAAAAGGACGTTAATCTCCCAAACAACCACCACCAGCTTTGTGATGCTGTCACTGTACAGGTGTTTAGGTCGCACGATGTTAGACTCTAGCATCAAGGGTTTGTAAGATCGGTATCGTGAAACGAGCCCTTGAAGCCTCTATGCTCGTTACGCCGCTCAGATTGAAACCTGTCGCTTTCAAAGCTGTAATGCTGTTTGTCAGATAGAAGGGTGTTTCATTTGGCCATTGCGAACGTTTTCGTGACTTTGTGGCTTCTCATATTATAGAAATACGTTCTTCTTTGAGTCTACGGTCTTGAACAGACTGGGAGAGCGCGTGACGGGGTGCAAATATATCCTGAATTTGGTTCTCGCGTCTTGAAAGTCACTTCGTTTTCCGGCTTCAAGTTAAACGAAATCTCAAAAGAAATGTATCCATCAGATGGTGAAGTGTTATATATAGTTTTGACTGTAGCTAATTTCACCACGGGAGGCGGTACGCATTTAGGGTCAAGATCTGAGTCTCCCGGATATTTCGTGCAAATCGCTTTGTAAGGAGTTGTTTACGATTAGAAGTGGTTATATAACGCGCCTAGATTCGGCGGGCGGGTACTCGATAATTCTGGATTTTTCTCAAGCTTTAAAAATCAGGGATGACCACAACTTTTAAGAAAGCAGAGGAGATTTTCCCGGGGGTCTGGGGCCGGCTTGCGTAGAAGGAAAGCCAGAAAAAATTGACAAGCGGGGGGGTTTGGGGGGGGGGGGGGGGGGAAAGCAAGACAGCTTACCGCAGCAGTCCTGAAACTGAATTGGCCCTCAAACTCGGAATGCAAATAACGCCGAAAAAATTGACAAGCGGGGGGGGGGGGGGGGGGGGGGGGTCCCTCCGCCATGGTCACTCTTTAATGAGTCAACTCGCACTGCCGCGAAAGGGGGCCAACTTAAGCTTACTACGCAGTGCTTGTCAGCCGAGTACAAACCATCCCATTTAGGGAAGCTGCCTTTCGATCAGCGGAGGAATATCGCTCAGTGACGAAGTTCTACGGCTATGATTTTTTAATTTCTTTTCGGTTTTTTTCGGCGGAGATTTTTTTTAGAACAGCGGAGATTTTTTTTTAAAGACAGCGGAACGGCGGAGAACGGCGAGACTGTTGTCATCCCTGTAAAAATAGTAATGAGGTGATTTACGTTCTGATTTTTGATTGGTTCCTTCATAATAGAGGTTCAGAATGTGCTAGAACGCTATGACTGTATTATTAGACTCTGAGTTATGTGTGTGTGTGTGTGTGTGTGCGCGCGCGCGCGCACACACACACACACACAAAAGAAGCTTATATGCGCGAAGCTTGAGAGACGTGCTGTACACAGCTATAACTGTTCTACGCGTTCACGAGTGTTTTTGTGAGTGAATGAGACTTCTTCCGCAGTCAGTATAAGAACTCGCTACGTGAAGAGTGTTTGCCTGATTGTCATCGTATTCCTCGGTAAGACGACGGGCTCTTCGAACATTCACCACGCAACATCCACGAACTCTAAGTGACTGTATAGAAGTTTAGTAGTTTGAACATTACCTGTGTAGCTGAATTTATTGAAAGATCATCCTAAAATAACACTTCACCTTAGGGTTTCGTCGGATCGTCCGTATGAACTGATCTGATGCGGCCAAGGACGAGTAAAGTTTGTCAGCCTGAACGAGGAAGCCAGAGAAGCTGGTCTCCCAGGCTCACCTTGGACTTGTACACGGGCGGCCCGGTGATTTCAGTAATGGCGACCGTGTTTACGTGTACACTCGTGAGTACCTGCTGGACCTTCGGGCTTCGGCATCGTTAACCACTGTATCTCATATGGACTTCCCACCTGATATGCTGCCTAAACCTAATGACTTTGAACAAGGAAGAAAACAGAAGAGAGGAGGGTGGGTGGGTGGGTGTTTGGGGTTTAACGTCCTTTTCCACCACATAGGGTGATATCAAAGACGGGGCAACGATGAAAAAGCCAGCACAAATATTTGGCCCCAGCCGACAGAAGAGAGGAAGAAAAGAAAGAGAGGCAGTAGAGGAGGTGTCCCACAAAAACTGAGAAAAACGACACACAGCCGTGTACCCTTGCCCTCTGTCCTACTTTCCAACGCCCGTTCACTTCGAAATAAAATGGATGAACTTCACGCCAATGTCCATTATATGAACGAATTTAGAAACGCCAGCATTTTAGCTTTGAGACTTGGTCTGACTGTGATAGAGACAGACATCATGATTTGTTTTTGTCTGGATTCAGCCACCCCATACGTTTGGACAGAGACGAAAACATCACAGGGAAAGGTCAGGGTGGTGGTGTGTGTTTTTATGTCAATCAGCAATGGTGCAATACCGTCATCATACGTGAGGAACTGTGCACGCCCGACATTGAACTGTTGTCTATCTCTCTCCGACCCCTCTACATGCCGCGGGGGTTTCCCCAGTTGTTTTTCACTCTTGTGTTTATTCACCCCAAAGCTAACGCATTGAACGCCGCCGAACACATTTCCAACAGCCTACACGGACTCGACTCTATCAGTCCAGATGCACCCAAGTTTGTGTTGGGTGACATGAACCATGCTTCACGTGAGGTGACCAAGGCCCTCCGCTCGTATCGTCAGTACGTCACGTGTCCCACCCGTTTGGATAAGACTCTCGATCTGTGTTACGGCACCGTGCCCGGCGCGTACAAGTTCATCATGTTACCGCCCCTCGGGTCGTCCGATCATAACTGTGTGCTCCTCGCTCCGGCCTACAGACCAGTTGTGGAGAGAATAAAAGTAGTTGTCAAAACCGTCAAAGTGTGGACCGTAGACAGTGTGGCCCGCCTTCAGGGATGTTTTGACTGCACTGACTGGGACATGTTTGAAGAAGGCTGCTCGAGCCTTGACCAACTGACAGATGTCATATCATCCTACGTCTCGTTTTGTGTTGACACAGTGATTCCCAAAAAAAGAAATAAAGATATTTCCAAACAATAAACCATGGATCACTAAAGAACCGAAGGATGTCCTGAAGAAAAAGAAGAGAGTGTTTTTTTTTTTTTTTTTTTTTTTACAGGTATCACACTAGAGAAGAAACTGGTTAATAAGAAGGTGAAACAAGCAATTAAGAAAGCACAATTAAATTATAAAGACAAGATCCAGCTGATGTTTTATGGTGGTGATTTGAGGTCTACATGGCAAGGTTTTAAGAATATGGCTGCAGTGAACAAAGTGTCTGACAAGAGTGGTGGTAGGATCAAGTTTGGTTATAAGGATGACGTGACTCTAGTTAATGATTTGAACACTTTTTACACACGGTTCGAAACTCAGGACTTTTCAGTGAACATTTCTGATTTGAAGCAGTCCCTGAGACATGGTGACATTATTGTTATTGATCAGGATGTTGTGGCTGGATGTTTTAAACACATTCATGTACACAAAAGCTGTGGCCCGGATGGTATCTGCGGCAAAACACTGAAGCTGAATGCCGATCAGCTGAGTGGTGTTTTTCAACGCCTGTTTCAGTTCTCGCTTGACACGTGCTCTGTGCCCCGTTTGTGGAAGTCTTCTACTGTAATTCCCACTCCCAAGAAAGATAACCCAAAAGAAATGAAACATTTCCGTCCTGTCGCACTGACGTCCCTTGTTATGAAGTCTTTTGGAAAAGATTTTAAAGTTACTCATATTGTCTGTTGTTGATGTTCGTCTTGATCCTCTGCAGTTTGCCTATAGGGCCGGGAGAGGTGCTGATGACGCTAAGATCTTTATGTTGAACACTCTGTACACACATTTAGAGAAACCCAAGGCACACGCAAAGATTCTGTTCGCCGATTTTTCCTCAGTTTTTAATACAATTCAATCACATATTCTCGCAAACTTCTTCTTTGCGGTCGCTGGGGTCACACTGGCAGGCCGGTTGTCTCGATGAAGTGGGCCGTTTTCTGAAGATCCTGCAGGCTACCGTACAGCTTGGAGTGCAGTCTGGTCTCTTCTGGCCACACTGCTGTACGCAGCTCCTGGAGCTTGGGGCACTGCTGGAGGACATGCTCTGTCGTTTGGTCACCGGTGCCGCAACTGCACTCTGCATTGGGGGCCAGTCCGAGCTTCCGGTGCATATGTGCATTGAGGCGGTTGTGTCCGGTTCTGAGCCGTAGAAGGATGACTTGCTCTTGTCTGGTGAGGCAGTCTGTGGTAGGCATCCTTCGGTGTTACTGGTTTGCGGGCTGACTTGATGAGGGTACGTTTTCCCCGTACGTCAAGTCCGTGTCTGGTTGGCTCTCGCTGGCCCCCTTCTTGGCTAGCTGGTCGGCAGCTTCGTTTCCAGGGACTCCGCAGTGTGCAGGCACCCACTGTAGCACCACCCTTCTGCCTGCACTGACTGCCAGCAAGGTGTCCATCAGTTCCTGTTCCTTGTTGTTAGACAGTGCTTCCAGGACGGAGCGGGCGTCTGTCAGGAACACGAACTGGTGGTACTCGCTGCCTGCCGTCTGGATGACAGAGGCTGCTGCCTGGAGTGCCTTCACTTCTGCACTGTAGTTGCTGCAGTGCTTTCCGGTTGGGATGGCCACCGACTGGGTCTGACCATCTGGGTAGCGGATAAACACTCCGGCTCCTCCATTGGACACGGCTTGTGTGGCCGATCCATCGGTGTACACCTGGACCCATGCCTCCCCAGGGTACTTCTCGTCTATCAGTGCTTTGGTGAGGGCGCACTTGACCGACTCGCTTTGGGTGTCTATTCTCGCAAAAAAAGCTGATGTCAATTTTTTCTCTTGATCACAGATTAGTTTTATGGATTGTTGATTTTTTAACGAACAGAACACAGAAGGTCTTTGCCAACGGTTGTTTTTCAGAGACTTTATGTACATCCACGGGCTCGCCCCAGGGCTGTTGCTTGTCTCCCCTGATCTACATCTTATACACTGATGAATGTAGAAGTCAGTATGACAACAGGTTCCTTGTGAAATTCTCGGATGACACTGCATTAGTTTCTCTCTTGTTCGGATCTGAACAAACCCACGGTCCTGCACTGGATGAGTTTGTTGAGTGGTGTGACGACTCTTTCTTGGAGTTAAATGTTATGAAAACTAAAGAGATGGTTTTTGATTTCCGAACTAAGATAAATGTGGTTGTGGAGACCGTCATACACAATCAGGCAGTAGAGGTGTTGAAGTGTACAAGTATTTGGGAACAGTCATTGATGACAAACTAAGATGGGATTCCAACACAGAAGCCATAGTAAAGAAAGGTCAGCAGACATTATATTTTCTGAGAAAACGCAACTACTTCTCTGTGGATACAAAGTTCCTGGCACTATTTTATAAGTCTTTCATTGAAAGCATTCTTACCTTCTCTTTTATTTGCTGGTTTGGCTCCCTTAGTGTTAAAAATAAAAACTCCCTGCAGAAAATTGTCAAGCCTTCAGACATTTTTTGAGCAGCACATATCTTTTTCATGCACATATCTTGTATAGAGAGTTTGAACGTTTGCCTTCTGGTCGAAGATTCAGAATCCACTTCTGTAAAACTAACCGTCGAAAGTTCTCTTTTATTCCAACTGCAATATCCCTTCTCATTGAGAAGCACTGAGTGCCATAATTACTGTGATGTATTTTCACTACAAAATATCTGTTCTGGCATTTCGTCACTTTGATGGCACTCTCCCACCTTACCTTTCAGCTTCACTTGTCACCTAAATACCGTCGCGAACCCTCCGGTCGTCGTCCGAGAGGCTTCTCAAAATCCCCAAGCGCAACCTGAAATCTTTCGGTGAGCGCTCTTTCAGTTTTGCCGCTCCTGCCGTTTGGAACTCTCTGCCTTCAGATCTGAGAAATGCGCCCACGCTGTCTGTTTTCAAGAGCAGTCTGAAAAAGTTCCTCCTCCGGAAAGCCTATCAGTAATTTCCTCAGCCGCATGCTGGTCCTTGTTGCTTGAGCGGCATGAGGCCACAAACTACTAACACCAGTTATTTAAACTAGTCAGTTTCACCAGTGTATGTCTGTTCATCGTTGTATGATGTGCGTGAGTGTGAGTGAGTGATAGGCGCATTGAGTTTTATTTAAAGAAATGCGCCCTAGAAATACCATTTATTATTATTTTAAAAAGCTGCTGTTTCCGCTTCTGTGATGCATTGTGATACTTGTCTGTGATATGTTTTATCAGCTGCCTCATGCCTATAATTCTCCGGTTAGTCACAAGTGCGGGATGTGTGTGTGTGTGTGTGTGTGTGTGTGTGTGTGTGTGTGTGTATGTGTGTGTGTGTGTGTGTGTGTGTGTGTGTGTGTGTGAGAGAGAGAGAGAGAGCAATTATATGAATTTCATGATCTTAACTTCTTTTATGTGTCTTATGCTCGCCCGCATGAATTACGGGGAAAAATAAAGTGTCTTGACTTGACTTGACTTGACTTGACAGACAGAAAGACAGACAGAGACAGACAGACAGAGAGAGTCGAACAGAGAGGCAGAGACAGATCGCGGAAAGTTATAGAAAAGTGTAGCATTAGTTTTCAATGCTGAAGTCAAACATGAACTAACAGGAACCAAACGAATATGCATTCACTGATTTATTTTCTTTTTGTGAGACATACAGACTCATTGTCTGAAATCTGCGAACACTAAGCGACAAAAAGTAACACGCGAATATTACTCGTGCAGACGTGTTCACTGAAATTCAGTCCAAAACTAACCAGCTTGTTAGTTCAAAAAGTCCGTATGAAACGTTTTGAGGCTGTCATGTTAGTCAGCCTGAACGAGGAAGCCAGTGAAACTTGTCCACCAGTCTCCCCTGACGGCGTCTCCGTGTCTCTGGGCGACCCACACCTGATCTCCTTCGTCCAGATACGCGGACACGGTCTTGGCGCTTTGGTCCGCAAGGTTGTGCTTTCCTTGCCCCCATGTGCGTGCCAGGTCCGTCCCCTGCATCACGATGGCCAGCGCGGCTGGATCACGTCCGTTGGTGGACATGGCGGTGAGGGAGAAGACGTAGAGTCCCGCTACAGGAGCCGTGAAGATGCCAGTGAGAGGGTTGTAGCCGTTGCCCAGGTTGGTGATGACGTTGTCAAACTTGAGAGTGGACTGGTGACCGAAGCGGATACCGTTGTTGACATCATCGTTCGTGAACCGGACAGTGAAGGCCACTAGAGCGGAGAGAACAGGGGAAAATAACTCATGTACTGTTCGGTTTGTCTTATTCTGAAACTATCACTGATTTTTCTTTCTGGATGCCCCAACTCTTTGCCAGCTCTTGTAGTGTTCCTCTCAGGCCGTGTGTGTGTGTGTGTGTGTGTGTGTGTGTGTGTGTGTGTGTGTGTGTGTGTGTGTGTGTGTGTGTAGGGGGGCGGGGGGGGGGAGGGGGCGAAGCTGAGGCAGTTTGTATTTTTCATCATAATTAATATGAGAATAATGGTATAATGGTGCTATAAAGGTTCATGGCCGCATTCCACGCTTCCCTGTTATAGATAACCAGGTTCTACACCTTAAGATGTTTCATAACAAGGAAAGCACCCCCCCCCCACCCCCATCCTCCCACCCACCACCCCACCCGAAACAAAAACAACAACAACAAAAACAACAAGAACAAAAACTGGGTCAGTCTCAGTTGTGTGGCAACACCCCCCCCTCCCCAGGGCCCATAGCAACTATGTGAAACCCAAGCATTCAAATCATTCCTTCAGCCTTGACACTAAGCCGAACCAGCACGTGCTTTTTGCTGTTCAGCACAGTGCGCAGGTTACTCCCGACGGAGTTTGATTTCTCGGCTTCGTTCCAACACTGCCTTTGTCAAGTTCTGCTCAAGACTACTACAGTGGACGCCGGATATAAGCAACTCGGATACAAGAAAACTCGGTTATTGCCAACGAATTTTTTTCCCCCGGCCAAACTCTTCTTTATTATGTATTACAAAAACTCGGATACAAGAAACTCGCTTATAAGAAAACTCGGTTTTAGGAAAGCAAATTTCTTGTCCCGCTTGATACAAAAACTCGGATATAAGAAACCGAAAGTACATTTCCAAGAAAATTTCACTCATTGTAGGAAACCGAAAGTACATTTCCAAGAAAATTTCACTCATTCTAAGAAAACAGGTCAGGTCTGACGTCACTTAGGACAGGCACATGATGGCGCATGATTTTCTTTTCTTGAATTGGTTTTTTACCATTGTGTTCCGTGCAAAATTGAATGTTGGCAAGAAGAAAAAATACGAGATGCATTTTTGTTGTTCTATTGTTATATGTTGTTTTTATCATTATTTTCTTGTTTGTTTGTTTTTTTTTTGCCTGATTGGGAGCTCAGTCTCTCTCTCTCTCTCTCTCTCTCTGTATGTCTGTCTCTGTCTACAGGGCTCGCGTTAAGGAGAATAAAACTATCAGTATTAGACTAACTGTTGATCAATTCCTTTCTTTGACAATATACGTGGTCCATCTTTCCTGCATCCCCCTTCCCCCTCCCAACAGAAAAAAAAGCTCATTTGCAGCTTTTTTCAGCCAAATTAGACACGGAAAGCATCGCATATCATACTCTAATGGGACGAGTGTTTTATAGATCAAAAGTTGATACATAATGCACTTTTAATATATCCTATAAATACAAGGGAATTCTCTCTCTCTCTCTCTCTCTCCCCTTAGTTCTTTTTTGTTTGTTTGTTTGGTTGGTTGGTTGGTTGGTTGGTTTGGTTGTTTTTTTTTTCTTTTTGTTTTGTTTTTTCTTACCACATGACCGCCAGCGCTACAGTTGGGAAGCAAAAACAGTATTTTCATGTTCAAACAAAAAAATCTGACATTGAAGGACACAAGCGCACTGGTGTATATTAACTCTACACATATATATTCTGTGCAGGTCTTTAAGAGAAACCAGATATTTCTTAATTTAATGCAAAACATACACGAACTGAGAAAAAAGAAATGTTTTAAACCTTTTTTTCACTGAACTCGGTTATAAGAAATATTTTTCAAAATACTTTCTTATATCCGACTTTCAGATATAAGAAAACTCGGATATAAGAAACCAAAAAATTCACCCCCCTCGAGTTTCTTATAACCGGCGTATACTGTACTACTACTGAGGCCCATGACTTCAAGTGGAGCATAGGCCATCGACGACCCTTCGCCATCGCACTCTATTCTGGGCTACTCTTGTCACGCCAGTCCAGCTGATCCCCTACTTGCATAGCTCTGCCTCAGTGTCCCGCCAGTGGTTCCTGTCCCGCTCGCTCTCATTGCTCTTCGTTTCGGATCTTCTCTGGCCATCGGATGTTGAAGATGCGCCTCAGATAGGTGTTGAAAAATGTCTGGATCTTCTGCTGCATCGTCTTTGTTGTCCTCCATGTTTCGCATCCGTAGAGCAGAACTAACTTCACGCTGTAGTTGAAGATGCGAAGTTTGGTTCTTATGCTGATAACTTTTGATGCCCAGATATTCTTCAGCATGACTCTCTTCATGGCTGCTCTTGCCTTGCCGAATCTGGCTTTGATGTCTCGGTCTGTGCCTCCCTGTCCATCAACCACACTCCCCAGGGAGACAAAAGACTCTACCTCCCTGATGGGCTCTCCACCAACTGACTGGTTCGTTGGCAGTGGTGTTGATCTTCATCAGCTCGGTTTTCTTCCTGTTGATCTTGGGCCCTGTTCCAGGCAAGTAGTCTTGTCCTGCATCTGGCTGTGGCTGTGGGACAGGAGTGACAGGTCGTCCGCAAAGTCGAGGTCATCCAGCTGCGTCCAGAGTGTGCACTGTATCCCGTTTTTCCTGCTTCTTGTGATCCAGTCGATGACCAGTGCTGCGTTTTATCCACGCTCGGTCGTGTTAAATTAAGTGTGATAAGCGTAAGTCTAATTTCGGTTCTCCACTAAGACGGAGGTTTCGAAACGGACCTGCTGACTTCTCAAAGCCTATGGACAAAGCGAAGTAAAGCACCTCAGAGTAACCCCAGTCACGTAAGTTAACTCGTAAAACTCGCGGTTTTACGATCGAAATCAACAAACACCTGTGGTGCATTTTATTTTAATCAGGGGAACGTCATTGTGGAAACTCTATTTAAATCATTCTGTGTTACAAATTAAAGCGATGTACTATCTTTGCTGACGTTTTGGTAGGCAGGGCGTCCCTCTAAACGAGGATGTGACTTCCCCGGTCACTCTTGGGTTACCCGACCAAACGGTTTGGTAGCTGATTCTGTATTTTGACTGGAAGAAAAAATTCCCTCGAAGGTTCTTGTAGCGTGTCGATGTACGCTTTACCTGTATAAAATATGCTGCTGTACATATCTGAGCATATATGTGAGATTTGATTCGATGAAAATGAAAAATTGATTCAAATTTGCTGCTGTTTGCAACTAGTCTACGCTTGTGAAGAAATTTTCGTCGTTTACACTACTCGCCAGTGCAAACTTTCGGTGAGTTAACTATGAGTGCATTACTTCCGAAAATAGTAATGAAACAGAGAGCGAAAGTGTGAGTTTTGACTTTCCATAATAGGCTAGGAAAATTGCTGAACAAGGTAGAACAAATTTGATCCTAACTTTTTATTACAGATTTCAGAAGAACACAGGTCCCTAATGCTGTGGTGGTCTCCGTGAATTTTTTCTCCGTCCGCGTCACCGTTAAAAACGACCGTTTATCTTGCCATTTTCACTATATGAGCCCTATAAATGGGCTTTTGAGGGTGTGCACAAAGTATGCGTGTTTGCGGGTACAGAAATGCGCAGAACTCCACTCTAAATACGGTCACTGTTAGACAAGACATGCATTGTTGACATACTGAAATTTTACCCCAATCAGAGTGATGCTTCCTGGAAAGTTTGGCCGTTGATTCAAATGACCCTGTAATACGGCGGTATTTGATGCTTGTGCACTTATCAGGTCACTGCAGGTGACATGTATCGCGGAAAACATTTACGATCATTGATCAATTTAGTCAGGAAACGCTTCTTTGGTTTTGTGAAGTTCCCTTGTCACCGCATGTGCAGGTACGTATGAAATATGATATCCAAGTGAGCACGTTTTTCGGTAGCGATATTTTGGGGGTGTACTTACTAAAGTAGTTGCTGCGTTGTGAGTAGTGAACGGTTTTTCCCAAAGAGCAGTGCACACTCAAGAATAGTATCCCAGTTGTGTCATATCAAAAGTTCATTAAAATCGCTTTTGTACTTTTGTCACAAACAGCCAACGAAAGTGCAACCTGTTTAATAATGGCTGCTAGTTCAGTACTAGCAAAATGCAATGGAAATTATGCAGAGCACAACCTCAAGTCTATAGCATTATGTGGCTGAATTTATTTCAAGTGTTATGAGGTATGTTAATCACACGGCAAACATGTTTTCAAGGTCAAGGTCATTGGTTTGTCTGTTTACTCCAAAACATTTTACTTCATCGCTCAGAATAAGCATTTTGGTGCTGCTAACTTTTGTCCCCGTGGTTTGGTGAGTTCACAGCATCCTCAGAATAAAAATATGACTGCAAAATCTTCATAACTCAAGCGTGACCTTGACCTTTACTAGAGGTCACCAGAAAGGCATTCTTATCAATGCATATTAGGCAAATGTCATGCCAAAAGTTGTATTTACAAAATTTTAACCCAGTCTCTATGACCTTTACTCCCAAGGTCAAGGTCACCAAAGTTGTCCACAAGAAATCTTCTCATACAAACATCGTTTGTGCTAATTTTGTTTTGCCTGGTGCTTGTGACTGCTTGTTCTTTTGCTTATTCTAACACAGCGATGAAATAAAATGTTTGGGAGTAAACAGACGAACCGATGACCTTGACCTTGTAAACACGTTTGCCGTGTGATTAACATACCTCATAACACTTGAAATGAATTCAGCCACTTACTACTGTAGACTTGATGTTGTGTTCTACATACTCTCCATCACATTTTGCCAGTAATGTATGTCAGTATTTTTCATTTGTAAATTTGTGAATGTCCAAAAAAAAAGGCAACATAACGGCGTTTCTTCCCAAGGAAAAACACGTTGAAAATAAAAGAGATTTCACAGATTTGCTTCTGTGTCTACTGTTTTTTATTTGCATTCGTGTAATTTTATTTTACTGGAAGTTTCATATTAAGTTTGTCTAATTTCTGTACCTGTACCTCAAAACAGGAATTAATGAAAATGTCCGACATTTTCTGAGTGCGTTAGAATTTGAGGCAAAAAGGTATACTTGTAATAGTATTTTAGGGATGCTGAACCATTTCTCCAAAGCATGATGTGCGTCTGCAAATGATCTGTCAAGCGTAGCAGCTGCAGCAGCGTAATTTGTCAGCCCGGTCCCCATCAGTAAGAGAATTGGCGTCTATATGGAAAAAGGAAGATTTGATAACTGAGAGCTGCTACAGGCAAATCTGTTGTCATTTCGTTGGACCACCGCAGGGTGTCTGGCCTAACATATCCAGTAGTCAAACTTGAAGTGTGTGCACAATACCTGCTGCAGCGGCGTCATTTGAAATCTTTGCTGTGGATAGTCAATTTTTGAACCCAACCACAATATGGATTCCCCTCATTACCCCTCACAGCCAAAGGGACATAGTGGATGGGCTAGTAACACGTAAGTGCCAAGCCTCTCCTCTAAAAGTTGGTCAATAACAAAAAAACGCTGTGTACACTGTGGCCGTCATGTCTGGCTACTTGGTAACCTACCCCCGTAGCAGTTAATGCTCTGTTTAATTAGAAAAAGGTAATTTAAGTCACCTATTTCAAGCAGTGAAGAGTTCATGAAATCTGATGTGGGATGCACGTTTTCCTTCTCCTGAAATACCTCTACTTTTTCCAGTATGTAAAACAATGACAAGTTAAAACTGGTGGCTGCTGGCAGCAAAATATAAACCTACCCCCCACGCAGCATGTAATGAAGGAAATGGAAAAAATGGGTAAAAATAATGACCGCTGTAAAGAAGACGTGCTTGTTTAGATTCACGGATCTTTCTTCATACGACTAGTCATTGTCTTTTCCACCAAGACAAATGTATAAAAAGAAATTGCATCAAGTGTAGCAATTATGGCAGGCTCTTTTGGTAAGCACCGCTTTCAGGCCATATAGGGAACTGATAGCTTCAATTAACGGCCATCTATAAACAATGAATCTCTCATACAAGTTCTGGAAGATAATTCTGAAACACCGAGCATGTGCCCGAATATTTGCATCATATTATACTTGTTTTCGCGGATACACCTTATCACAGCAACCAATCAAGTGTCCCTACTCCCATCATTACGCATATTCGGCCATTATTAAACAGGTTGCACTTTCGTTGGCTGTTTGTGACAAAAGTACAAAAGCGATTTTAATGAACTTTTGATATGACACAACTGGGATACTATTCTTGAGTGTGCACTGCTCTTTAAGAAAAACCGTTCACTACTCACAACGCAGCAACTACTTTAGTAAGTACACCCCAAAATATTGCTACCGAAAAAAAAAAAAGGTGCTCACTTGGATATCATATTTCATATGTACCTGCACATGCGGTGACAAGGGAACTTCACAACGCCAAAGAAGCGTTTCCTGACTAAATTGTTCAATGATCGTAAATGTTTTCCGCGATACATGTCACCTGCAGTGACCTGATAAGTGCACAAGCATCAAATACTGCCGTTTTACAGGGCCCTTTGAATCAACGGCCAAACTGATGGCCGTAATTTTCCAGGAAGCATCATTCTGATTGGGGTAAAATTTCAGTATGTCAACAATGCATGTCTTGTCTAACAGTGACCGTATTTAGAGTGGAGTTCTGCGCATTTCTGTACCCGCAAACACGCATACTTTGTGCACACCCTCAAAAGCCCATTTATAGGGCTCATATAGTGAAAATGGCAAGATAAACGGTCGTTTTTAACGGTGACGCGGACGGAGAAAAATTTCACGGAGACCACCACAGCATTAGGGGCCTGTGCTCTACTGATTTCTGTAATAAAAAGTTAGGATCAAATTTGTTCTACCTTCCGCTATATAAAAAGCCTAATTAGACTAGCCTATAACCCACCCAGTGGTTTGCGAGTTCACAAAAAGACACCCCAGTGACGTCATCAGTCAGAAAGTGCGTCATATCAAACATTTAGAACGTCACGGCCGGTGCACAGTTATTTTGCTCACTTTTGGAGGGTAAAATGTTATTTTCGTTGGATCACGTAAAAAATGATCGCACAGAAAATTCTCTGCGAAGTATTTGCGAGTGCACTTTTGAATGTCAGTACCTGAGCATATGTTTTGAACGATATTCGTCGTAACATCAAGCAATTTCAACTGCCCTACGCATCATTTCCTCACAAGTCAGTGCGCAACATTTTGAGGAGGTACAAAAGTCACCAGTCACCCTATCAGAAAAATAAAATGTCGCAGAAAATGTATGCGACTAGGACAGTAGAGGTAAGAGTCTGACTGCTCGTGGTATGAACAGTTTACATGAATAGTTCTCGTGGTTTACGGCGAAAGACTAACCCCTCTACCTTGCCGGAAGCTCGGTCGCTACACAAACAATCGAACCATCTCGGGGTTAGTTTTCGCCGTAAACCATTCGAACTGATCATGTAAGCTCTATTTACAACCCAGAGTAGCAGTACAATTGTTCACGTAATGACATGTACGCACCTTTCCGTGTCCGTGTTGTGGGTGGACACGTTACTGTCCCATGACACGATGCCAGCTGCCGTTTTAACTCCTTCACTTCGGCAGTCAGTTGAACGCCGTTCAGAGCCTCGCAGTGGGAAAAGGCAGTAGGCAACATGGCGGCGGTGACTCCCGCCACCAGCAACAGTCCGCACATCAGCATAGTGAGCTGAAATCTGTCACACATACACAATGATGATCTAATGTGTTCAGCACACCCTAAGGTTCATTTTTATGTTGTTTCCATAGTAATGTTGTTTCCATAGTAATGGAAACAACATCATAGGACGGGCTAAATTTTCCACGTTCATGGGCAAGCATCTGTGGTACAAACGCACGTCACGCACGCACGCCGATCTCCCGCAGAGACGATTTTGCAAGTGTAACTCTGACAATGACGTAAGAAAACGTGCGTCATCGATGCTGACATGTACGGTGCCCCGAACGCGCTTCTCCTCCTCAGTGAGTGCCGTCTGTGCGTATGTGTGTGCGTGCGTGCGGCTGTGTGTGTGTGAATTGTGTCCAGGCCCGTTTCTTCGAAAATACTCAACCGAATGGCTTCAAATTTGGGGTATCCAAATATATCAAAATGTTACATTAGAGGAACCAAGCGTGTGATGATTGCTTAAGTGATTTTGGAGTTATCGCCCTTTTGAGACAAGTTGGTTGTCTTTCGTGTACAGGCGTAATATTTATTTAAATCACTCAATTTTTGGGCAGTAGATAGCTTGAATACGGACTCTGAACAGAGTCACTACTAGAAAATGGTCGCTCTTATAGTTTTCATGTAAACCGAGCCTGAGTTGACATTGCATGTGAACCCAGTTCAGATGCCTATTTCTCCGAAAATACTGAACCGATCGATTTCAAATTTGGGGTTTCTAAATGAATCAAGATTGTTGAATAGAAGGCCCGATCCAGGTATGATTGCACACATGATTTGCGAGTTATCGCCCTTTTCAGAAAAAAAGTGGCTTTCTGGCGTTTAAAGGCGTAATATTTACCTAAACCACTCCATTGTTTGGACATAGATAGCATGAATACGGACTCTCAACTGAGTGAATTTTGGAGGTTGTCGCTTTTATACTTTTGGCGTAAGCCGTACCTGATGAAAGTGCTGGTGAACACACTTTAGATCTCAAAATCGCTCCTACTATACATCTAGATAATGAGCCTGGGGTGCCATAAAAAATATACAAAAAATTAGAAAAATTCACTGCAGCCGTTGTCGTCAGTTGACTCGAAAATTTGTACTCACAGCACATTTCCTCTACAAGCCACACGCCTCACAAACATCGAAGAAGAGACGCACGCGCACTGACGTAAAGTAAGTGCGTCATGTTTGATTGACGTGATGCTGTTTTTTTCTTGGGGGTGTCTCGCCACTTTCTTTCCGAATTCCTCTGTTTGGAGACGTGGTGTATTTTACTTCTACTATGTCGCCATCTTCGTGCAATCGCAGAGAAGACACGGGATATAACAGAATACAACTCCAATACTTTATGAACAGAATATACACGGAGAACAAATTCACGAAAGAAGAACCCAGAACGCTGTGCAGGGCTGCTTACGTACTGAACAGGTCAGATCCATCGCAGAAAAGGCACGCGCGCACTGACGCAAAAGGCAGTATCAGCGTCATTTTTTTGACGTCATGTTAGATTGACGTGATACTGGCATTTCTTGAGGATGTGTCGCCACTTTTTGGACGTTCTCTGTGTGTAGACGGGGAAAGCGGGAGTTTCATTGATGTAGTGTGCTTTGTTTTTCCCACTGACTCTCACTCAATAGCATAGTAGAGTGAGAGAACACCACATAGGTCTCAATGGAGCACAAACGCGGCTCGCGCGAGTCTCATTGATGTAGTGTGCTTTGTTTTTCCCACTGACTCTCACTCAATAGCATAGTAGAGTGAGAGAACACCACATAGGTCTCAATGGAGCACAAACGCGGCTCGCGCGAGTCTGTGTGTGTGTGTGTGTGCGTGTGCGCGTGCGTGCGTGCGTGTGAGTGTGTGCGCGCGCGCGTGTGTATGTCTGACATAACACATAGTTAGAAAACGTTCGCCGCGCAGACTTGTCTGTTAAACATATTGGGTCGGTATTAATTCGATCTTTACACTGCGCACGCAGCAGCAACACTTCAATTTTCATGGGCCTGCTTTCATTGCAAGAACTGTATCAAAGTTATTACGCCAAATGTATTATGCGTCATCCCAGTGAGGAAACACGTCATAGATTTCAAAGAATACAACTTGACGTCTCTCTTCCAAAAACAAGATTGGTGTGACAGCCCGGTCAGTCGTTTCCATTCAGAGAGAGAGAGAGAGAGAGAGAGAGAGAGAGTGTGTGTGTGTGTGTGTGTGTGTGTGTGTGTGTGTGTGTGTGTGTGTGTGTGTGTGGATACATGGCATTACAAAAGAACGACCGCGACGATAGCAGGTGATCAAATGGAATCTATATATTGGGCTGGTGGCCATCTTGTTAAACTGGTCTAACAGAGTCGCCGGGGGAGTGCACGGTAAACGACCTGAGCTTGGCAACTATCTTATACACTTAAAATGCACACAGATGAACCATTTTGTACAATATGAATTATGACAGTAGACACGAGAGAGAGAGAGAGAGAGAGAGAGAGAGAGAGAGAGAGATGATGGTGATGATAAAACTTTTTTATCAATGGTAAAAGTTTTGACAGAGAAGGTTCGTCAGTTTACAAACTTGCCGTTGTTGTTACTAAAAAAAAAGTAGTTAGTAGAAAAGCAAAAGGTTAAACAACAAACAAATAGTAGTAAGTAGGAAAACAAAAAGTGAAACAGCAAACAAATAGTAGTTAGTAGAAAAACAAAAAGTGAAACAGCAAAACAATTAATAGTAGTAAGTAGAAAAACAGTGAAACAGCAAACAAATAGTAGTAAGTAGAAAAACAGTGAAACAGCAAACAAATACTAGTAAGTAGAAAAACAAAAAGTGAAACAGCAAACAAATAGTAGTAAGTAGAAAAACAAAAAGTGAAACAGCAAACAAATACTAGTAAGTAGAAAAACAAAAAGTGAAACAGCAAACAAATAGGCTAAGTAGAAAAACAAAAAGTGAAACAGCAAACAAATACTAGTAAGTAGAAAAACAAAAAGTGAAACAGCAAACAAATACTAGTAAGTAGAAAAACAAAAAGTGAAACAGCAAACAAATAGGCTAAGTAGAAAAACAAAAAGTGAAACAGCAAACAAATACTAGTAAGTAGAAAAACAAAAAGTGAAACAGCAAACAAATAGGCTAAGTAGAAAAACAAAAAGTGAAACAGCAAACAAATAGTAGTAAGTAGAAAAACAAAAAGTGAAACAGCAAACAAATAGTAGTAAGTAGATTTTTTAAGGGGGGTGAGCGGTGCTCAGAGGCGGTCGCACACGCAGTGCATTCCGTCTGTTATTAAGGGGTAATTAGGTACTAATTACCCACCACCTTTGGTCATTTTTACGACCATGGTGTCGGTCTGAGTACCATCCGCCTTCCTGTCAAGTTTGGGCAAAAAATGTGGAGAACTTTTTGTGAAAATAGACGAAACAGTTTCGACATGTGTTAGTGAGAGACTAGTGGACCGTGACGCAAGCAGAGCAGTGCACCGCTCACCTCTATCACGTGCAGTGAACTGTCTCCAGTATGTGTTGTGGCAGTGTGTCATTGTCTGTGTGTGCTCAGTATGGGCAACAAGGACAAGCGTGGGCCTAAGCGAAAGCAGGCAGACCGGTCAGTTTCTGATACCAGCCAGGATACGAGTGTGACTGTGTCCACCCCAGTATCTTTAAAAACAGTAAAGAAGCCCGCCAAGGCCCCCCGAAACTCGAGTGAGCCGCCCCTGACACTGGAACGATTCTTCGCCGCATCAACTGTGTCCTCCACGATGGCAGACAAGACCGGTGCAAGTAACGGGGCCGCTACGTTGTCTGTCGAGACACCAGGCCAGGGGGGTGGCAACACGGAGGGGCAGCAAGAGATCACACCGGCAGACGTCTGGAAAAAACTTGACCAGGTGTTGGGAAGGCTCAACCGAATGTGTGACGAAATGGACGATATTAGGGGGAGGATGTACCAGGTCGAACAGGAGAACACGTCCTTGAAGGAGGAACTCGCCCAATGCCGGAAGGAGATGGAAGATGCGAAAAGGGTGGCTGATGAGGCCAAGTATGAGGCTGGGGTGGCTAGAGCCCAAGCTGGGGATCTCGAACAGTACGGCAGGCGATACAACGTGAGGGTGTTCGGGGTGAAGGAAGACGACGATGAGACGGTGCAGCAGTGTGAGGAGAAGGTGCTGAGAATCATTAACGAGAAGCTGGAGCTGAAGGGTATCAAGTCTGCCGACGTGGACGCCATCCACCGATTGGGCAAAAAGCCAAAGCCTCGACGCGCTGAGCAGAATCACAGTGACAGCGACAGTGACACAGAATCCCGTCCCAGAGCCATCATCGTGCGCTTTGTGTCCAGAAAGTGCACTCAGGACGTGCTGAGGAATCGCCGCAAGCTGCGGGGGACGAAGATCAGCATCGCTGAGGACCTCGCCAGGGACAGGTACCGACTGTTAAGGCAGGTGAAGGAGAAGGAGGTGGACGATGCTTGGTCCCGGGACGGAAAGATCTTTGTCAAGGTCAGTGGTAGAATCCGACAGGTAAAGAGTGCTGAAGACGTCACGCGATTCCTGACCTCAACCCCAATGCTTCCGCCAGATGGAGGGGGGAGAGGAGGCCCTGGGAGGATGGACGTTGACCAAGTCACACCCATGTGAGTGAACTGACAATTTGTACACGATCAGTCCAATGACTTTGTTTCCGTAACATGGTAGGTCTTCTGTACTGCACCCACCATAGTCCATAATTATAAATGTCTATACATAGATACATATGTCATAGTCTATAATTACATATGTTTGTGTATATGTATGCATGCATATGTGCGTGCGTACGTATGTATGTGTGTATGTATGTATGCATGCATGTGCGTGTATGTATGTATGTGTGTGTATGTGTGTGAACGTTTATATATTGTGTATGTGTGTGTGTATATGTGTGTGTATAAATATATATGTGTATGGATGTGTGTATGTATATGTGTGTATATATATATATATATATATATATGTATATATGTATATATATGTATGTGTATATGTATGTGTGTGCATGGGTGAATATAGATATACATATGTGTATGTACATGTATGTGCATGTATGCGTATGTGTAGGTGTATGTGTGGGTGTATGTGTGTGTATGTGTATGTACATGTTTACATGTGTATGTACGTATCTATGTATGTGCGCATGTATATATATGTGTGTAGGTACTTATGTAATATATATATTATGTATGCGCGTCTGTGTGCGTGCACACTGACATCTAAATTATAAATGCGTACGTGTGTATGTGTATCTACGTGTATGTGTGTCTATGTGTGCGCACGCACGGACACATACACTGTGCGATGTATACATTGCATCTGAAAGCATACATGTGCCGAAATAGCTGAGTCGGAGACACGCCCCCTCGCTGACCCCATTCGTATAAATAGACGAAGATGTTCGACACGGTATCAATGGGGCCACCCTACGCGATGGGAAGACACGCGAAAAAGCTATGCAGTGCTCTTAGTACCGTACTGGTTACTGCGGATCTGCCCGCGTCGCTTGCCTTTTTTTTTTTTTTTTTTTTGGTAACTACCACCTCTTTCACACAAACACGAGACCTCAGGGCGACCTCTGACACTGAACCTAAGGCCGGCCTTCACCTTGCCCTCGTGGTCAGAACGAGGTCAGCTCGCGAGAAAGGTTTAGGACGGTCACGTTGTTAGTGTGAACACAGTCATGGATATTTATGTTTCTCAACTCCACCTTGGTAGTGGTGCAGTGACTGCGGTGTCTTCCTATTGCGTCGGCTTGCCCAGCTTTTGTGTATTCCAACATTGTTTTGGTATTGGGTGAGTGAGTGGAATTGTGACACAGAACTTTACACGTGTGAGAGTTGTGTACTTCCTGCTGTTATGTGGATTACCTGTACTGGGTCAAACACTCATGTGATACCTCCAATGGGGCGGCGTGTCTCTCAGTAAGTACCTATTGTCTGTTTATGTGTATGTTATAGCAGTCATGTCTTCATCAGCTGGTGCTTCTTGCCCTTCCTGAGAGGTTTTTTTTTTTTTTTTTTTTAATCGAGGAAGCCGAGCCCAGTTGATTTAAATCACAGCATTGGATACAGGAATCATGTTATTCAAGCATGTTATTCACTACACACACTTACTACATGATAACTCATAGCCTATACACACAGTATGAGCGGAATCATGCGTCTCTGACTATATTAGGCTTCTCTTGTCCACCCTTGGCAGGTGAGGTGGACACCAGCTAGTGCTGCTTTTCTTTTTTTTTCCCTCTTTTGTTTTTTTTCCTCGTTCTTCTTTTTTCTTTCTATCCTATCTCTCTCTTCTCTTCTTTTTTTCCCCTCTCCTTCTCTTTTCTTTCTCTTCGTTTTTTTTATTAGTTGTATTAGTTATACCCTTGTACAATATGTTTTGTTGGCCATTTGCTTTTTGCATTTTATTTGGTACTGATTTGAGACATGCTGCAAGCTACGTTAGTTACGATACTACGCTGATGTGTTTAGTGATTGCAACAGCTTTTGTCTTCATTATATGGGCAACTGTTCAACAGATTGCATGTAGATAATGGATAGGCTAGACTCAGGAATAACCATTGCTTCAGTAAACTGTCAGGGGCTTGGGAACGTAAAGAAGCGGAGGGATGTATTCCACTTCCTGAGAGAGAAAAAATATAGCATCTACTTTCTGCAAGACACGCATTTTAATGTTAAACTGGAGGACTATATACGGGCAGAATGGGGATATAAGTGTTTTTTTGCATCTCACAACTCCTCGTCACGGGGGGTTGCTATTCTCATAAATAATAATTTTGAGTTTAAAGTGAAAAAAGTACTCAAGGACCCAGATGGGAACTACTTATTCTTGCAATTAGAGATGCTTGGCAAGAACTTACTGTTTGTAAACTTATATGGCCCCAATAGGGACTCTCCAGACTTTTATGAAGAAATCAGTGAACACATTACCCAGTTAGGAATAACAGAGGTTATAATGGCAGGTGACTGGAACTTAGTCTTAAACCCAAGTATGGACTGTTTTAATTATAAACATATTAACAACCCTAAGGCTAGAGAAAGAGTTATAGAGTTAGCTGATAAGTTCAGTTTAATTGATGTATGGAGAGAGATGAACCTCGAATACAATAGGTACACATGGCGCAGACATAACCCCCTGCAACAGAGTAGGTTGGACTTTTTCATGGTAAGTGAATTGCTATTGGATACGGTGAAAGACACTGACATTGAATATGGTTACAGGTCTGACCACTCTATGATAACCCTTAAACTCCATACTGATCACCAAAATAAACATAAGACATTCTGGAAATATAATAGCTCCTTGCTCTATGATACTCAACATGTAAGAGAAGTAAGAGACACCATAGACTGTGTTATTGAAGAATATGCTCTTCCTGTCTATGATAGAAAAAATTTACACACGATACCTAAAGATGAACTTAATTTTACAATCACGGACCAAACACTTTTAGAAGTATTGTTAATGAAAATAAGAGGTAAAACTATTTCATATGCGACAAGGAAAAAGAAGCAAGCAGAGGAGAGAGAAAAAGTGTTAGAAGAAGAAATAGAAAGAATTCATATGAAAAACGTCAAAAGCGCTTTAGAAGTTAAACAACTGGAAGACAAGAAAACTGAACTTATAGCCTTAAGAGAAAAAAGGATGGATGGTGTATTACTAAGATCCCGAGCCCGATGGGTGGCAGAGGGTGAAAAGATAACCAAATACTTCTGCGAGCTAGAAAAAAGACACTATGTTAGTAAGTGTATGCCAAAACTAGAACTGGATGATGGGTCGGTCATCACAAATTCAAATGCAATCACAGACGAGGTGAGAAGGTTCTACGAGGAACTTTATGCTGAAAGAGGGGTGGAAACATGCGATATTAGTGAATTAGTGAATACATTACCAAAATTAGATAAAGATACATCTGATAGATTGGAAGGTTATATTTCATTAAGGGAAGCAGGAGAAGCACTAAAATCAATGAAAAACAGAAAAAGCCCCGGCACAGATGGATTTACGGTTGAATTCTTCAAATTTTTCTGGAAAGATCTTGGTCAGCTGGTTGTTAGAGCAATAAATGAAAGTTTCTTAAAAGGTGAGATGCCGACTACCCAAAAGGAAGGAATTATTACATGTATCCCTAAAGGTGACAAACCACGACAGTACATAAAAAACTGGCGCCCGATAACTTTATTAAATGTAATTTATAAGATTGCCTCAGCTTGCATCGCTCAACGTATTAAATCGGTATTACCAGACCTTATAAACGAAGATCAGACTGGGTTTATTCGTGGGAGATACATTGGGGATAACATAAGGCTAATCTACGACCTTATTCATTTTTTAAATGTCAACAAGCAGCCTGGCATCCTCCTCTCCATAGACTTCGAAAAAGCCTTTGACTCGGTGAATTGGGACTTCATGCATAGAGTTTTGTTTTCATTTGGTTTTGGGCCAGATCTGCGAAGGTGGGTTAGGGTCCTATATACAAATATCAAATCAACCGTCATTGCTGGAGGCCAAGTGTCATCCTGGTTTTCGATCTCGAGGGGTTGCAGACAGGGAGATCCGGTCTCGCCATACCTGTTTGTATTGTGTGTAGAAATTCTGGGGGCCATGATACGGGAAAACCCAGGTATACAGGGAATTCAAATACACGAGAGTATCCACAAGTTAGCTCAATATGCAGACGACACTCAGACTTTTTTAAATGACAATAAAGAATCTTTTGAAAACTGTATTAACACCTTTGAACATTTTGGTAAGCTTTCAGGCTTGAAGATTAATTTTGAAAAAACTGACGCGATTTGGTTGGGTAGTAAAAAAAAAATCAGTAACTAAATTTATGCCACACCTGAAGATTAGATGGAACCCAAAAGAATTTAAGATTTTAGGAATATGGTTTTCAAATACACTAGACGAATGCATTAAAAGAAATTACGACCAGATCTTTGAAGAAATGGTAAGACTTATGAAAATTTGGATGCGCAGGATTCTGACACCACTAGGGAGAATAGCAGTGTTGAAGTCTTTGATTTTGTCAAAACTAGTGTACCTGTGGATGCTTTTGCCCAACCCTCCTGATGGTTTTATAACTAAGCTTCAAAAAACAATATTCACGTTTGTATGGAACAATAAACCAGACAAAGTTAGTAGAAAAACATCCATACTTAATGCAACTAATGGTGGATTGGGAATCCCCGATGTTAGAAATTTCATCACCGCGCTCAAACTTACGTGGATCCGCAAGCTTAAAAATGGGAAACACAAGTGGGTGAAAATTATCGCAAATGTAATGCCCATCTTAGCTGACCTTGAGAACTTCGGGGGGGACCTGCCAGTGAGTCACTCCGTTAATGATTTTTGGCATGATGTTCTTGACGCTTTAAAATTGTTTAGTCTAAAAATAGATATAACAACTACAGATGAACTTCTGGCCGAACCAATTTTCTACAATTCAAGGATCCTGGTAGGTCGACGCAGCTTTTTTTATAAAGACTGGTATGTTAAAGGTGTTTGTCGTGTACAGGACCTTCTTAATAAGGAGGGCGGATTCCTACTGTTTGATGAATTTGTTCGGCTTCACGGAGTAAACACTAATTTTTTAAGCTATAGAGGATGCGTAGAAGCAATAAAGGCTTTTATGAAGAAGAAAGATATATCCAGTCTAGATGGAAATTCTACGCTCCGTACTCCTAAAGCATTGGGAACCATCTATATGCAAAACAAAGGATGCAGACTATACTATAATAGCCTACTCGAAAGCCCAAAACTTAAATTCTGCAATAAATGGGAACACAGGCTATCACGGACTATTTACTGGAAGCAAGTCTTTGAAAACATAAGGAAAATAAGAGAAGTCAAACTAAGATGGTTTCAAATTAGAATTCTTCATAGAATTTTAGCCACCAACATTATTTTGAAAGAAATGAATGTGGTAGGAAGTGACAAATGTAGTTTTTGTGAAGAGGAAAGAGAAACAATTGAACATGTAATGTTTCATTGTCCTTGGTCAACAGAGTTCTGGAAAAAGCTGCAGGAACTTATTAATGACAAATGCCCACATGCACACAATGTTCGGCTTACAGAACCTCTTGTGGTATTAGGTCACGATGAGAACATCCGAACTGACAGTATATTACTTTTGATTATTATGGTGGCAAAGTTTTTTGTTTATAAGAAACGGTTGGAAAAAAAGAAACCTGACCTATCCCATTTTTTAAAAGAATTACAGAAAAGAATTAAAATTGAAAAATGTGCGGCTTATATAGAATCGAGGGGTACAGATGTCATTATTCAAAGGCAACTGTACGAGACAATTTGCGGTGTGGAATAACTCACATGCATCACATGCTCACACACCCTACTGCAGGTTGATATACAGACTTACTCTTACAAAGCTGTAAGGTGTGTACGTATGTACAGCAGGTGCGATGAATGTGTGTGTGTGTGTGTGTGTGTGTGTGTGTGTGTGTGTGTGTGTGTGTGTGTGTGTGTGTGTGTGTGAGAGAGCATAATACAAAAAACAGAAGACGATTTCTGGATTTATTGTTCTGAGATAAATTTATTTGAACACATGATATACGTCATTGTACGGACAACTTTATCTGACTGTGTACACTGAGTAGTACCATAGCACTATTACATTAAGAATTTGTACCATTGTATAACCATTGGATGCGAGCTGTTGCAGCCACCACATCTATGCATGTATGACTGCTGATGTACTTGGGACCAAAAATAAGAAAAAAAAATAAAAAAAAAATAATAGTAATTAGAAAAACAAAAAGTGAAACAGCAAACAAATAGTAGTAAGTAGAAAAACAAAAAGTGAAACAGCAAACAAATAATAGTAAGTAGAAAAACAAAAAGTGAAACAGCAAACAAATACTAGTAAGCAGAAAAACAAAAAGTGAAACAGCAAACAAATACTAGTAAGTAGAAAAACAAAAAGTGAAACAGCAAACAAATACTAGTAAGTAGAAAAACAAAAAGTGAAACAGCAAACAAATAATAGTAATTAGAAAAACAAAAAGTGAAACAGCAAAACAATTAATAGTAGTAAGTAGAAAAACAGTGAAACAGCAAACAAATAGTAGTAAGTAGAAAAACAAAAAGTGAAACAGCAAACAAATACTAGTAAGTAGAAAAACAAAAAGTGAAACAGCAAACAAATAGGCTAAGTAGAAAAACAAAAAGTGAAACAGCAAACAAATAGTAGTAAGTAGAAAAACAAAAAGTGAAACAGCAAACAAATACTAGTAAGTAGAAAAACAAAAAGTGAAACAGCAAACAAATACTAGTAAGTAGAAAAACAAAAAGTGAAACAGCAAACAAATAGTAGTAAGTAGAAAAACAAAAAGTGAAACAGCAAACAAATACTAGTAAGTAGAAAAACAAAAAGTGAAACAGCAAACAAATACTAGTAAGTAGAAAAACAAAAAGTGAAACAGCAAACAAATAGGCTAAGTAGAAAAACAAAAAGTGAAACAGCAAACAAATAGTAGTAAGTAGAAAAACAAAAAGTGAAACAGCAAACAAATAGTAGTAAGTAGAAAAACAAAAAGTGAAACAGCAAACAAATAATAGTAAGTAGAAAAACAAAAAGTGAAACAGCAAACAAATAATAGTAATTAGAAAAACAAAAAGTGAAACAGCAAACAAATACTAGTAAGTAGAAAAACAAAAAGTGAAACAGCAAACAAATACTAGTAAGTAGAAAAACAAAAAGTGAAACAGCAAACAAATAGGCTAAGTAGAAAAACAAAAAGTGAAACAGCAAATAAATAGTAGTAAGTAGAAAAACAAAAAGTGAAACAGCAAACAAATAATAGTAATTAGAAAAACAAAAAGTGAAACAGCAAACAAATACTAGTAAGTAGAAAAACAAAAAGTGAAACAGCAAACAAATACTAGTAAGTAGAAAAACAAAAAGTGAAACAGCAAACAAATACTAGTAAGTAGAAAAACAAAAAGTGAAACAGCAAACAAATACTAGTAAGTAGAAAAACAAAAAGTGAAACAGCAAACAAATAGGCTAAGTAGAAAAACAAAAAGTGAAACAGCAAACAAATACTAGTAAGTAGAAAAACAAAAAGTGAAACAGCAAACAAATAGTAGTAAGTAGAAAAACCAAAAAACGTGAAACAGCAAACAAATAGTAGTAAGTAGAAGAACAAAAAGTGAAACAGCAAACAAATAGTAGTAAGTAGAAAAACAACAAAACAGCAAAACAATTAATAGTAGTAAGTAGAAAAACACAAAGTGAAACAGCAAACAAATAGTAGTAAGTAGAAAAGCAAAGTTAAACAACAGTGTAAGGAACCTATATATAAAAAAGTGAGCATGTACAGACACACATGCACCGGGCCTGTGCCAAGCATACATAGTTCCAGCTGTCAGTGCGCGCGTCTGGAACATCATTCCTCAGAGAGAGAGAGAGAGAGAGAGAGAGAGACTCACAATTGGTACAGTGAAACGCTGTGGTCTTGTGAAAATTTTCCAGGAAGCAAGGTTGTAGAAATGAGAGAACTGGTTGCATTTATATACACTGTGTTCTGTATGGACGAGTGTGAAATGATTGATTGCTTTTTTTGTCGACCCACGCCCGTTTTCATTTTCAGATAAACGACATCAAAGAGTCAAACTGGAACTGCGTAGTAAACGCTTGCATGCACACGCGCGCACTAATAGCTTTGGATTACAGTTTTGTCGGTGGGTGCGAAAAGCAATCAAACAGACGGACGTATCGAGTGCACAAACTTGTCACCCTACGTATTTCAACCAGGATTTGACAGTTCGGAATCTTGCTGCTATCGTGTCACCGCGCTTGTCCGGACTGTAGTCCATTAACTCATTCCCGACGGGACACTTCGATGAAAGGTTCAGCCACGCATCGCCCACGGCTCATCAACACTTAATTCTCCACACACTGTGGGTTTTTTTTTATTTTATTAAGCGCATATATAAGTTCAGTTGTCAAGTGTGTGTGTCCGCAATGAAGCTTGCTAAAGAGATTTGTTTACATGTCGTCAGTTAACTGCTGTTTTGCAGGTGGTAGGCCCTGGCATGGGCAGTGTATAGGCGTGACAACCCCAGTCACCATAGGGTTAACAGTTCCACTTGCGAGTGGCTCTGTAAGCTCTGAATACAGCACACTACTGCTGCAGTCTGCACGAGCGAAAATTCAAACGAACGGCTGCACGTAACACCAGCTGACCCCTCGATATTTTCGTCGAGTGAAGACTTCTGTTGGTTGAGTGTGCCAGGCTTTGTGATGTACAGGTGCTTAGGTAGCACGATGTTAGACTCTAGCATCAAGGGTTTGTAAGATTAGTGGAGCCGGGGTGGTCGAATGGTAGAGCGTTGGACTTCTAATGCTCGGGTCGTGAGTTCGATCCCGGCTGGAGCCAAATATTTGTGCTGGCTTTTTCATCGTTGCCCCCTCCTTGATATTACCCTATGTGGTGGCAAAGGACGCGAAGCCCCCAAACACCCACGCCAACACCCTTGTAAGATTAGTATGGTGAAATGAGCCTTTAAAGCCTCTAACGCTTTATGCCGCTCTGACTGAAAACGGCCGCTTCCAAAGCTGTAAGGCTGGTTTGCCAGATATAATGTTGTTTCATTTGGCCATTACGACCGTTTTTGTGACTTTGTGGCTCCTAATATCATAGTAACACGATCTTCTTTGAGTCTCCGGCCCATTCCTGAACAGACTGGGACTAGACAAAGCTTCTAACAATAGCCCACCAATCAGCGCCGTCTAGCTAGTCCTCAGTCCGCAACCAACTAACGTCGTCTGGTCAGAACGCGGTGTGCTTCCAAAATAACTACATGTAATACACCGGTCAGAGTCACCACAATGGTCTCAGATGCTATAGGATATAGTATATTGTCACCTAAGTGGCTATATAATATAGTACATTGTCACCCAAGTGGCTATATAATATAGTACATTGTCACCCAAGTGGCTATATAATATAGTACATTGTCACCCAAGTGGCTATATAATATAGTACATTGTCACCCAAGTGGCTGTATAATATAGTACATTGTCACCCAAGTGGCTGTATAATATAGTACATTGTCACCCAAGTGGCTATATAATATAGTACATTGTCACCCAAGTGGCTATATAATATAGTACATTGTCACCCAAGTGGCTGTATAATATAGTACATTGTCACCCAAGTGGCTATATAATATAGTACATTGTCACCCAAGTGGCTATATACTATAGTACATTGTCACCCAAGTGGCTGTATAATATAGTACATTGTCACCTAAGTGGCTGTATAATATAGTACATTGTCACCCAAGTGGCTGTATAATATAGTACATTGTCACCCAAGTGGCTATATAACATAGTGTATTGTCACCCGAGTGGCTATTTAACATAGCTTACTATAATATAGTACATTGTCACCCAAGTGGCTGTATAATATAGTACATTGTCACCCAAGTGGCTATATAATATAGTACATTGTCACCCAAGTGGCTATATAATATAGTACATTGTCACCTAAGTGGCTGTATAATATAGTACATTGTCACCTAAGTGGCTATATAATATAGTACATTGTCACCCAAGTGGCTGTATAATATAGTACATTGTCACCCAAGTGGCTATATAATATAGTACATTGTCACCTAAGTGGCTATATAATATAGTACATTGTCACCCAAGTGGCTGTATAATATAGTACATTGTCACCCAAGTGGCTATATAATATAGTACATTGTCACCTAAGTGGCTATATAATATAGTACATTGTCACCCAAGTGGCTGTATAATATAGTACATTGTCACCCAAGTGGCTATATAATATAGTACATTGTCACCTAAGTGGCTATATAATATAGTACATTGTCACCCAAGTGGCTGTATAATATAGTACATTGTCACCTAAGTGGCTATATAATATAGTACATTGTCACCCAAGTGGCTGTATAATATAGTACATTGTCACCCAAGTGGCTATATAATATAGTACATTGTCACCCAAGTGGCTATATACTATAGTACATTGTCACCCAAGTGGCTGTATAATATAGTACATTGTCACCTAAGTGGCTGTATAATATAGTACATTGTCACCCAAGTGGCTGTATAATATAGTACATTGTCACCCAAGTGGCTATATAACATAGTGTATTGTCACCCGAGTGGCTATTTAACATAGCTTACACCACTCGCCAGTGGAAACTTTCAGTGAGTGGTTTACGTCCGAAAATAGTAAGGAAACAGAGCGAAAGTGTGAGTTATGGCTTTCCATAACCCGCTCAGTGGTTTACGAGTTCAGAAAAACACACTTCAGTTACGTCACCGAAACATGAGGCTCGGTAGCTACACAAACAATCGAACCATCTCGGGGTTAGTCTATCGCCGTAAACCACGAGAACTAATCATGTAAGCTCATATATTGTCACTCATATGCCTATATGTCACCCAAGTGGCTATATAATATAGTATATTGTCACCCAAGTGGCTATATGATATAGTATATTGTCACCCAAGTGGCTATATGATATAGTATATTGACACCCAAGTGACTAATTCTGATGCTCACAGTCATTCGATGAAAAGTTTTCCACACACTGTTGTATGCCTGTCACACGCATTGAGCCTTTAAATGAATGTGCTCCGTGCAGCTAACACCTGGGTCTGCAGGTGACCAAATCTCCCATCTCCAATACGGACAAAACATCAGGCAGATGGCGCATCTACATGCAACACATCCTGTTTCTCATTTGAAAAATACACGAGGTCCTTGTATTGTGTTTCATTGTGTTTTTAAGACGGGGCAACAAGATAAAGCTTCACAGTGTGTGTGTGTGTGTGTGTGTGTGTGTGTGTGTGTGTGTGTGTGTGTGTGTGTGTGTGTGTGTGTGTGTGCGCGCGCGCGCTTTAAAGTACTTGAAGCCTTCGCGTCGCACGTACATTCGTTTCGGCCCTACCACCGACATTGTGATTCTGCTTGAGAGAGAGAGAGGCAGACAGACAGACAGACAGACAGATAGAGACAGACAGACGGAGACAGACAGAGTGACAGAGTCGAACAGAGAAACAGAAAAGCAGAGACAGATCTCGAAAAGTTATAGAAAAGTGTAGCATTAGTTTTGAATGCTGAAGTCAAACATGAACTAAAAAACTAACACAGGCCAAACTAATATGCATTCACTGATTTATTTTCTTTTTGCGATGCATACAGACTCGTTGTCTGAAATCTGCGAACACAAAGCGACAAAAAGTAACACTCGAATATTACTCGTGCTGGTGTGTTCACTGACATTTTAGTCCAAAACTAACGCTTGTAAGCTTCGTCAAACAGTCCGTATGAAACGTTTTGAGGCTGTGATGTTAGTCAGCCTGAACGAGGAAGCCAGAGAAGGCTGTCCACCAGGCTCCCCTGACGGCGTCTCCCAGCCGCTGGGCGACCCACACCTGATCTCCTTTCTTCAGATAAGCAGGCACGGTCTTGGTGCCTTGATCGTCAACGTCGTGCTTGCCTCGGCCCCATGTGCGTGCCAGGTCAGTGCCCTGCATCACGATGGCCAGCTGGGCTGGATCACGTCCGATGGTGGTCATGGAGGTGAGGGAGAAGACGTAGAGTCCCGCTACAGGAGCCGTGAAGATGCCAGTGAGAGGGCTGTAGCCGTCACCCAGGTTGATGACGACGTCGTCAAACTTGAGAGTGGATCGCTGACCGAGGTGGATACCGTTATAAAGATCATCGTTCTTGAACCGGACGGAGAAGGCCACTAGAGGGAGAAAGAATACAAGGAAACAACTCATGTTTTGTTTGTTTTGCCTTAAGATACAGTGCGCAGGTTACTCCAGACGAAGGTGGATTTCTCGGCTTCGTTCCAACACTGCCTTTGTCAAGTTCTGCGCAGCGGTACAATTGTTCACGTGATGACGTGTACCTACCTTTCTGCGCCCGTGTTGTGGGTGGACACGTTATTGTCCCCTGACTAGATGCCAGCTGCCGTTTTAAGTCCTTCACTTCGGCAGTCAGTTGAATGCCGTTCAGAGCCTCGCACTGGGAATGGACAGCAGGCAACATGGCGGCGGTGACTCCCGCCACCAGCAACAGTCCACACATCAGCATAGTGAGATGAAATCTGTCACACATGAACAACAATTATCGCTCTTATACTATTGAAATGTACACACATGAACTATTACGTGATATATGTATGGAGGGAGAGAGAGAGAGAGAGAGAGAGAGACTTACATTTGGTACTGTGTAACGTTGTGGTCTTGTGAAGTTCTCCCAGTAACGCGAGGTTGTAGAAAGGAAAGAAATGGTTGCATTTATATATACACTGTGTCCTGTATGGACGAGTGTGAACAGTTTGATTGGAGTCGATCCACGTCTGATTTGATTTCCGACAGATTAACGGCCTCAGTGAGTGACGCCGCCACACCCTGGCAAGCACACACACACACACACACACACACACACACACACACACACACACACACACACACACACACACACACACACACACACACACACACACACTAATAGCGAGTGCGACAAGCAGCAAAGCGGACGTATTTATCAAGTGAACAAAATTGTAACGCTCTGTAGTTCAAACAGGATTTGACATGTTTGGAATCTTGCTGTTGTCGTGTCCCCACGCTTGTCCTGACTGAAATCCATTAAACGTTCATATTCCAAGATTTTGAGGTTTCACAGAAGTCAACTTATGTTTAGCAACAGTTCCACTTGTGAGTGGCTCTGTACAGTACACTACTGTTGCAGGCTGTACGAGCGAAAGTTCAAATTCTCCTACTCAGGCCTAAGGACACAAAGGCGGGTGGGTTTTGGAGGGTTTAACGTCCTTTTCCACCACATACGGGTGATATCAAAGACGGGGCAACGATGAAAAAGCCAGCACAAATATTTGGCTCCAGCCGAGATATGAAATGACCCGAGCATTGAGAGTCCAACGCTCTACCATTCGGCCACCCCGGCTCCCTGTAAGGACACATATTGACCGTGGGGTCGTGTGTAGTGTTCAATTGAAGAACCCTGTTTGGCGAGTGTGCTAGTTTGTAATGATTTTTGTTGTCATAAAAAGGGTTATTTTCGTGATTTTTGTATTTTGTAGGGCAACGTGCATGCCAGGGAGCCGCAACACGAGGCAAGCTGCCAGTGAAGCTGAAATCTTTTGCGCACAGGTCGGGCACAAGTAACGTGAGTAGATTTCAGGGAACTGGCTTTCTGGCCTAAACAGGAAGTAGACTTGCATTACTCCAGTAAGGCCTGGGCGGAAAGGAGGCATTCAGTTTTGTTGTTGTTGTTGTTGTTTTAAACTCCTGTGAGGTGCGTGTCCTTGAATGTTCTGTGCAAGGTAATGTTTGCTTCTCGACTGAAGCATTTTTAGGGGTGACCATGATGCCTGAGGCTAATAGGGAATATACAGGCATTTTGAGGCCCTGTGTATTTGTGTTCTTTGACCTCAACGGCTGCCCGCAACACGAGCTGACCCCTCAATATTTTCGTCGCGTGAAGACTTCTGTTGGTTGATTGTACCAGGTTACATGATGCTGTCACTGTACAGGTGTTTAAGAGGAACACTACACCGAGAGTTTGTAAGATTAGTATCGCGAGGTGAGCCTTTAAGTGAACGTGCCCCATGCAGGTAACACCCAACCCTGTTCCGGGTCCGTCGCTTCTTGGCCACGGTACAGGAATGGATTAACACCTGGGATATGCAGGTGACAAAATCTCCCGTCTCCATCACGCAACAACAGACGTATTTCAGATTTGTATGCACACACCTCGTTCTGTGCTGACACCACCGGATCACTGTGTTTGCATGCTCTGGTTAGACTTCCGTGAATGAATGGCTCCCCTGCAATCAGCAAGTGAGATCTGACGCTGACCACGTATCTGTGATCTGTGACTAAACATTGCGCCGATGTTGCGGTTTAATCACCTCGCCTAAAATCAGCCGTTACGTAGATACGAGGGGGAACCGGGATAGCCGAATGGTTGAGCGTTTTCGACTTCCAATGCTCGGGTCGTAAGTTCGAATCCCGGCTGGGGCCGAATATTAATTTTGTGCTGGCCTTTTTCTCGTTGCCCAGTCTTTGATATCACGCAGAAGTGGTGGAAAAGGACGTTAAACTCTCAAACACCCACCCACCCACGTAGATATGAGTGCACGATAGAAAGAAAGAAAAAATACTGATGACCAAACCCACCACGCCTGCAGTTTTAACTCATTCAAACCGAACTACGACTAACTATAAATTTCAGTTCTCTTTGCAACGCTCCGATGATCGTAACAGTCAGATAGAAATCCATCGTCGATTCAACCCTGTTCCGGGTCCGTCGCTAACTCATTAGCCCCTGCGACGATGACCAAGTCGGGCTAACCGAGACCGAGCCGAGTTAAGTGATACCTAAGAAGGAAAAAAAAAATACTCGGTGACAAGATTTTTTGTTTTTTTTCCTTCTTAGGTATCACTTAGCTCGGCTCTGTCTCGGTTAGCCCGATTTGGCCGTCATACTAGGAGCATGGAGTTAGCGACGGACCCGGAACCGGGTTGTCTTCGATTTGCATGTTCGAAATATTGGTCTAGATGAAAATTTCTCCCTTACCCACAGTTTCTGTTTCTACTGGTTATCGTGGAGTACGTGGGTTTTTTTTTTTTTCCTTAAATAAATGCGAGACATAATCATGATGTTGGTGTCGGCGTAGAAAGTGTTAACTCCTAAGCGTTCATGGTTGTTGTTGTTTTTTTGTTTTTTTCCTGTGTTTCGGCGTTCCTCCATTCCAGTTTCCTCAGCGCGTGTACCGCTCAAACGCATCTTCAGTGCCATCATGTCACACATCGTATACAAGATAAAATGAATATACCTACAAAGTAGACAGCAATTGAAGTATATATTATTTTGCGTATTTAACTGTTTGAATTAGACAGGACTGTCTTTCGCTAAAATCGCGAAGGCCACTAAAGTTCAGGGCATACAGGTAGCCCCCCCCCCCCCCTTTTTTTTCATATCGGGAGTTCATTCAAAGGTTTTCAATGATTTCAACACCAGCTCTTCTCATTTTTCTAATAACTTATTCAACAATATTTTGCAATCGCCCGCGAAGGCCACCACGGTTCAGGGCATACAGGTAACGCAGGTAAAGCCCCCCCCCCACCTCCCTCCCGCTACCCCCCCCCCTCCCCCCTTTCATAACGGGAGCTTATACCAAGGTGGCGATGTCAAGACTAACTTCTACCGAGAACTGTTTCAACAACATTTTGCAACTTCCCGCGAAGGAGACCACGGTTGAGGGTATACGGGTAACCCTCACACCCCCCCCCCCCACCCACCCCACCGCCCTTCCCTTTTCCCTTATAACAACAACAGCAACAACTACAGCAACAACAGCAGCAACAACAACAGCAGCAAAACATTAGCCAAGTAAGGGATATTAGCCGGGAATGCGGGATGTGTCTCATGTCTTCGATTATTTCCCTTCTTATGGTTGTTTTCATTTTGCTAGCTGAGTGGGTGCAAAAGTAGACTTTTAAAAAAAAAGTACATAATAATTTTACCTTGGCAAAAAAGGAGGTGTGTGTGTGTGTGTGTGTGTGTGTGTGTGTGTGTGTGTGTGTGTGTGTGTGTGTGTGTGTGTGTGTGTGTTATTGTAAATCTTAGTTTCAAATGTTGTTACCTCGGGCTATGTTAGCCACGAAAGAAAGGAAACAGATACACAGACACAGACAGAGGCAGAGACAGAGACAGAGACAGACAGACAGACAGACAGACAGACAGACAGACAGACAGACATCCAACCAGACAGACACACGGCAGAAAATTAATGATCACAGCGACGAATTAGCTTACATAAACTCAGCAAACGGCCTGACATTGGTTTCACAACACACAGGCAGACGCTCACACTGTCATCGCGGTCTGGGAAATATGCTCCAAACAGGCCATGTCATTCAGAACATGTCGTGCACAACGTTGAAAGGTGTGTGGGGGGGGGGGGGGGGACTAAAATCGTACCAGCCTACAACCATAAGGTCCAGGAGAGCTGGTGGACTGGCCGTGATAGCCTGGAAGGTGTTGAAGGATGACAAGTCAAGTCAAGTTTATTTTTTCCAATCCTCTGAAGGCATAGGTAAACAAAAGGAAACATAAATATGCGAAAATAAAACTGAATCAACGAAAATATCAATAACAAAAAACAACAACAAACAAACAGAAAAAAAACAGACCAAAACAAACAAACACACCAACAACAACAAGAAAAAAACAACAACAACAAAAAACAAAAAGAGTTGACAGTGCTTGCACGTTCGACTCTGTAAACAACAACAACAACAACAACAACAACAACAACAAACCAAGAGAACAACCGAACAAAACAAAACAAAATCAGGAACAAAGCATATATATACACACTCGCAGAGCACAGAGCCTCGATCTGACCGTACAAAGAATACACAAGAGGTCACCAGCCCAATAATTATGTTGTTTCTGACCTACGGTTCGTGAATAGACGACCACGTCTGTCAATCAGAAGGGACGAGCCCCCAGATTTGAGCAGATCGCGTGCAGCGGCAAGATGAGGTTGCATTGGTTGCATATGTCCAATCCGCGAAGCAAAGATAATATAGATGAGAAATGCTTATCTTGAGTCCATCACTACTCCTTGGGTGACTAGATCCCTCACAAAGCCTTATTCAAGATTAATTTTAGACCTTTTTCTTAATGAATGTTCAGCAGAGCAGTTACAGTTCGAGGCTTCTATGTATGTATGTATGTATGTATGTATGTATGTATGTATGTATTTTTGTATGCACTATGTAATTTTTTACTATGTTTACATGTATTCTTAAAAAATAAAAAAAGGAGCACATTACATGGCATGGGCCGGCAAACTTTCTTGTCAGACACAACAGAGAGAGAAGCACATAATAGTTTTGATACGACTGAAACGTGGAACAAAAGCAGTAAGTCCATTGACGTCATTTGAAAAAAAAAGACCATTACGTCAGTCTCTTTCATCATGAAATCACCCCTTTTTTATGTTGTTTCCATAGTAATGGAAACAACATAATAGGACGGGCTAAAATTTCCACGTTCATAGGCAAGCATCTGTGGTACAAACGCACGTCACTGCCGATCTCCCGCAGAGACGATTTTGCAAGTGTAACTCTGACAATGACGTAAGAAAACTTGCGTCATCGATGCTGACGCGTATGGTGTTCCGAACGCACTTCTCCTCCTCAGTGAGTGCCGTCTGTGCGGATGTGTGTGCGTGCGTGTGTGAATTGTGTCCAGGCCCGTTTCTTCGAAAATACTCAACCGAATGGCTTCAAATTTGGGGTATCCAAATATATCAAAATGTTACATTAGACGATTCAAGCGTGTAATGATTGCTTACGTGATTTGGGAGTTATCGCCCTTTTGAGACAAGTTGGTTGTCTTTCGTGTACAGGCGTAATATTTATTTAAATCACTCAATTTTTTGGCAGTAGATAGCTTGAATACGGACTCTGAACAGAGTCACTACTAGAAAATGGTCGCTCTTATAGTTTTCATGTAAACCGAGCCTGAATTGACATTGCATGTGAACCCAGTTCAGATGCCTATTTATCCAAAAATACTGAACCGATCGATTTCAAATTTGGGGTTTCTAAATGAATCAAGATTGTTGAATAGAAGGCCCGATCCAGATACGATTGCACACATGATTTGCGAGTTATCGCCCTTTTCAGAAAAAGTGGCTTTCTGGCGTTTAAAGGCGTAATATTTACCTAAACCACTCCATTTTTGGACATAGATAGCATGAATACGGACTCTCAACTAAGTGAATTTTGGAGGTTGTCGCTTTTATACTTTTGGCGTAAGCCGTACCTGATGAAAGTGCTGGTGAACACACTTTAGATCTCAAAATCGCTCCTACTATACATAGATAATGAGCCTGGGGTGCCATAAAAAATATACAAAAAAATTAGAAAAATTCACTGCAGCCGTTATCGTCAGTTGACCCGAAAATTTGTACTCACAGCACATTTCCTCTGCAAGCCACACGCCTCACAAACATCGAAGAAGAGACGCACGCGCACTGACGTAAAGTAAGTGCGTCATGTTTGATTGACGTGATGCTGTTTTTTCTTGGGGGTGTCTCGCCACTTTCCTCTTTCGGAATTCCTCTGTTTGGAGACGTGGTGTTGTATTTTACTTATGCTATGTCGCCATCATCGTGCACTCGCAGAGATGATACGGGATACAGCAGACTACAACTCCAATACTTTATGAACAGAATATGCGCGGAGAACAAATTCATGAAAGAAGAAGAATCCAGAACGCTGTGCAGGGCTGCTTACGAACTGAACAGGTAAGATCTAGAACATTCCTCAACTTACTGGAAGGCTCGAAATCTCTCCAAGGTGACGTAATCTACTGACGTTACTGCACCAGCATGTTCTGGGATGGTCTAGAAATTATTTTGCATCGAAATGCAGTATCTTTTCGCAAGAGTCTCTACAACTTGACATGTGGAAAGCGGGAATTTCAGTGGGTTTCGTTTTTGCCACTGACTCACACTCAGAAGCATAATGCAAAGATCTTGGAAACATAAAGATAGTTCACTTACCTCCCTTTGAGGGACAACGCGTAAGAGTTGTAGCGCGCATCCCGCAGATCTACGCAGTTGTTTGACCCAACCCTACACTAGCCGCCGTAAAACATTTTAAGAAAATAAACAAAAACGAAGATGTCAGCGACTGACAGGTGGTCTCCCCCCATATATTTCGCATGTGTTTTAGGCCTATGGAAAACATAAGTACTCTCAAAGTTCCGGAGGACGAACGAAAGATCTAGTTTGGCTTTCACTGCTGTACGTAGGCTACGCAGTGCATTTCGTTCGATGTGTTCAAGTAAAACTAGTACGGAACACAGAAAGATCGAATGTGCGAGAGATCCAAAGATGGACGCATCCGCTGAATACTTCCTGCTAACTCAGCATTAATCATATCTGCGACCGACGATCCAGCAGATTCTATGTTGTGATATGGTTTTACAATGGTTAGAATGAAGTTCAGCCGGATGATTTTGTTCTGTGTGTGTGTTCTGAATTTAGATGCAGGTAGACGCTAGCACAATTTAAGTCACCGTGATTTGTAAAGTTGTCAGGGAAAAAAATTACGCTGTATCTGCGTCAGCCGCGTGTGTTTACTGTTAGTTTACACTGCATGCACACGTACCACTTGAGGTCTTTTTTTTCTTCTTTTTTTTTCACAAGAAAGCGAAAAAAAATGTTTGTTTTTCAACAGGAATACGAAAAGAAGTGTTTCCCCGTTTATATTTGTCTGTTATTTGAACAATTCGGCGCAGAACACAATTGCATGCTTTTGTGATCGCTTTCCACTTTCCGCCATGCTGTCACTATAGGGGCCAGATCTAGGATGCGCGCTAATGCGGGCAGACAACTCTTCGCGTTGTCCCGCTATATGTCTCTCTTACGAGGGCAGGAGTGACGCGTCTTTCTGATTCCAAGGTCTTTGCATAATGTGTGTGTGTGTGTGTGTGTAGGGGGAGGGGGGGGGGTGCGTGCGTGCGCGCGCAAGCGCGCGTCTAAGGCGAGAGAGAGAGAGAGGGGGTCTCTTCTTCGATACCAGTAAGCAATCGTCTGTCAGTCAGGTCTGCGGGAAGTAACTCTGTCAAAGGGGAACGACTTTATTACAAGAATTCATTCACCCATGTAGAACCTCGCATACGCCAACAAGTTGTGACGTCAACCAGCTAGGCGAGCTCACACGACCTCATGTGTTTGGGTTTTTGCAAGTGCATAGAGGCACGATAAGGGTTTTCAGTACTTTCTTTATGTCAGCATGCTTGATGTCAGAGAGCTTGCGTTCCGGCGTGTGCGCGCGGGCTGCATACATGACACAACGACTACGACTGTGACTACAGCAGGTCATTGAATGGAAACAACATATTGGGCTGGTGGCCATCTTGTTTCTCCATAGCATGACGTCATGGACGTACTGTGTTTTGCCAGTACACGGCAGAGTAAAGGAGCGGGGATTTCGCCGAGTGGAGTCGTCTATTAGACGGACGAGCTACCTATTGAGTCACGTCGGCCCCCAGCAGCTTGGCTTGTCGTGGCTTGCCGAGTGGAGTCGTCTATTGGGACTGATCACACTGGCGCGCATCTCATCTTTGCACGAGCAATGCCTTATTTGGTTTATGAAAATATATGCACGTCTGCATTCCGTAGGGCTTAAAGATCTAAGCTCCCAACAAAAAGCTTTCCGAAATGTGAAAAACTTTTCAGAGTCGACCGTGCAAGCACAGTCAACTCTGTCACAGTTGCAGAGTTTTCAGCGTCCCTGAAACCCCAATAAAAGCCAAGGCAGCCTGATTTCACAGCTCAGTTTGAGTTTTGAGACTGAGCGAGAAAGATCGTGCAGCACGCAACATCCGCTAGACACTGACTGTAGCGATGTGTCTCGCTCACTGACCAAAAGCCAAATAATGTCACGGCAAACTCGTGCTCTGGTATTATACGGGTCCCCGAAGCGCTGAAAACTCTGCAACTGTGACAGAGCTGACTGTGGTTGCACGTTCGACTCTGTAAATTTTTTTTCACACTGCGGAAAGCTTTTTGTCGGGAGCTTAGATCTTTAATAAGTACATCAACCCTGATCACGCGTTTTCTGGCGTGGTTTACATTGGCAAGGGAGTTGGGCCGGAAAAGGTGGAGTGGAGGGGTGTCGACTTTTTCTCACCCCCTCCCCCCTCCGTCCCTCCCCCCCCCCCATGCCCCTCCCTGTTAGTGACGTTCATCACTTGGTGTAGTACAAATGAATGTAAGTGTTACCGGTGCTGCTCAGTTTTGCAGGCATCAACGCTGATTGTTCTAACGTAAAGCCATTCGTTTGAAATATAATAATGTATACGTTTTTGCATCGTCAGTAGTAACACTTTAGTTAAAGTCGATTGTCAGGTTGATAAAGAGCCCCTTTCTCAGATCAGTGCATGCCGACAAACCGTTGGAAAAACCCAGTGCCGCTGCTCAAAAACTGTTCGGAAACACTTTCTCTTGGCGGTGCTGCTTTTGAAGCGGGGTAGCACCGGATGCACTGGCGCGCATTTTGACTGCACCTCGCGATTATTCCGATATCCCAATACCCGCCCCATGCCCGCTCGCTCCACCTCTCCCTGCAGTCACGTTCTTTGTTTCTGAGCGTGGCCGTACCTGCGAATCACTTGTCCACTCTCAACGACGGCGTTGGCGGACAGCGATCGTCCAGGCGTTACAACTGACACAGCAAGCTACAGTTCTCTCTTGAGCTCCTGACAACTGCCTGCAACATCGTCTGCGACGTTCTCTTGCCAAGTTTGGCCGCAGAATGAAGGGGGTGGTTGCTGCGGTCTGTATCACTGTGCTGTCCTTCGGTGTGCTCGGTAAGAATTTTAATAATGCTTCACTGCATAAACCTAAATAGTACAGTCCCTTTTCGTTATCTCGGATTTCCCTCACCTATAATTTCAATCTTCGCGGACCTGTCGAGCGACAGAGAAAACGTACAGCGTCTTCGTTCGGGATTTCTAACGGTTGTCACGGTAGGATCTTATAGTTGTCACAGAAAATTTGCAGAAAACCAGTTTTCTGTAGAAAAACGGAAATAACAGAATATAACTTTTCCCCTGCAGAAAACTGATGTTTCTACAGAAGAATTGCAATTTTTTATATCTGTCTCTTCAGAAAAACGGCCTTCTAGGTTTTCTGCAGGGGAAAAACCCAAAGATTTAGATTTTTTTTGGTCTCAGAAACCCAGTTTTCTGTAGAAAAACGGAAATAACAAAATAGCACTTATCCTGCAGAAAACTGACTTTTCTGCAGAAAACGTTACTGTCTTTCGCCCACGATAGATGCAGTCAATCTCCTCGTGTATTCCGTTCTTTCCCACACCATCAAGTCACGTAGTTTATCCCCGTGTACTGCTGCTACTGAAGGGGGAAATCATAGTGAGATTTAGTAGGACTTCGTACGGAGGACTTCGCTGAACAGCGTAACCCATTTACATGTAAATTAGGCTCACACGGCAGAGGCCGCGAGCTGCTACTAAATTTCACTAATTTGCAGAAATTGACGGTTTCAAATGGATGCACGGACCTGAGCCAGACACGAAGAAACCTTGCAGTGGAAAAATAGTCAGATTCAGCTGGAACTACACGTTGAATTCAGACGAGAAAACCATATATCATTGCTGGTCTATCAAGGTATGTTGTTTGTTTGTTTTAGTTTAGGCCTGCATCAAGGGGCTGAGCATAACCTGCAAAATGAAGTAGAAAACGGTCATAATATGACACAGACTCAATCACAAATACAGTGCCAAGATGAAACTAAATGGGATTTCCCTCATACGAAGGGCATGAAGTACATCTAGAGCCAGATTTCTCAACGTCATAGAATGAAGTAGAAAACGGTCATAATATGACACAGACTCAATCACAAATACAGTGCCAAGATGAAACTAACTAAATGGGATTTCCCTCATACGAAGGGCATGAAGTACATCTAGAGCCAGATTTCTCAACGTCATAGAATTCCTGCTAGACATCAGTAGTGTTACTTTAAATGCTGTAGGGTTTTTTTTCCCCAATACTTTCTTAGAATATAACGTGACCGTAATTCATGATAAAAAGGACAAACCAGCTACACACTCTGCATGTAATGGTTTTATCAACGATTAAGAAAAAAAAAAAAAAAAAAAAGGAAGCAATATGCCAAGTATGGTTTCCACCGGGACATTACAAGTCATTTCAGTTGTGGCTGTTTTACTTTCGAAAGTTAGCAGCACCCAAATGCGTATTGTGATGGATGAAGTAAAAATGTTTGGGAGAAAATAGACGAACCGATGATCTTGACCTTGAAAACATGTTTGCCGTACGACGTAAGATTAACATACGCCATAACATTTGAAACGAATTCAGCCACAAACTACTGTAGAGTTGTGGGTGTGCTCTACATAATTCCCATTACACATTGCTAGTATTGCTTTTGCGTCTACTGTTTTTTTATTTGCATTCGTGTAATGTTATTTTACTTGAAGCTTTATATATATTTTGTCTTATTTCTATACATGTACCTCAAAACAGCAAATAGTGAAAATGTCCGACATTTTCTGAGTGCGTTAGAATTTGAAGCAAAAAGGTATCCTAAAAATAGTATTTTTGGAATGCTGGACCATTTCTGTAAAGCATGATGTGCGTCTGCACGTGATTTGTCAAGCGTAGCAGCTGCAGCAGCGTAATATGTCAGCCCGGTCCCCATCAGTAAGAGAACTGGCGTCTATATGGAAAATGGAAAATTTGATACCCGCGACCCGCTACAGGCAAATCTCTGGTCATTTCATTGGACCACCGAAACGTGTTTGGTCTAACACATCCCAGTAGTCAAACTTGAGGTGTGTGTACAACACCTGAAGCGGCGTTATTAGTAATCGTTGTTGTGAGAACACCACTGAAACTGGCAAAGAGTTGGGGCAGCAAAACACACACACACACACACACACACACACACACACACACACACACACACACACACACCAAAACAAAAAAACTATAAAAAAAAACACCCAAAAAACAACAACCAAAAAAAAAAAAAACCCTTTGTATAATTATTTTATCATATGTGACCCGTTCTCACAAAAGGGACCATAAGTCGAAAATTATCAATTTTGAGATTATGTATGACACTGCAATCTACTGGTCATGCAGTTTAATTCAATATAAGAATGAAAACTGTACTACTAAAATTGACAGAGATATCAGTAGTTGAAGTTGGCTACTCACAAGGCGGCCATACTGACCCCCGGCACTCTTTTCGCCTGTAGCGGCGTTCGGCCAAGCGCGACTTACGGTCCCTTTCGCGAGAACTGGTCACATATTGGGGGCAGGGGACAGTCGGGCTCGGCTTGTTAAGAGTTATATTCATAAAAATGACATTGATCGTTTCCTCCAGTTTTGTTTCGCCCTGTTCTTTGCGCGTGTTTACAAGCGTGTCCCTTTTTCGTGTGCGTCTGCACAGACTAAGAAGCCAGTGTCTCATCCTGAGGGATGTATTTCGAAGTGTTCCGACTTCAATGACAAACGATTCTACTGTGGGCCTGGATTGAAGCTGACCATCTACGGGGTAAGCTTTCAGCAGTCACATCTACAGTTTGTTGTATGTAGAAACTGAGGAAATTCGCTGCTGACGAGCGAAGTGTGTCTTCTTAGGCCCGATGCACACGAGCGTCAGCGTCATGATGTAGGTCGAGGTGTATGCCAGGCCGCCACAAAAAGAGGCAAGCTGCCAGTGAAGCTAGGACATTTTGCACAGATGTGGGACACAAGTGAGGCAAGCGGATTTGTGCGAACTGCCTCTCTGGCCTAAACAGAAAGTAGACGTGCATTACTCCAGTGAGACCTGAGCGGAAAGGAGACATTCAATTTTTTTGAAAGCCCTGTCAGGTGCGTGCCTTTGAATGGTCTGTTCATGGTAGGAATTGTTTCTAGATTGAAGCATTTTTAGGGGTGACTATGATGCCTGAGGCTGTAATAGGGAATATATAGGCATTTTGAGGCCCTGTGTGTTTGTGTCCTTCGGCCTGTCCAGGAGCCGTGGTCACGACGCGTTCGTAACTTTTCCGCCACCGATTTACGCACGCGAGGGTCCGTAACTTACGATTTGTGATAAAAGTGGGTGGTCATGACGTTTGCGCAAAGTTACGGCCGCTCGGAAACCTTGCGTATTGTACACCACCTAGGAGGGTGTCGGAAAGGTGTCGTAGCTTTTGCGTAAATCTGAAAAAATGGCGGCCCGCTTGATTTACCTGAACTGCAAATGAGAAGAGCATTGCGACGGGAAAGGGTGTTCCGCGATCGTACTAACCCTTTTGACTTGTACGACGATGTGGACATGCTTCAAAGGTTTAGATTTAGGAGGAGAGACCTGCAGGAATTGTGTACAGTCTTCTGTAGGACGACTTGAGTGTAGAGGGGGCGCGTTCAGTTCACTACGCACCCTGCAATGCAAAGGCCTGTATGGCCGGCTGTACACACATCGTGGGTTGATTTATTCCTTTTTGTGGGTTAACATTTGTTGTGTGTGTTTTCGGACTACTAGTTCAGTGCTGAACGCACTCGGTCAGTCCTCACTGATCAGCCACCACCGTTTTGATCGTATGCCTGTCAATGCAGGTCTCATTCATTGTCACACAGTGTCAGTTGTGGACCCGAAATGTGCGGGTTCCGAATCCAGAGTTATGGTCGAGTCATGTTTCTCTGCCGTAGCAAGTCAGGTTAAATGCGTGGCATGTATGTGGAGAGTTTTGTTGATGTTGTTGTTATCCTCTCCTTTTTCGTTTTTCGTTGTTCTTTGATTGAGGTTCATTCCGTTGGTTTTCAGCTTGCCAGTGAGCCTGCTACATACGGTTTGTACGTGCAGTAAATGCTTCTACTCGTTGTAGTCCGTCCAATGTTGAGATAGAGACTGCTAGGAAGCGGTCTATATGCGACCTGCATGCTCTCCTGATCACACTCTCCACATACATGCCACGCATTTAACCTGACGCTACGGCAGATAAACATGACTCGATCAAAAATTCTGTAGTGAACACACCCCCTCTACTCTTTCACGCTTCGCACGCTGGAAGGAGAATTTGTGCAGGCCACGTGATGGTGTTTTCCGTGGGAATCCCAGGGGTCCCACGCCTATCTAAAAATAGCCCGTACTTGACACCGTTCCAGTAAGTGCGCGTCGTGACCGGCCAACTAGCGGAAGAGATAGTTTTCACGTAGCCACGTACGAACTTACGATCCGCAACCCATTTGCGCAAAGAAATTTGCGTTCGCGTCGTGACCTCGGCCCCAGTACTTATCATAACTAAGTGCGCCTTGTTCCTCATTGCCTCCATGGCAAAATTTTGAAGGTGCACGATTTTGCGTAGTCCAGTTAATGCTTACAACTTGCATGGCCTTACCCGACCCAGGCACACGAAGGACTAAGTACTCGATCCTTTATTGACAGCTTTTTCATAATCCCTATGGCCTGTGACTGTGTCATGACTTTACTTAAAGGCTCTGTCAGCTCTGTCAGTTCATGTATGTGCAAGCATATAATGCATGCATGTTGTACTTGTTTTAGTCACTGTATAACATATAATATAATAACACCTAGGCAGTTGCTCCTTCTAAATTATTTAGTCTTTTTCCGCTGAAACCTCTTGCAGAGCTTTAGGGTAGCGACGTCTGCTAGTACTGGAGACGCACCAGATTAATCTGGGGCAGCCTTTTAGTGCTGGTTGGACGCTGCAGCCCTCGTGGGTATCGCCGCATGCTCACCTGATGAGGGTCCTATTGACCCGAAACCATGGTCGTGAGCGGCTAAAATCACCAATTCATATGGCCTTGGTTGTACCGACCATTTTCCTCCCGGTGGGAGGGGAATGGGGGCCCTATGAATGGTGAGATACCCTTAGATCTGTTAGACGTTTCAGCGACAGGGTGGTAGGTCCCCCCCCCCTCCATTGTGGCTTGTAGCCAATATAGGGCAAGGCGGACTTGTCCAATGGCATACAAAGCACACACATCCTAGATCTAGGGAGCGCTCTCAGCTTTACTTACTTCCCCTATATATATATATATATGTACCAAAAACAGAATTAAGAAAAAAATAAGCTGGACACGCCAGACAAAGGGAGGACGCGGCGTCAGGCTGGATGCTTGTATGTTGATGTATGAGTGTGGCCTTGGCGCTGGCCGCCTACAGAAAGGAAAACCATGCCAGCCATAAATAGCCTTGCGCTTGTGAACGGCGCGCAACTTCTATCAATCTATCAGTCAATACACCTTTAGTATCCCAGAGGGAACTTTGGGTGTGGTGAACAAACAAAAACAATAATACACATCAAATAAAAAAATAATACACATTAGATAATACACAACAAACTCTACAAATGAAATAGAGACTTGTTGTTGTTGTTGTTCTTGCAAAAAGGAAATATCAAGTTTATGTCTTCTCTTTTGAGTGGCAGTAACATTACCTTCATTGAAATATAAAAAGTTACATCTATTCTGTTTTGAATCTTTTAAATCAGCCGAAAATCGTGAATGTCGAAAAATTCAACTTTTTAGTCGTGCACCACGTGGCCGGGTCCAACAGGACGTTTCACGTGCCCATACTTTTTTTTTGCGCATCGTGATTTACTTATGACCTTTTGACTATTTTCTTGCGTACATTGCCAAAAACAAATTTGTGTAGTTTATTGTGGATGTCAAAGGACATACAAAAACTTTCATGATAACAGCTTCAGTAACACCCCCCCCCCCCCCCCCCCCGTTATATGACTTGCAAATAAATGACAATAAAATGTCCAATGAGCTTTAATTTCCAAAGACATTCGACAAATAACATAACAAATGTTTCGAGCTTTAGAACCCCCCCCCCCCCCCCCTTCCCCCTCCTCTGCCCCCACTTTATATATCACTTGAATATCACAGGTGATGCCAGATGACAATGGGTACTACAATGCTTGGGTTGTGTATAATCATGGAGGGCAAGCCCGCAAGTCTGATGTCGTATCAACACGTCTTGAAACCATAGGTGGGTATGGTGAATGTAACACTATTAAAGTTTCGCTATTTTGCTTTCCAACCCCCTAGGGAAGCAGAGAGGGTGCTTTGTACAACAATACAAAAAAGCCCATTCTTAAAGTTATTGTTGCAGTTCAAAAACCAACAAACCCAAAAGCCTTAACTGAATGAAACATTTGTCATTGTCATTGTCATTGTCATTGCCATTGTCATTGTCATCGTCGATCTCTCTCTCTCTCTCTCTCTCTCTCTCTCTCTCTCTCTCTTTCGGGGAGCCGGGATGTCCGAATGGTAGAGTGTTGGACTTCCAATGCTCGGGTCGTGAGTTCGAATCCCGGCTGGGGCTAAATATGTGTGCTGGCTTTTTCATCGTTGCCCCGTCTTTGATATCACCCGTTTGTGGTGGGGAAAAAAAAACAAAAAACGTTAAACACCCAAACACCCGCCACACCCACCCACCCACCCACCCTCTGTGTGTGTGTGTGTGTGTGTGTGTGTGTGTGTGTGTGTGTGTGTGTGTGTGTTTCACTTGCCCATACATTTTTTTTGCGCATTGTGATTTACTTATGACCTTTTGACTATTTTCTTGCGTACATTGCCAAAAACAAATTTGTCTAGTTTATTGTGGATATGAAAGGACATACAAAAACTTTCATGATAACAACTTCAGTAATCCCCCCCCCCCCCCCCCGTTATATTTCTTGAAAATAAATGACAATAAAATGTCCAAGATTGCGTGAGTGTGCGTGATATTTTCCGTCAGTATGAACCATTGTCCTCCAGTTACCCTGACGGCTTTCCGTGACTGGCGGCCGGGCCTGGGGCCTGTGGTCCACAACACCACGTCGAACACGTTTGAACCGACCATGCAGTGTGGTCCTTTTCCAAAAGGATTCAAGCTGCCATCCACGCCTTCCTTGCTCGTAGGTTCAGACACACACACACACACACACACACACACACACACACACACACACACACACACACACACACACACACACACACACACACAGAGAGAGAGAGAGAGAGATTGAAATTGAAATTGAAATTGAAATAACTTTATTTGAAAACGGTGGAAGTTTTGGTCTTGCAACCAATTTTCAAATTTGCCGTTTTTAAGAACACACAACTAAACAAAAAAGCCAAATGATTGAACATACGTAAACCTGGAACAAGAGAGAGAGAGAGAGAGAGAGAGAGAGAGAGTTTGTCAGTGTCATGAAAAGCAACAACGAGGCCAAGATTATTAACTTGGCGAAATTCCTGTTTGTTATGTTGTTTTTTTTTTTTTTTTTTTTTGGGGGGGGGGGGGGGTCAAACACCGCGCCTCGCTGTTGTAAGCGTGATATGGATACTTTTACCATTCATTCGTACTTTGTGTCAATATGCTGTTATTGTCATTGCTGTTCATGTTCATGTATGTTCGTTCATTTGATTGTTATCGCTCCGTTTCGTTCACCTTGGCCGGAATCAATAAAATCTGTCGAGTCGAGTGGAGCCCACACACACACACACACACACACACACACGTGAAGTGGGTGAAGCTCGGCTGTGTGGCAACAGCCTCCCCACTGGGGCCCATAGCACACCCGCTCTGGGTAGGAGCCGACGTAGGTAGGAATAATCCCGCTTGCGTCGGCTGGGACTCGAACCCCGGGTCTCCCGGTCCATGGTCCGAAGTGCTATCCACTACACTACGGGGGCCGGAGAGCCTAAAGATTTTAAACTTAGGGGCTTTAATCAAGCACACTGTTGTCACAGTGGGACAACCATGACGCGCAATGACGTGAGAGTGTGTGAGAGAATGGCGGATGAGTGAGCGAGTGCGTGTGTGTGTGTGTGTGTGTGTGTGTGTGTGTGTGTGTGTGTGTGTGTGTGTTTCTGCAACTGGATTAAATCCTAGCGTCCCCTTGATACCTCTTCAGCCTGGTAAGTTGCATGATTGTCGTTCTTCGTATTCGTTGCCTGCATGGTGTGATTGCGTGAGTGTGCGTGGATGGTTCGTCTGATTGCATGGGTTGCTTTGCACCGCCTGAACAGCCATACACTACATCCTGACTGTAGCGACAAATGTTAACCTTGTACTTGCAGTCCCCGGCGAGACGAAACGCCAATATATAGGTACTTTAGGGTCGGGGTGTTTTTTTTTATCGTATGTTCTTTTTCTTTACTGTTTACAGTACAACGGACAGAACGTCTCGCGGAAAACTACGCGCAGAGGTGACTATTTCATATACAATCTGAAAGGTGAAGCAAAACCTGGGAAGTATAGCTGCTCCTTCTGGAGCCCCCCAAGCCTTCCGTGTAGAGAGGATAACGTACGGTCGACCAACATAAGCTCAGCAGCCATCTCCGCAAAAATCCACAAGAAAATGCAGGCACAACTTCACCGCACTAAGGTGATGCTGAATGACACGTCGCAGCGACTCGACAAAACTGAGCAACGCCTGCCGGATGCTGAGAAATCGGAGCATCACGATGAATCCCGCTTGAAGAAAGATGATGCCGTTTTGAAGGAAGGTTTGAAGAAAATTCAGCGGAAACAGAGTAACCTTGAGAGCAGCTTACAGGAAATCGTGACGTGGCAGCAGGAAACCGAGACACGCCTGAAGGCAGAAGAAACATACCTTCGGCAAATGAAGGAGCGTCTCCATCACGCTGAGAAGGGGCTGAAAGACGCCGAAGAAGAACATGGTGAAATAGCCAAAACCCTGAAGGAAACTGAAGACCGGCAGAACAAAACTGAGACACTCCTGGTAGAGCAGAAAGCACTCCTGCAGCAACATATGAAAAAGGAACAGACGGAGTTGGGGGCGATCAGGACATCCCTGAGCAAAGCAACATCATCACTGGGTGGACTTCATGCGAGACTTGGCAAGGTTGAGCCGCTCGCAGCTGAAACTCACGAGCAAGTGGTTGCATTGTCCAAGAGGGTACCCAACACAACAGGTAGGTCTGTTAGAAACGCACATGCCGCTTCTTCGTTTGTGTAGTGTGTCCGCTTCACGGTTTGTTGTTTGACTGGCTGGCTGATGGACCGCCGTCGGTTTGTTTTTGTTTTTGGTCGGTGGTTGTTAGCAGTCGTTTCCGCCAAGTTTTTAGGAACACACACACACGCACGCACGCACGCACACACGCACGCACGCACGCACGCACACACGCACACACGCACAAACACACACACACATATTGCTCAGAGTGGAACAAAAATATATTGTGACACACTAATGATAATGGCAGACCAAATCGATACATCGGGGCGGTCGGTGATCTAGTGGTTAAGAGACTTGTTCCACCCGGGGCAAAAAATTTTTCCTTCTCGATTGTGGCACCGTTCGTTCGGGCCGATCGTCGGGGGGTTCTCTCCGGGTACTCCGGCTTCCTCTCCCTTTGCTTTGGAAATGTTCAGCCCACCAAATTTGAAAATTAAATGCAATTCTAAATATTCAGGACCGGGCAGATAGGGACTTTTGCTAGCCGCGAATTAGCCTTTGTTGCTTGCACGGCGTAAAGCTCTAAATAACTAACTAACTAACCGAAATTTCAATAGCTGAGTTGACCCTCCGCACCACGTGGTTGTAATGTGTTTATGTCCAGTGCGCGAGAGAATGTGTGTGATTCACGTCAGCGTGCGTGTTGGGTTCAGTTAGTGGCGCTTTGAGCCGATTTATGAAATTGGGTAAATCGCCTATAGAATATTCATTATTATTATTATAACTATTATTATTATTATAAGCATGGCCAATTAAAATCGGGGAGCCGGGGTGGCCGAATGGTAGAACGTTGGACTCTCAATGCTTGGGTCGTGAGTTCGAATCCCGCCAGCTGGGGCCAAATATTTGTGCTGGCCTTTTTTCTCGTTGCCCCGTCTTTGATGTGGTGGAAAAGGACGTTAAACTCCCAAACACCCACCCACCCAATTAAAATCCTGTTTCTTTTCCCCACAGTTGTTTTCAAGGTACTGTTCAAGGAACCAAGTTCATCCAAACGTTCCGCCATGAACGCCCATCCCTTGGTGTTCAACACAGTCGTCACCAACAGAGGCAACGGATACGACCCCAAAACTGGCGTGTTCAAGGTACCAGCGAGCGGTTTGTACGTCTTCAAACTTGAAGCGATGGGCGAAATGGATACGGCGGGCTGGGCGGAGATTGTTGCGGGTGGAGAGGTACTTGGCTCAGCGCATATTCATACCACCTCTGCTGAAACGGCCCCCGAGGTCGTGCCCTCCGTTCTGAAGAAAGGAGTTCAGGTCTGGGTAACGCTGAAGGGAGTCAAAGCCGCGCCTAGAAACCTGAAAGCGATGTTCTCTGGCTTTCTGGTTCACACGGAACCTGTTTAACATAACAGTAACAACTGTGTATTGCTTTGGCGCTCTACCCAACTTGGCTCAAAACTCCAAGCGTCGCGACTGAGCTGAACCCAAACACGCACGCTCACGTAAATCACACGCATTCTCTCGCACATTGGACATGAACACAATACAATCACGTGTTGGGAAGGGCCAGCTCATGCCATCTAAGTTTTGGAATTCAGAATTGCATTTTTTTTTTAAATTTTGTGGGCTGCACATTCCCAAGCAAAGACAGCATATACATGTAGAAACAACCCACTTACCGACCAAGCATCATTCAGTTCAATTCAGGTCAGTTCAGACAACTTCATTATGTCCTGAACAAACACAATTGTCTTGGGGGTGAAGATGGGTGAAGATGGGTAGCTTGGGTAAAAAATGTAAAAGCAATGAACCTATCATGAGAGTATGACGAAACTATATATATCTGTGTGTGTGTGTGTGTGTGTGTGTGTGGCGGGCGGGGGGGGGGGGGCTTGAGTAAAAAAAAAAATGCAAAAGAAATGCTATGATGAGAGTATAACGAAACTACATATTTTATAATTCTCTCTCTCTCTCTCTCTCTCTCTCTCTCTCTCTCTCTCTCTCTCTCTCTCTCTCTGTGTGTGTGTGTGTGTGTGTGTGTGTGTGTGTGTGTGTGTGTGTGTGTGTGTGTGTGTGTGTGTGTGTGTGTGTGTGTGTGTGTGTGTCGGACTTGCTGTGACTTTTATTGTTTTCTCTGGCATTATTTACATGCCATTTTATTATTTCAGTTTATTTTTCTTAACGTGGTAAGCGCTAAGAGGTTGCTGAAAATAAGCGCTGTATAAATATGTAGTAGTGGTAGTAGTGGTGGTAGTAGTAGTAGTAGTAGTAGTAGTTGTTGTAGTAGTAGCATTTTATTATTATTATTATTGTCTATATTATTATTGTCTATATTATTATTATCTATTAGTATTCTTCTTCTTATTATTATTATCTATATTATTATTATTATTATTTGGAAAGAGACTAAACTGCGGTCGCCAAAATAAGTTATGATAATCGCATATTTAAAGTGCATTAGTATTTTTTTCAACGAGCGAACGGGGCATTTTGTATCATTACTGTACTGCAGAAACATTTTTAAAGTAAGAAATATTTTTGGCTCATTTTTTTTTCTCAAATAATTATGTCAGTTATGTCTACTTCATACGTTTGATTTGAAGTGCTGGATCGTTTCCTTAATCAGAATTTACCATCTAACCACACACGTGGAACATTTCTTTATTCAGAGTTTTATTTCCTAACACCTTTTTCAGTATTTACTCGGTATGATTATGAGTGTGACATGTCTGGATTTTTTTTTTTTTTTTTTTTTTGCTGCCCCAACTCTTTGCCAACTCCAGTGGTGTTCCTCCCAGGTCATGGGTGGAACCCACGGAGGACTCGGAAGCTGGGACAATTTTTATTATGCTTGATGATGGAGATGAAGATGATAGTAAGATGATGCTATGGAGGTCCATGTGGTTTGGGACTGCGGGACAGGGCCGCATTCCACGCTTCCTGTCATAAATATCCCGGCATTAACCAGGCCCGGAAACTACGGCACCTGCGGTGCCGGACGTGTAATCACCCACATCATAAGACGTGTCATACTAAGGGAAGCACCCCCAAAGTCGCACCCGTGAAGTGGGTGAAACTCGGCTGTGTGGCAACAGCCTCCCCATCGGGCCCATAGCACACCCGCTCTGGGTAGGAGCCGACCTAGGTAGGAAAAATCCCGCTTGCCTCGGCTGGGATTCGAACCCGGGTCTCCCGGTCCATAGTCCGAAGTGCTAACCACTACACTACGGGGGCCGGTACTTGTCTGAAATTTATCACCATTCCATCAATGTGTATATATCTTTGTATCACATGAGGACTTGTTAGCACCCATCTTTACATGCTGATTAAAAAAGGCATTTATTTTAACAGATAAATACATGAAGTAAATTCATTATCAGCATCTGCAAAGTAGTTGTCTATAAATACATGCACACTTACCGAAAATACACGGCGTAAAATGAAGTATCCCCTTTTAAAGTTTAACCAGGCACAGAAGATGCAGAAGGTGCGTCTGCGAAGAATGTAAATGTACATGTATATCATTTTCCTTGAAACCAGTCGCTTCGTCTGAAACCAATGATACGTTTGGGTGATACACTCTTCGGTGTATATGTAGGCAAAACTTTAAGAGTCTAAGCTGAAAATATTTTTGTGGCGCAAGGATAATAGATAATAACCACGAAACAGTGGTTAAAGATACACACCGCAGCTTGTTTGAGCTCTGAGATCGACCTAAGCGTGTTATGGTGACAAGAATATAGTCTCATTTAGATGTGAGCAACATCTGAGCCCATTCCGGGCCGTCGTTGCTAAGACATGAGTCAAAATGCACGTCTGTCGGATACTATGCGTTACAGTGCATGTTTAGAGCATATACAGTCATTGGTGTCACGTGACACCTAATTATCCTACAACTGTACACGATGCGGGCTGGCATGGCATACTGTTTCTGTCCCGTGTAGTCACAGGTCAGCGCCAGGACCAGGCAGTCAATCTGACCCATTTACGGCAGCGTAATTTTCATAAATTGAAAGCTGAGCCCCTGTTCCTTTCTGTCACAAAGCAAAAAAACAAAAAACAAACAAACAAACAAACAAACAAAAACACACAAAAAACAACAACGACGAAAATACCTTTTGGTTCCCCATTGCCTGTTGGATGCCCTGAACTCGCAGTCGCTTTCACGTAGTCGTTAATGCATCCACCAAATGTTCTGTCACTTGTCTGGAATGGGTCCTATGGTGGATGTTCTTGATGGACACAGATTAAGCCTCGTAAATTGTTAGCTTGTTTCTCGTTTTCATATTTTAAAATTGAATCCATTATGTATATTCAGAATTCATCGCGTTTGGATTGCTTCTTTCCGCAAATCTTCTTTACACACACACACACACACACACACACACACACACACACACACACACACACACACACACACACACACACACACACACACACACACACATGCCATATGCATTGATACATACATGGTATCAGCTGAGAACATACACAGACTCTTACATCATCTGGCTAGTCTCGTTCTCGACGTCGTGGTTTGCAAAGAACTCAAGGAGCACGTACTGCGCACTACAAAAGACAGCTTTCACGATAACCCAGCAGTATATACCAAAGAAAAAAGGCATTTTTTTAATACAGAGATTTTGAAAAAAGAAAAAGAAAAAAAAAGAACGTTTTTGGATCTTGCTCTTCTTTTGCGTTTTTTTCTTTTTTGTTGTTGTTTGATCTTTTGTTTTGTTTTGTTGTCAAGCGGCTTTTAGCTGGATGTAACCGGATGGATGGGTGGATGTTAAACCACCAAACACCCACCCACCCGGTTACATCCAGCCCAAAAGTGCTATAGTTTTTTTGTTTGTTTTTTTTAACCCAAGTATCGTAATTATGTCGGATACGGAGTCTTATAATAGAGAGATGTTTATGAACCAATAAACAGCTATGATTACAATGTGATCAGATTGACGACTGGAAATGCCCCTGTTCATCAACTTTGCTCTGCTGTCAACCGATTTTGATTTATCTTGACATTAAAAGAAAAAAAAAACATTCCCGTATCTTAAGTAGCAGGAGACCTGACTAGCTCAGCATAATGTTTGTCTTAATCGCTGCTTACTTACTGCCTCCAGAAAGACAGCATTTTTAAAAGAAACAAACAAAGAAACAAACAAACATTCTGGATGCAGTCGCTTTAATCGACGACATGTTTTAATGTATTAGCCAGGCTTTTCCTTTTTAGCACATTAGATACAACCAGAATTTATTATGTTTGGGAAGATTTAATGTTTGCGAATGTTTGGGACGACTTCAATTTAACCGTCGTGAGTTTATACTAGCACCGATTGGCCAAAAGAGCGTAGTGTTTTCTGGATCAGCCAATGGCGTTGATTCTTCTCAAGCGAACGTCTGGGTAGAAAGATGAGATTACTCAGTGCACGCGCGCCCCGCAATAACCTCACCCAACGCGCATGCGCCAAACGATAACCTCACACCCAGTGCGCCCCGTTGCAAATGAATTTGTGATAATTTCTCAGTACGCCTGTTTTGATTGGTCAGACGGTCGTTGTACAAAGTTTTTTTCGTTAACCCCTGCCTCTGGTTTCGCGGTACAACTTTTTTCGTTTGTCATCTCTTTTCGATTTAAAGAAAAACAAACTAAAACTATAGCTACATTTGCTTTATAACATTATCAGTTACTCGACAAAAAGCGAATGAGAGCAAAATATAACAGAGAATGTGACGCGAGTGAATATAGCAATTCTACTATAACGATTTTTTCTTTCTTTCTTTTCTGTTTTCATTTCTTTTCTATTTCCGTCATCGAACTTGTAACCGTTCATGTGACTTTTTATAATGGATTTGAGACGACTACGTTGTTGTTGTTGTTGTTGTTTTTGTTGAATAAGCTGTGACTTGTAACTTGTCAAGCAAGGAGAACATCTTGGACAGTTTTGTAAACATACTGAAAGTCGATCTCGAATAAAGAAAGTTTCCTCTTCAAATGTAGTGTGAGTGTTTGCGCGCGCGCGCGCGCGCGCGCGCGCGTGTGTGTGTGTGTGTGTGTGTGTGTGTGTGTGTGTGTGTGTGTGTGTGTGTGTGTGTGTGTGTGGTTTGTGGCATATTTGTTGTTACGAGTGTGGGTATGAGTGCGGGAGTACGCGCATTGAGTCACTTTATGCGTATTTGCGCCATATTATTACGATTCATTAATATCATTATTATGATTAATATTGCGACAGTACACAATTGATAATGTACCATGGCACTTTAGCTATAACCACCTGTCAGAAGCAAAGCCTCAAACCTTTACGTAAGAAAGATCTCCAGAGTCAAACCCAGCCTTTCACTCTCACAACAGTACCAAAGCTGCAGCACTGCTGTAATGTTGCCGCCAGCGTGAAAATACCCCCCCCCCCCCAACACACACACACACACACACACACACACACACACACACACACACACACACACACACACACACACACACACAAATGCACCAGGGGAGACTGGTGGACAACCGCCTCTGGATTCCTCGTGGAGGCTGACTGACTTCACCTGACCATGGCTACATCAGAACGCATCAGGCGGACTTTTCGGTAAAATCTTTACAGTCTTGGACTGTATTTTCAATGCACACGGCTGTGTGAATAATGATAATTCTCTTAGAGTCGCCTATTCAACTCCAACGTCAAGTCAGTTCTACTGTATGGCGCAGAGACATGGAGGACCAACAAAGACCACCATCAGGAAAGTTCACACCTTCATCAGCAGCTCCTCCAGATCCGCTGGCCAGACACCATCAGCAACACAGGCCTGTGGCAGAGAACACACGAGCTGCCAGCTGAAGACGAGATCCGGAGAAGAAGATGGGGGTGGCTTGTCACACACTTAGGAAGCCAGCGTCCAACACCACCAGACAGGCCCTAACATGGAACCCCCAGGGTAAGCTAAAGAGAGGACGGCCGAGGAACACCTGGCGACGCGATCTCGAGGTAGACACCAGGAAGATGGGATACACCTGGAGACAATTGGAGACAATGGCCCAGGACAGAGGACTCTGGCGGACTGTTGTAGGCGGCCTATACCCCAGTAGGGGGTGACGGGCCTAAGTAAGTAAGTAAGTAAGTCAGTCAGTCAGTCAGTCAGTCAGTAAGTCAGTAAGTAAGTCAGTCAGTCAGTCAGTCAGTCAGTCAGTCAGTCAGTCAGTCAGTCAGTCAGTCAGTCAGTCAGTCAGTCAGTCAGTAAGTAAGTAAGTAAGTAAGTAAGTCTTAGAGTCGCACAGTGTTCGTGGATTTCGGACAGTAAACTTGTGTGTTTCGCCAAATAAAACGAAAGTATAAGTGCCTTCAAATGAGACTGTTGATAACTGGTTAACGGCTGGTTAGTTGGTTGGTTTGGTTGGTTGGTTGGTTGGCTGCGAAACATCGTGGCAAATCTAACCAACAATATCGTTACGGGTTCAACGTACGTTTAGGCAGGGACTAGTTTTTATGCTGGATATTGATAAACTGAAACCACAGCTGCGTGCACCGCCCATTGATTCTGTTCAACGCTCGCAGTTTTATCGTTTATTCGTTGCTAATACAGAACAAGTGATGATTTGTTAGCCGTACAGTCGAGTGTTGGTTGTTTGGGAGTTTAACGTCCTTTTCCACCACGTATGGGTGATATCAAAGACGGGGCAACATACGATAAAAGGCCAGCACGAATACTTGGCTGCAGCCGGGATTCGAACTCACGACCCGGGCATTGAAAGTCCAACGCTCTACCGTTCGGCTATTCCGGCTTCCCTAGACGTAGTCTGCTTCATGTTTGATAAGAACTGGACAAAGGTTAAAGTGGTCACTGGCATAATGATATTGGTAATAATAATAATAATAATAATGAGTATTGTATAGGCGCTTTACTCAATTTCATGAATCGGGTCAAAGCGCCGCGAACTGAACCCAACACGCACGCTCACGTAAATCACACGCATTCTCTCACACACCGGACATAAACACATTACAATCACGTGGTGCGAAGAGTGAGCTCAGTTATTTAAAGTTTGGAATTTAGAAATTGCATTTATTTTTCAAATTTGGGGTGGGCTGAACATTTCCAAAGTAGAGGGGGAGGAAGCCGGAGTACCCGGAGAGAACCCCCGACGATCGGCTAGAATGAAGGGTGCCACAATCGAGAAGGAAACATTCTTTGCCCCGAGAGGGACTCGAACCCCTGACCTCTCGCATTGGTGACAAGTCTCTTAACCACTAGACCTCCGACCGCTCCTACAAATATTTAGTAATCATGACGTAATATCGTACGCCAAGTACTATGTCGCGAACAAAGTGATACGCAGAAAATACCGTACGCACCAAGGGGTACTGACAATGATTTGTGTGAAAAAAAAAAAAAGAAAAGAAGAAGAAATTCAGACGGTGGCAAAAGGAGTTCCCATGTCCTGTGCTTAAAACATTGCAGCTCTCCAATCTTCGTCTTCTTGCAAAAAAAAAAAAAAAAAAACTATAGACTATTTCAGGAGACACATGAAATGATAAAACGATTTCGACGCAAACAAGAACCACACATTACCGTGGGTAGTCTGTATGAAGCGCGTTCCACTACTCCAGGTTACTCGCGTTTAGCGCTATACGGCTGTATAACAATATACGGGTGTATAATAACAGAAATGTACCATTCGTGTACGTCCGTAAAAAAATCTAAACGCGACGACCCTAGCTAAACGCGCTTCAGTGATACCATCCCTGATGGTGTGGCGTTGTAGTGGTGTCAGATCCTCTTTGGGTGTGTGTGGCGGCAGGTTTCACTCCGTGATATATATCGGTGTGCCCTATCGTCTACAAACGTATTGACAAAACCGTGTGTGTGTGTGTGTGTGTGTGTGTGTGTGTGTGTGTGTGTGTGTGTGTGTGTGTGTGTGTGTGTGTGTGTGTGTGTGTGTGTGTGTGTGTGTGCGTGAGAGAGAGAGAGAGAGAGGGGGGGGGGGGTAAGTGGGTAGGTGTTTGAGGGTTTAACGTCCTTTTCCACCACATACGGGTGATTCAAATACAGGGCAACGATGAAAAAGCCAGCACAAATATTTGGCCCCAGCCGGGATACGAACTCACGACCCGAGTATTGGAAGTCCCAAGCTCTACCATTCGGCCACCCCGGCGAGAGAGAGAGAGAGAGAGAGAGAGAGAGAGAGAGAGAGAGAGAGAGAGAGAGATTTGAACGACACAGTCATGCTACACACTGGCCAATTTTTTCCATTCCATGTACTGCCTTGTATGTAGTCTTATGTTTCTGTTTTACAGTAAACCCTTTTCCAGCTTTGTATGTATAAACAGACCGCACACGTAAAACTAAACTCAATGCAAATTAACGGTAATGTCACGGTGAACAGATTTAGGCTTGGGTAAAAAAAAAAAAAACAAAAAAAAAAAAAATGCTGTTATGAGAGTTTAACGAAACTATATAATTATAATTCTCTCTCTCTCTCTCTCTGTTTATACATCAATGACCTACCGCTTCATCTAAGTGACAAGTTGTCATGTGACCTATTCGCTGACGATGCGACCATTCACACGCCTGACAAGAACATCGACACAATTGGTGAACGATTACAGCAGGGCTTAAACGACGTGTCTGACTGGTGTCACCGAAATTCTATGGTACTAAATCCAGCTAAGACGGAGTGTATGGCCATTGCCACACGTCAGAAACATCAGCTCAAACCACATACGCTCAGCTTGTCTGTCCAAAACCAGCCCATTAAACAAGTCACAGAACATCAGTTACTGGGTATAATCATTGACAGTCAGATGAAATGGCAAGCACATATAGATAAAGTCTGTAAACTTATGTCAAGAAATTTATTTATGTTGTCAAAATTGAAACACTTTATTGACAGCGATTCTCGAAAATTGTTTTATACCGCCAATATTAAACCCCACATTGACTATTCGTCCACAATTTGGGACGGATGCAGTGATGTCCACCTGAAGAGACTAAATTCCTTACACAGGAGAGCAGCAAAATTGATCCTTCCAGACCCCACACTAACACCTGACCAGAAACTCCAAAAGCTAGAAATGCTCTCTATTCCGAAACATCTGATCTTAAACAAAGGTATGTTCATGTTCAAAATCCGCAAAGGCGTTCTGCCACAGTACATCAGCAGCCTCTTTACCTCGTCTGATCCACGCGATCCCTCATCAACGCAACGCTTTATACCGCCACGTCCGAGGATAGATATTTTTAAATCAAGTCTTTCCTTCTCCGGTGCCTCTCTCTGGAACAATCTCCCTCTAAGCATTACTAGCAATGGATCGCAATCATCATTCAGGAAAAGTCTCTTCAACCACCTGGCATTGGAAACTGCATAAATGATTCACAATCCACCCATCTTGCCCATTCACCAAAGTTCACGTCTTACCAACAAAACCTGTCACGCAATTTACATAAATAATGATAAACCTGCGCTAATTCCATGAGTATGTACATCATAACTGATATCATGGTTTTGTGTATAATCATGTTTGCCGCGCGAGCTTGCACATATTATATATATGTGTGTGTGTGTGTGTGTGTGTGTGTGTGTGTGTGTGTGTGTGTGTGTGTGTGTGTGTGTGTGTGTGTGTGTGTGTGTGTGTGTGTGTGTGTGCGCGTGTGTTTAGGTGTGTGCGATTTCCAGTTCTTATGTACTTTTTTTTATCCTTCCCTTCATATTCTTCTTTTGAATCTTCTTTTTTTTACGGTAGTGGAGCAACGGCAAGTTTGTAAATGGTCTTTGTATGCCTATAACTTCTTCCGTTGTAAAATAAAGGATCGTTATCGTTATCGTTATCGTTATCTCTCTCTCTCTCTCTCTCTCTCTCTCTGTGGCTGGGGTGGGTGGGGGGGGGGAGGGGGGCAACATGCCGCACACGCAAAACTAAACTCAATGCAAACGGTAATGTCATGGTGAACGGAATTATATTTCAACATATACTGGTACATGTAAATTAAAATATTAAATGTGCATGGCAGCAGAGATTAGAAATCACAACAAATATGCGATAACTGGACGGGCCAAACCTATGTTATTTCAACAAGCATGCGCTTAACAGATTGCCTGTTCAGCAGTTATTGAAATAATCATCCTAAAAACTAAGAATAAAACAAAAAATTCTGTGCATGTGATATGGCATTCTGGTAATGTATAGTCCATTGATTTAGGAAACTACTCCCTAACATCTGCCTCCACAACAGTCGCGTGATGCGGGGAGCATTTTTTTTGAAAGTTCCACGCTTCGGTGAATTTCAATCAGGATAGCGCAGGTGCCAACAAAATGATATTGATTTAACACGAACAAAAGGGATTCAGATTTCAGTCCATGATGGTTTTTTGTTTTATGACTCTGGGCGAGAGAGGGGGTGGGAGGCGGATGGGGGTGGAGGTGGGGGTGGGGGGCGGCTTGCGTATATATAACTTTCTGTGTGTGTGTGTGTATGTGTGTGTGTGTGTGTGTGGCGGGGGAGGGGGGGGGGGCGCGGAAGGGGGGGGGGGGGGTAGGCTTGGGTAGCGCAAGTGCCAACAAAATGATATAGATTTGACAAGAACAAAGGAGATTCTGCCCACGATGCTTTTGTGTTTTGCTTCCAGTACATGTAAATGGATATCTGCCGCACCTAACAAAATGTCGATGAAAATGATCACAAGACTGAGCGGTGTATATTTAGTAAACAGGCAAATAATGCGTCGAGCAAACAGGGCAATTTTTCACTCGTCCCGCCTCTCAGTTTTCAAAGGTTTGGAATCGTCAACTGCGTAGATGCCACACCCCTCACAGCTCCAATCTGTTGCGCAGTCATTGTCTCAATAACATATAAATTCCGAACACACCCGCCGCAGGGTTTTCATCGACTTCTGCAGACTTGATCATCCAGCATCAAAGTTGAGAATACGACAAAGTTTTGAACTTCAGCAGTAACCTACTTATCCGTGAGTATAATCAACATAGACCTTAAGAATCAAGACTATATACAGTGATGGTACACATCAACCGCATGTTATGCACACCTGTTAACCGTACTTACTCGCTTACTGACTCATCCGTGGACGGCGGATGTGGACGAAGGAGTTCTCAGCGGCAAATGACACCATTGTGTCTGTGTGGTTTGCATCAGAAGATGTTCAGTTTTGCTTTCGGACTATGTTTCTTTTTCTTTTTTTTTTTAACGCACAAAGCGCACAGAGAGAGAATGCGTTTGTATGGCACGCACGATTCCTTGTAGACGTAAGAGTTAGGGATATTCCCGACACTCGCCAGTCGGATGTCTTGACGTGCTAGAGAAGGATCGTGTTTTTGTAGAGCTCTAAAACGTCTATGTGGCCCCAGAAACGATCTGCGCTGGAATTTTCATCATGTTGTTTCACGTACGTAGCCTACCCCCCCCCCCCCCCCAAAAAAAAAAAAACAAAACAAAAAAACAACAACAAAAAACAAAACAAAAAAAAAACAACCAAAAAAAAACCAACCAAAAAAAAAACAACCGCAAAAAACCTCCAACAACAACAACAAAAAAAAAAAACCCAAAAAAAAAAAAAAAAAAAAACAAAAAAAAACAAACAAACAAAAAACCCAAAACCACCAGAACTGCGGAAATTTTCCGGAAATACGTACCCTAGTCGAGAGAAGACCCAAAATGACTACAGACCGTTGCCGCAGCAAACTACTACTAGAGGGATGTATCGATATCGCATTCGTGTTAGAATGAAGACAAGACAAGACAAGACACAGACCCAGACCCAGACCCGACAAAGACCAGACAAGACAAGACAAATGTTTATTTTGAGAAACGTTTACGACTTGATTTAACCTTATTTCTTTTGCTAGCAGTAGTTCATCCCTTACATGGGGACTAGGATAAAATATGTATCTGTAAATTAGCAGTTATTCCCCATCCAGCTGTGGGATACCGACGAATATTTTGATGGAAGACTTGCGTCTTGGATCAAAATACTCGTCGGTATCCCACAACTTGATGGGGAATAACTGCTAATTATTTTAATAAACTACAGGCGAGAAAACACTTTATCATCCTTTTTTGTGGCCAATTTATGGTATATTTTGAACGTTTATCCTAGTAAAACCTGACAGTCGACAGCAGCTGCACACAGCAGACGAACGAGTTTGTACGCCGGCAGAGCACGGCGCCAACAGAATAAAGTGCGCCTTTTTATGCTGGCAAGACGGTATCAGTTCACTCATGAACTCAAATCCAAACAAAAACACAAATTTTAAACTTCCACTAAAGACACAAACAAACATGCTAACGCTTTCAAGGAAATGTAAATTTGCGAGGTGAGTGCGAAACCGATCAAGCACAGCTCAGTCTGTTCACGCACGATTAGGGCCTGTTCGAGCGGGAGTCTTCCTGTCGCGATTCTTCACGAAATATGAAGCTTTGTGAGTGTTTATTCTAATATTTGTAGTACATGTACACCGATTAAAGTATCCTTCCCCCCAGGAGCTACATTTTATAACTGCATGCATGATTCAAAAGATTCAAGAAGCTTCTGTTCAGTCGGAGATCTATCTAGACCACGAATCCGCTGCCGTTCTCTGCGCCGATAGCAGACGACCGACTCAGTCGATTCTGTTCAGCTTTATGTTACAGGTTTTGAGTTTCCTAGCGTTGAAATTGCTTTTGACTTGAGAGCGCAGCGTTTGGTAGGTCAAAAGTCTGCTGCCGTCTCGAACTTGAGCAGCTGGATTGGTGTCCAGCTTGCCACGGTCGCCAAATCAGTAAACAGCATACATGTCGGTGAGACGCCAGCTTCGACTGAACTTTTTGAGAACGACTTTTGATAAGTGCTGGTTAAAACTGTCCGAAATTTGAGTAAGGATTGCTTCCTAGTTACAGGTTACTGTTGTTTTGTACTTGAATAACGAGTTTATGAAGTCGGAAACACCGATATGCCGAGTCAAAATGTTTCGTCGTCGATGGTGTTGACATGTGGAGCGAGTTCTCCCCGAAAAGTAGTAATACATGTACTTGCTCATCGATGACGATGGGTTTTTTTTTCTTTCTTTTTTTTCAAAAAGGCTGTATCTCTGTTCTTTCTGTCTGAAAGAAAGAACCTTTTTGCAGGGAACCGTGCCTGATTGTCATGTGATGTCGTGCTCCGTGTCACATGATTTCTCAAGTACTAGTACAATACGGACACTTATTCCACAGGAGAGATCAAAGAAAAAGAGGCTGCTATGGGTGATAAAGATGTTTATGACGTACATGTGGAAAAAAAAGAAGTTTGTGACGCAGACTGCCATTTAGAAGCACACGAAAGAGCTACATTGCGACGCTACCTTCGTCCGTCATCTTGGAAATTCGCAAGTTTGTTTATTCTTCACCCACAGCCGTTTTGCGCCCACTATGAGTTCGTCTGAGTTCTCTGATAGTGACATGTGACACTTATTTGTGTTTACAGGAAAACAGAACTGTCTCCTGGATTTCCGTTCTAGTGGATGATTTGAACGCACCTGTTCACACCTGTTTTCACCTGTCCATAAACACACAAATGTCAGTAACAGCTGAAACTGAAGTTAACACAGGCCAAATGCCTAAAAATTTCATTACATACTTATGGCGAAATTGTGTTTTTATTTGGGTTTTAGTTTGAATTCATTCAAGTGATCCTGTTTTGGGCATTGATGACAGGTGTTAACTAGTCTGTTGTAACACCTATGAATGTTGTATAAATGGGCCCAAGTTTGGATATGTGCTGCAAAACAGTTTGTTTTTTATGGAAAATTACAGTTTAGCATGAATGACTTGATATCATGGAATTTTTGTTCTCTGAGTTTTTGCATTTCTTGTTGTTTTTCCGGAAAAATCTATTTTTTTAGCAAGAAAGTTAAAGATCGCCGTGCTTACCTCAAGCATAAGTATGCCAAACCTTAAGTGTGATATGAAAGAGCGATCATTTCTGAACTGATTGAGGGGAGCCGGGGTGGCCGAATGGTAGAGCGTTGGACTTCGAATGCTCGGGTCGTGAGTTCGAATCCCGGTTGGGGCCAAATATTTGTGCTGGCCTTTTTCTCACTGCCCCCTCTTTGATATCACCCTTATGTGGTGGAAAAGGACGTTAAACTGCCAAACACCCACCCACCCACCCTGAACTGATTGATATACAGCATGGCCGGATTGGTACAATGCATAATGGTGACTTGAAGAAAACTATCCGAAAAACACTAAAAAGTACCGTGGGAGGCAAGAACTGTTGAGAGATAAGGCTCAAATGAAGTCGTATTTCACGAATATTAGAAGCCACAAGGTCAGGAAAACGGCCGTGATGGTCAACTGAAACATCCTTCCGTCTGGCAAATAACCGTAGAGCTTCGTAAGCGCCAGTCTTCCCTCTCAGCGGCATTACAAGCAGAGAGACTTTAAAGCCTCCCTCTTACGCTGGTCTCTCCTATAACAACGCTGTGGAAACTTTTTTTTTTTCCAACGCTCGGACCATCTCCCCCCTCCTCTCTCTCTCTCTCTCGGGAGCCGGGGTGGTCGAATGGTAGAGCGTTGGACTTCTAATGCTCGGGTCGTGAGTTCTATCCCGGTTGGGGCCAAATATTTGTGCTGGCTTTTTCCTCGTTGCCCCGTCTTTGATATCACCCTATGTGGTGGAAAAGGACAAACCCTCAAACACCCACCCCCCCTCTCTCTCTCTCTCTCTCTGTAAACCGTGCAAGCGCTGGTCAGTCCGCGCGCGCAAGAGCGTGGTTCTGCGTGCGTGCGTGCGTGCGTGCGTGCGTGCGTGCGTGTGTGTGTGTGTGTGTGTGTGTGTGTGTGTGTGTGTGTGTGTGTGTGTGTGTGTGTGTGTAGAATTAGCAACGGCAAGAATGAAAACTGGACCACTGGACCAATGTCTTTTACCGTTGACAAATAAAGTTTCATTTCATTTCATTTCATAAAGTTTCATTTCATTTCATTTCTCTCTCTCTCTCTCTCTCTCTCTTGGGAATGCAAAGTGCAAAATGGTCTTTGTATGCCAATAACTTCTTCCGTTGTAAAATAAAGGATCGTTATCGTTATCGTTATCGTTATCGTTATCTCTCTCTCTCTCTCTCTCTCTCTGCCTCTCTGCTGTCTATATATATATATAGTGAATATTTTACAAAAAAAAAAAAAAAAAAAATGGTTCATCTGAGTACATTTCAATAGTATAAGAGAGATATTGTTCATGTGTGACAGGTTTCATCTCACTATGCTGATGTGCGGACTGTTCCTGGTAGCGGGAGTTACCGCCGCCATATTTCCTGCTGCCCACTCCAAAGCCCCAAGCCGCAAGGAACTGGCGACCAGAGTGGAGAAGTTAGAAAAGCAGCTGGCATCTAACGAAGGTGTGATCTCATCGGAAAACAAAACAACAACAACAACAACAACAAAAACAAAAACAAAACAAATTTATTGCTGCCCTCCAGCAGGACAAAGGGCACATCTGCTCGCTCGGGTTTCACGCTGGGGTCAAAGGTCGCCGATCATGCGTAACACATTTTGTACTCGCACGAGTATCCGACGTTGTTGTTGTTGTTGTTTTTTTAAAACTCTTTTTTCGGTTGTGGCCCAGTAAGCGAAAATCAGGCAAGATGGACGGTTGCTTAGCGGCTTTTACTGC
>JACVVK020000470.1:180000-212500 GCA_018292915.2 Batillaria attramentaria | reverse complement strand
TATTGTAATATTAAATTTTGTAAAATAAAATATTGTATTTTGTTTTTGTGTTCTATTTTAAATTTTCTTTTTTTTGTTGTGTTGTTGTTGTTAGTCTTCTCAGTGGTAATAAGGGTAATGTTTCGCAAGTTTTTCATCGCTTTCCTGAAGTTCGACTTTATGGCTTCATCTGGAGGGTGGGTGGGTGGGTGGGTGACTGTTTGCACATAAGCTTCATCTTGGGAGTTTAACGTCTTTTTCCGCCACATAAGCTTCATCTGGAATGAAGACGTTGTTGTTGTTGTTGTTCTTGTTGTTGTAAATGTCGTATACTAGTTTTTGATTCATTCACCTGTGTTAGCAGTGAAATATGAAATTAACCAACAGTAGGCATATTTAGTAGGATTTCGTAAGGAGGGACTTCGATGAGCAGTGTAACCCATTTACATGTAAATTAAGCACGTTGGGGGTACCGCTCGCGACCTCTGCCGCGTGAGCCTTCTTGTTGTTTGTCCATCGCGAGCGATGATGACCGTGACATCAGTCTGTTGGAGCTGACTGGATGCGATGTGTCCGGAGATGACTGGTGAGTCCAGTCCGGGCACGGAATTCCCTTGCACAGGTATAGGACATACATGTGTGGGTCCCGCTGTGTGAGTTGCTGGCAGCTCTAGCCTTTCGGGCAGCGCGTTTGCTTAGGCCCGATGCACACGAGCGTCGGCGTCTGCACCATGAAGCAAGCAGCGAAGGCTGTCTCGCATCATACGCCTCGCGTGAGCGCGTGGTGTGCGCCGTTTGCATGCACACTTGGCTTCGGCGTCATTCGCCTGCACGGCCTGTTCGCTGAGCCCACACTGCACGCGCTGACCCACACTGCTTTCTGATTGGCTGAAACCAAGTCTGCAGCGCGGCGTCAGCAGCAGAAATAGGACATGTTCTATACGCGGCGTCAAAGGATTCCGCCGCCTGGCATCATTGATGCCGTTGCCTGTCGCCAGGCGCCGATGTCATGCACACGTGGCGGCGCCTTGAAACTGTCGCCGGGAGTCAGATCCGCCGCTCGGCATCATGACGCCGACGCTCGTGTGCATCGGGCCTTAGTGCAGTCTGAATTTTCTGCTCCTCTGCTGTGTGGGCGCGACGTGTGATTGTGCTTCGCCAGGTAAGCCTATAATTTTTACATGTAAATGGGTCATGCTGCTCAGCGAAGTCCCTCCTTACGAAGTCCTACTTCACGTGCCTATTAACCAGCCAGTATTCTTATGGGCTTTAGTGGTGGCCGAATGGTAGAGCGTTGGACTTCTAATGCTCGGGTCGTGAGTTCGTATCCCGGCTGGAGCCAAATATTTCTGCTGGCTTTTTCATCGTTGCCCCGTCTTTGATATCCCCCGTATGTGGTGGAAAAGGACGTTAAACCCCCAGACACCCTCCCCCTGACCCTTATGGGCTTTAGTTCGTCTGTCTTCTTCTTTGAATGCTTGTTTTAACCCTTTCCACACTGACGCTATCATCGTAATTCTGGCACCAGCTGCCTGGATCCCATGGGGACATTGCGTCGTATGGGGTTAAAGTGTTGCTTAGATGTTTACTTTGACATCACCTTTCATTGACCTCTTATGTCCATTTTTTTATAAGTTTTGGATGATTTTTCTCATTTAAGCTCAACAGATTATTAATATACATCTACATCTTGTTTGAATGTGGAAAATTTTATATTTTAATGGGCCTGGCAGGAAGGGACCTTTGTTAGCCGCGAATTAGTCTTTGTTGCGTTAACTCTTATGAGACCACCCCCTTCCCACTGTATGATAAGCCTTGTTAAAAAGAGCAGGCCGCTGCACACCAGCAGGAGCCACTTCAAGCCACTATTACACAAAGCGTGGGCTTTCTCCGCTGTCTCCCGAGAGCACTGCAGATTGCATGATAGTGGCTTGATGTGGCTCCCACTGATCTGAAGATTTCAAGTAAAAATTGTCATGTTTGCTTTAGCTTTAAAGAGTTAAACCCTAACTAACTAACTAACTTGACATCACCTTCAGTGGGCTGCCAAGGAAACCTGACAGCCGACATGTTGGAAAGGAAGGTAAACAATATATGTAAACAAACTATTTGCGCGGGTAGAGTGAGCTGCACACTCCTCGGTATGTAATGCACCTTCTTCTTCTTCTTCTTCTTTGGCGTTCGACAGCTGCGCAGTTTACGGTGAAGGTCGGCCGCGTTCCCCTAGAGCTCGGTACTGCCCCCCCCCCCCCCCCCCCTTCCGGCCAGAAATGTTGCCGCATCTCCTCGTGTAGAGGGCAGTCCGGGAGAACGTGGGATGGGGTCTTGTCGGCCAGGCCGCACTGACACACGGCTGTGTCTGCCCTCCTATCCTCTTGAGGTGGGCTCGGAGGCCACAGTGGCCTGTGCGCAGGCGGTAGATGGTGGTCTGGTGTCTCCTCTCCAGCGTCCTATTGGGATCTTGGTCTGCCCGATATCCGTCGTTCAGGGAGACCCAGTCACTGTGGAATCTACCGCGTATGAGTGTGTTGGCTTCTTCATACGTGGCAGGGATTGTAATGCACCTTTTTTTCCCTGTCCTTTTGCAGGTCGAAGAAGGCAGAGACAGCTCAAAACTGTGGAGTAAGTTATCGCTTTTGCAAAGCTAATTATCCATAATGTTTTCCCTTGCTGCAATTATTTTATTGTTTCTATACAGAGAGAGAGAGAGAGAGGGTGGGGTGGGTGGGTGTTTGGGAGTTTAACGTCCTTTTCCACCACATGAGAGAGAGAGAGAGAGAGAGAGAGAGAGAGAGAGAGAGAGAGAGAGAGAGAGAGAGAGTCAATCAGTTTATTGATGAGGCCTTCTGCCCATATCAAGGGGAGGAAACGTGTGCTCATCGCACATGTGACACAAATACAATGCCGACAAAAATAAAGATACCACTGTATACACAACATATAAGAAAAACACAAAATTCGTTCAGCCGCATGTCAGAGAGAGAGAGAGACGGGGATGGACAGACGGACGGGCGGACAAAATGCATAACCCTTTCTTTCCTAATATCTGCCATTTCCTCATTTTCCTTCATTTTACTTTCACGGTTCCCACCAGCCACACAGCCACATATTCATATTTTCATCACGCTCTTGAAGGTAGGTGCCTGGTGAAGGGAGATTACCGTAGTCTCTTAAAGTCCCGAAAATTATCTCCCTTCCGGGGAGGTCTGGTGTATTGAATTCTCTATACACAATAATGCGGTTTCAATGATGATCACTGTGTGCTTTTGCAGCCCTGGTGACGCCATCCCTGCATCATGTGACGTCATTCCCGCACCTGCGAGATAGTCACTGCTGATCAGCTTCACACGAGAATTGGAGACGGCTATGTAAATCGGATTCCAATGGACTTTTTTGCTTGTTTGTTTGTTTGTTTGTTTAATTGTTTGCATGTTTGTTTGCGTTCATGAAAGATAAGAAAAATCGAATTGTAGCCTGTCTGTCCATTACACAACGAAAGGAAATCACAGTATAAAAGTATTGATCTCCAGTTTAGTGATTCACGTGTTTCATTGTTTCAAAACTAAAAATATGCTGAAAAGATTATAAAGCAGAAATGTTGCTTTTCTGTTCCATAAAGTGCAGTAACCAATTTTCATTATCTGTTTTTACAGAATGTTGAGCGATTACTAAAAGACACTGATTCTTCTGTCTGTCTGTCTGTCTGTCTGTCTGTCTCTATGTATGTATGTTTGTATGTTCTTTCTTGGAATTCTCTCTCTCTCTGCTTTTCTGCATTCGTAACTAAGCAACATTATCTCTAACTATGCAGAATGACACACAAAAAATCAGGTTGTATACTTTTTACTCTGATTGCATGTCCATAGTCACCGAATAGCAGCCTACGTGACAGAACGCCTTACAGAAGTTGCAAAGCCCACCAGTCTACTATGCATTTACCACTAACCTACGTCACCATGTCAGACTGAATACAAACTATGACGTAATGTAAGAAAGCCCCTTGATATCATTATCATGATGTGGCATCCGACTTCGGATCCTGAGCTGCCTGGTTCGAGTCCCCGGTGGGCAGGAATATGGTTGGATTTTTTCATACCATATCGAGTCAAATCCATGTGCAGACTCGTTTGCGGTGCCTGTCTCGCCTTCGTGTACACACGCACGCACAAATATCAAGTGTGCACGCTAAAAATCGCACGTTCATCTTTCGAAGAAGAGTAGGCTGTGGCCGGTGGCGTGGTAAAACAGAAATACTGTCGCACGCACCAGAGTGAATAGCAGGGTGGAGGTTTGCACACAAAGTAGCGCCTAGCGGCAGCAGGCTTTCCCTGCTTTGTCCTCCAGCCTTGCGGCGCCTAGAGCATCTCATTAGAGATGGATACGTGCGCCGAGGAGAAGTCTACCATACCATACCATACCATACCATACCATGTGCAACCTAGGTTCAAAGTAGAACATACACAAAAAAGCCAGAAAAATAAATAGATAAATAAAATGAAATAAAACAACATGAACTGTGTCTGCCGTTGTTCCATGGTCACGGGTGGGTGGGGTGGATGTTTAGGAGTTCAACGTCCTTTTCCATCACGTGTGGGTGATATCAAAGACGAGGCAACGAGGAAAGGACCAGTGCAAATGTCTGGCCCCAGTCAGGAATCGAACTCAAAAACCCGAACATTGGGGGTCCAACGCTCTACCATTCGGCTATCCCGGCTCCCCTCCATGTTCACGAAAGAGACGATTTATTCCAACATTTAAAAGGTTCTCATGGACAAGGTGCATAATGTTCGGTCCAAGAGGCTTTCTTCCAGGACAATGGCTAAGACTGTACGCAATACCATCTCTTTCCAGGCTAACTACAGGTAGGTAAAGGCCTTGTCAAACGTAGAGTGTCTGCGAGGCACCCGCTTGTGTATTGCGCGGGGGTTGCGGTCATACGCTGCAACACGCTTTGGCGGCTACCAGCTGCACCGCCGGCCCGGCGCTCCAGTACACAAAGCCGCATGGTCAGCGGCGACTTGCTGGCGTGGCGAGGAAAAAAAAACAAATGGGACCGTGCTCTGCTCACTGGCGTCACGGCGGTGTCTCCGGGGAGTAGGTCCTGAGGGCATTATGCCGCTGGTAGGCCTGCGGAATCGCAACGTGTGAGAACCCTATTAAAGCCCAATTTTCCATGACCGACGTACGTCGCCCGACAATCGGCCAACTTCGCGTTCCAGCTGAAAATCGTCCATGGAAAAGGAGTTGGCAGACATCGGCCGACGCGTCGATGAGAGTAGAGCGGCGCTCTACTCTGGGCGAGTCGGTGACCTTGTCGGCGGAAATCCAAGCGATCTGATTGGCCGCTAGCACAGGAATGCGGCCTTGATCCGGAAACCGGAAACTTTGAAGATGGCGGCTAGCAGTGTTCAGCCTCAACTTTCGGCGGCTAAAGTCATCGAAATAATCGATTTGATTCACGACCGGCCATACTTGTGGGAGCGAGTCGGCGAGCGTGCGTTTCCATGGCAGATTTTTGTTGCCCGACAATTGGCCGATGTCTGTCGACGTACGTCGCCCATGGAAAAGCCGCTTAAAGGGGGACCGAAACACACGGTGATCGTGCACGAGCGTCCCGGCCAGACTGTACCAGACTGACAAGCACTGATAATGCAGACTGACAGGAGCAGACTGACAGGAGCAGACTGACAGGAGCAGGGAGGTTGCAGAACAAGAAAGAACTACGGTCTGCTGGTGGGTCTGGATCTGTCGATGGGCATGCGGTCATTGACGGGCCTGTGGTCGTTGCTGGGCCTGCGTCCGTCGGAGGGCCCATGTTCGTTCATAGGCATGCTTACGCTGATTGGCCTGCGTTCGTCGGTGGGCCTGCTTTCATTGGTGGGCCTATCTTCGAAAGGCTAGTGTTCGTTGATGGGCATGAGTTCGTTGTTGTGCATGGGTCCCTCAATGGATTTGGGCGGCGGCCTGTTGAAGCCGGCCATAGCCGCTAAAGTTTCGAATGGTAGGTTTCCATCGCGATCTGCATTAATCACAGCTCTCTCGATGTTAATATTATACACATGACCTCCGCCCGTTGGCTCAGCTGGAGGCTCTGATGACTCAGAGTCTTGTGGTTTACTGCAAAAAGAGAGAACACACAGGTAAACAAGAAGACAGATGCGTTGACAAAATAATGTTGAATAAAAAAAAAAGAATTTTCAATAGCTGATCTGGGCACTACAATCAGGAACAGCCAAAAGCATTTCTTACGATCTGGCAGAAGGCTGTCGGCTCATCAAGTATGAATGAAAGTAAGCACATTACTTTTTGTAAAATCAAGAACACCACATACATCTTAATATTTCATAGGTGAGTTATATTTTTCACAGATGTAGGTTTCACAGTTACCTTACCTCGAATAGGATTGAGCTTTCCTGAATTTCCAATCTGTGAACAACCCAAAAAAAAAAGCGACCAACAACAGTTCTTTTGTTCAAATTTATGGAAAAGAGGAAGAGACAGACAGACAGATACTATGACAATGACAATTGCAAGCTTTATTTTACAACCGTAAAAAAGTTAAGAGAGAGAGAGAGTTGGGGGGGGGGGGGGGAGGTTGTTGCCTCCAAGAAAATTATAGCAGTCTCTTCGTACTGTGTGGTCTAGCTTTGAAAAATTCCATGTTCAAATTATAATGACGAAGAAAATGCCCACGTTGATCTTCTCGATTGATTGATTGATTGATTGATTGCCCGTTTCTTTCTTTTGTTCGATTTTGTTTATTTATTAGTCTATGTAAAAAAAAATCTCCGGATAGAAGTAAATATGTGAAGTAGCGGAGCACTTGATTTCTCTAAAAAAAAATAATAAAATAAAATAAACTCCACGGGTCAGATGGCCATATACATAACATACAACTCCTGTAGGCTTATGATCGGCTGCTCACATGCAAAGAAGGCCAGGAAGCCGATGCCAATGGGAAAAACAAAACCCAAGAAGAAGATGACCAGAATACATCCTGTCTTGTCACAGTTGGTACGGCAGTCGACGTTCGTGCACACCACACATCCGTCGGAAGTTTCCGCCACATCCGGGCCAGATCCTGGCAAATATCAATTATAACATATGGACTCTAAACTCTATTTGTTTTATTTATTTATTTATTTGTTTATTTATTTATTTTTTGGATAAGAGTTCGGTGATTTTAAAACACACACACACACACACACACACACACACACGGGTGGGTGGGTGTTTGGGGGTTTAACGTCCTTTTCCACCACATAGGGTGATATCAAAGACGGGGCAACGATGAAAAAGCCAGCACAAATATTTGGCCCCAGCCGGGATCGAACTCACGACCCGAGCATTAGAAGTCCAACGCTCTACCATTCGACAACCACGGCTCCCCCCCCCCCCCCCCACACACACACACGGAGGTCAGCAGTGGATGCAAAGAAGTAAGTAGGTGCGTCTGTTGGAAATTGTTTATGGAACATCATATGAATGGTACAGTGTAAGTGAGAATAGGCAGTACATAGCATATATTCCGTCTAAGGCATTGTCATGTGAGCCGTTTCCTGTCAATTCGATCCATATAAAAAGGAGAATTGCCTCACAAGCCATAGGTAAGAAGAGAGAGTACGAGACAAGAAACGTAGTGGCAGAAAAATGCACATGCACGTGATCTGATGTTTCGTTTCGTTTCGTTTCGGTCCTGTCCTGTCCTGTCCTGTCCTGTCCTGTTTGGCTCTAATCGGTTCTGATCGGTCCCCTTTTGTTCTTTTCTGTCCCGTTTTGCCCTGTTCTGTCCTGTTTCTGTTCTCTCCTGTCCTGTCCTGTCCTGTTTATGTTCTGTCCTGTCCTGTCCTGTCCTGTTTATGTTCTGTCCTGTTCGGTTCTGTTCTGTCCCGTTTGCCCTGTTCTGTTCTGTTCTTTTCTGTTGGTTCGGTTCGATTCTGTCCTGTTCTGTTCTGTTCGGTTCGGTTCGGTACTGTACGGTTCGGTTCTGTTGTACTATTCTGTTATGTTTTGTTTTGTTTTGTTTGGGATGTTAGGTAAAAAGTTGGCTGCCGTGACTCCTTCAAGGATCCAAATTAATACAGCACCAGCAATTCACTTCTCGGTTATTTAGTGTTTGAACCAAAAGCACCACTTACCAAATACAACAGGCGAGCATCCCTTAGATCCTTCGTAATCCAAAACGTCCTTCAGAGACCCGTCTTTACAGGTAGTGGAGCAGTCCCACGATCCCCCACTGTACTTGCTACTGCTGGCCGTGAGGGTGAACGTGAAAACATAGTCACCAGCGGCAGACTTGTGACATTTGCACCCACCCTCGTTGATCGTCCCCGAACACTGGGATTGGAAATCTGGAACCTGGCACTGAGAATACGCTGTTGGTCGTCCAGCAGTTTTGAAGTTGAAGTCGAGAGTGTCGGTGAGAACTGAGCAGACGGAGGGCGTCAGTCTGGTGGCGTTTACTGTACACTCGAGTGTCGTAGTTTTCCCTTCTAGCCAGGTGGCTGGGCATTCGAGTTGAAGATCGGCGCACTGCCCTGAAGGGACTTACGGAAGAAAAGAGGGGTGAGCGGTGGTCTAATAGATCGCGCGTTGGATTTAGCCGCTGCGCTACTGAACGGCAGTCACTAATGTCATGGCGATGAAGCGTGGGTTCGAGCCCAGGTCGAGCTTGTGATATGTGATAGCGGTTTTTCCTGGCCACCGGGCTGCTCATCGGGGGTTTCTCTCTGGATTATCCGGCTTTCTTCCCCCAGCAAAATTGTAAAAAATGTAGGATAGGTATTGGGTGGCGCTGCAGCCCGAATTTCCCGAAAGGGATAATAAAGTAGTAATAAATAATAATAATAATAATAATAATAATAATAATCGTACACGTGAACGAAACAAAAAGAAGAGATGGTGAATGCAAATGAGGATATTCCGAGAGGGTGGCGGTGGGTGTTTGACAACGAGAAAAAGGACAGCACAATATGGGGCAACGAGAAAAAGGACAGCACAATATGGGGCAACGAGAAAAAGGACAGCACAATATGGGATATTCAAAGAAAGTAGGCTGACAGAAAATAACAATCGACTTAGAATCATGTAGGACGTGACTATCCCGTGTTTGGGTTGGACAACTTCTTCAGTATACAAACAGGAATGGCGTTGTTACCGCGCACATACGCACATATAGAGAGACTTGACCCGGTTTGACATTATTTTACAGCAATGAGGTCATAGACTCATAGTCCCAGATTTCGAACGATACTACACACTATAAACAGAGAGAGAGAGACAGACAGACAGACAGACAGACAGATAGGCAGGCAGGCAGGAAGGCGGACGGACAGACAAACAGAGACTACACAAAGGACCATCGAAATATTACATGGAGAATTAGTGTTTGAGATTTACCTGTTATCACAAAAGATCAAGGTTATTATAGATACGTAATGAAGAAAGAAAGTGAATTCCTCGTTCTTCAAATCTTTCACGTATACAGTGTATATCATCTAAAATTACAAACTTACCAACACAGAAGGCGACGGCAAAAAAGACACAAACGGTCCCGCATATGGCCATTCCTGGTCCTTATTTATCTCACTCCACCGAACACATTTCTGTCGTGTACACGGGGCACGAACCCGGAAAATAAAACACGTCGTCCTCAATAGAACCTTAGCCACGAATACAGGGTATTCAATGAGTATTCACAGTGCTAAGCTTCGCTGACGTTTAGTCCAATGAGTGGCGGGAATGAACACAGCGCATTCAACACAAATACCTGTTTTCAAAGGCCAGCATTCGATTACAAATAATAAGGGCTTTGAAGAGCCTCTTCACGCATGCGTGAATCCCGCCGTCTATTGATATTTCATACTGTGCCACGTTCTTCAGCCGATGTAAACTATCCACCGACAGCAAACGAATGCGCCTACCTATGAATTTTTTTTTTTTTTTTTTTGGTGGGTTGGTTTTTGACCTTTGTGAAAAAGACGATATAAATAGTAGTAGTTGTTTTGCCATGTGCACATTTTGCCGTTGCGTCTGTGCTTTACTGGTACACTTTGAAGACCCATATTCAGACATGTTTCAGCATGCAAATCCATTCTGAGCTGTTTCAGGTGGTGTTACAGTCGGGCCCGGTTATAAGGAGCTCGGTTATAAGGTACCTCGGTTATAAGGAGCAAAAAAAAAAATCCCCGATTTACTTTGTTCTTTGTTATGACTTGCGAAAACTCGGTTATAAGGAGCTCGGTTATACGATACCTCGCTTATAAGGAGTGAAAAATTTTGCCCCAAATCGACCCTGAGCCCGGTTATAAGGAGTGCCGACTGCACCAGCTTGAAACCGAAAGTAGGTTGAGTTATTTCATACGCCTTTGCTTTCGCGAAACTCACTTCCGTTCGTCTCCAAGATGTCGGAACGGAAGAAAAGGACGTCTTTGTCCCTCAGTGAAAAGCTTGAAATAATCCGAAAGATTCAAGCCAACCCTCTAAAAAGGAAAGTAGCTATTGCAGAAGAGGTGGGGGTTCCCTTCACTACACTATGTAACATATGGCGAGATCGCCAAAGATACTTGAACCAGGTTTCCCAAGGTTCGGAAGATCTTTCTCGAAAAAAGTCGAGATCTGCCACATTAGACAGTGTCGATCAGCATCTACTAAAATGGTTTACAGATGCAAGGTAAGGCTTCTTCTTCTTCTTCTCTGTGTGTGTTTGTGTGTGGGTGACAGACTTAGAGAGAGAGAGAGGGGGGGGGGGGGGGGGCTAAAGACATAGATCTAGAGGACAGGGGGCCTGAAAGAGAGAGGGAGAGAGAGAGGGGGGGGGGGGCGGGGGGCGGGAGGGAGGAATGGAAAGACAGGGGGACTGAGAGAGAGAGAAAGTGGAGGGGGGGGGGGTCGGTTTTGGTCGCCCTTTGTGTATGTGTGTGCATGGGTTAATCTGTGAAGTATTGAGAAAAAAAAAAAAACAGAAAAAAAAGAACAGAAAAAAAGAAACACTGAAAGCTGCATGCAAGATGAATAAAATTTTGATTTCAAGATAAAATGAAGACCTTTCACCCCCTCCCATCCCTCGGTCATCAGGCTTTGTTATGTACATGTACGGCTTTTAGGCATCTTTTCTCAAGAAATAATGCATGTATTCAAACTGTTTATGAGATGAGTGGCTGCACAGCCGCGGGCATTTCGCTAAGGCCTTCAAAATACAGTACACGCCAAATATAAGAAAACATGGATATTGCCAACGAATCTCCCACCCCCCACCCCCAGGCCAAACCCTTCTTAATTATGAATATGTTTTACAAAATGTTATTTTTAGTTAGATCTACGTGATGTAAGCTACGTTACTACACTAAATGACTTTTTTTTTCATTTCGTATCACATTTTGATTCAATCATACGCAGTACCATGCCAGATGATGTATTCCAGTAGGTAAAGCCAATCAACATGACTGAATTCACCAAGTGAGGTGCCTATGGCCTCATAAAGGACTTATCGTTTCAACGATTAACAATAATTCTGTACTTATTGCTACCATTTGTTTTACTTTCAGGATTCAGGTTTTGTTGTTCTAAACGGGGTTGTTTAGCATCCTTTTTGCTTCTTTTTGTTTGGTTACTACACTCGCTTTCAGTTTAACAAAGTGTGCGTTTTATGTTTTTGTTTTGTTTTTTATTTAAAAAAAAAAAAGATGAATATAGCTGTTTGAGTAATTTTCATCAGATTGTTGTTTCATTGTACGAGAGAGAGAGAGAGAGAGAGAGAGAGAGAGAGAGAGAGAGAGAGAGAGAGAGTGCTGCTGATTCTGACACCGAAAAACGGCAAAAGTCCGGTTATAAGGTAGTTGGGCTTGGGTACTCCTTATATCCGAGAACTCTGTTATAAGGAACCTCGGTTATAAGGAGTAAAATTTTCGGTCCCCGAGCACTCCTTATAACCGAGTTCTACTGTATATTGTACGAAGTACGAGGCTAAAGTCAGAGGAGGCTAAATGCAAAGCGAAACGCGAGGCGTCGGCGACAGTTTCGCGGTCTCTTCCTGACTAGAAGTATTTCGCGGCGTTTGAATTCTCGTTCGCACACCCAGCAGTCGCCAGTGTTGCATTTAAATCTCCACTTATGATCACACTAATGAGGTCTACGAATTAATAGCACATTATTTCCGCCAACCCGCAAAGAAGGAGACGGCAACAGCAACGCAAGTTAAACATGACGACTTGTTACATATTAGATATATCATACATGTTTAACTAAGTTATTAACCGGCTGCATTCACTCCAAGCAGCCGCGTGGGGAGCCGAGGTGGTCGAATGGTAGAGCGTTGGACTTCTAATGCTCGGGTCATGAGTTCGATCCCGGCTGGGGCCAAATATTTTTGCTGGCTTTTTCATCGTTGCCCCGTCTTTGATATCACCCTATGTGGTGGAAGAGGACGTTAAACCCCCAAACACCCACCCACCCACCCAAGCAGCCGTGTACATTTGAGATCGGTACATTAAAGCGACATCTCTGGCAGGATGAGCAACTCTCACCGTCTCAAAAAAAAAAAAAAATATGTTTTACACAGCGCTGCCACTACTGTGTCAGTGATCCTCCCAACTTGTAGTTTGGAGCTTAGTTAACTTGTAATTTTCTCTCCGGGTACTCCGGCTTCCTTCCCCCTCTGCTTTGGAAATGTTCAGCCCACCAAATTTGAAAAATAAATGCAATTTCAAATTCCGAAATTTTAGATTGCTGAGCTGAGCCTTCGCACCACGTGATTGTAATGTGTTCATGTCAAGTGTGTGAGAAAATGCGTGTGATTCACGTGAGCGTGCGTGTTGGGTTCAGTTCGCGGCGCTTGGAGCCGATTCATGAAATTGGGTAAAGCGCCTATACAATACTCATTATTATTAATGTCGCCAGCTGCCACATGCGAGTTGCACTGATGCGGCCACTTTGGCCGCACCTACAGTCTGTTTCATACAAACGCGTCACTTCACTTGCAAGTGAAATAGGCGGCAGGCGCATGCCTTGGCTTACGTTTTGGCTCATATCTTCAAGCCGAACCTCAAGACGCATCTTTTCTCTCAGTTCTTTCTCTCTCTCTCTCTCTCTCTCTCTCTCTCACACACACACACACACACACACACACACACACACACACACACACACACACACACACACTTACACACACTTGAGCATGCTTACTGCATGGAACTTTTCTTGTAGCGCTATACAAATGGCCAATCATCATCATCATCATCATCATCATTATCATCATATCTAAGCAACGACAGCCTCAACATGGTTCATATTTTGCACACACCTAAATGCTATCATGTTCTTGTCACGGTTAAAAGCCTAGGTCGGTATGTGAACCTTGAAAACCTGCAGGATGTATATTTAACTTTGTGTCAAAAATGTCAACATTACAACGGCCCCCGTAGTGTAGTGGTTAGCACTTCGGACCATGGAAGTCCTCCGTGGATTCCACTCATGACCTGGGAGGAACACCATTGGAGCTGGCGAAAAGAGTTGGGGCAGCAGCAAAAAAAAAAAAAAAAAAAAAAAAGTCAACATTACACACAAAGTACAGGTTTTATTAATACACGTTTACGATTTCACGCTCGGTCGAGAGAGCACCTGCAAACCTACCGTGTTCATAGCTCAGTCAGGTTTCCCTTTAGAAGTCTGCGCGTAAGTGTCATTGTGTACCCTTCCAAAGCATTTCCCTCCCTGTAGAAGTACTCTCTTGAGCTGACAGGTAAATATGAAAGAGGGAAGATTTCGCGATTTTGCGTTATGGGCAATGGCAGTTAGCTGAATGACAGTGGACTTGTGTAGAATTTCAACTGTGAAAAGACCACCAAAAAAAAAAAAAAAATGTCCACTTAGCTTGAATGCGGGTCTATTATCACTGTCGTGAGTGTGTAACGAAGAGCAGTAAAGATTCTCATTCTACGAAGTTCACCAATTTTGCATAATTGTTGCTTGCACGAAACAGCCCTCGCGCGCACTCACACACATGCTCCCCCCTCCCCTTCTCTCTCTCTCTGTCTCACACACACACACACACACACACACACACGCTCGCGCGCGCGCGGACACAAACACACACTTTCGATTTTCTTCTGGTGAGTGCAGATAACTGTGACGTTGTATTGAAACACAGTTTAAAATGTTGGATATGAAATACGACTACTAAACAACAGCATTACAAACACGGCAAATCGAGTATTATATGGGTTTTATTTGTTGTTTTGATTACATGCAAAAACAGCAACTCACGGCACATTCACAAACTGCAAGATATGAACAATTAGCACTTATCATCTTATGTTATATGCGTATGCACACGTGTACACACCAGAAAGAATATAATCATGGAACATGAAAATAGCAAATACATTTTTGATTCACGTGGAAACGACATAGTAAAACAGCATCTCAACTGACTTACGAGTATTAGGCGTTGCTATACCCCCCCCCCCCCCATTCTTCCCCCTCCCCCCCCCCACACACACACACTCGTTCCCGCCCCTGGCAGTACAGGAGAAATTAAAATGGCCCTTTCCCCCTTCCCTCCTTCCCCCTCTCCGTATAAAATCAAACAACATTTAGAAAAGCGTCAATTTCATTTTGCACACGGTATATCACGGTATATCACAATACAGATTTTTTTTTTTTAAATGCAGTTTTACGTATACAGAAGCGACACAGTCAAACTGCATTCCGGCAAATTACAAATTACTCTTAATGAATATGAGGACTGGGGTGCTTTCCACCCCAGGTTTACCAATTCCTTCTATCTTACAAGAGGGGCTAACCTTTTTTTTCTCTCTTTTTTAACACATGTGACGCAGCAGTGTTCTGAGCCCGTATGTAAAACTCGAGGTTACTTTAACCCACGGCTACGGGCCTAACCCAGACTAAAGAAACCCCAAAACAAAATTAAATGTTAAAAAAAGGAAGCGAAGAAAGAAAGACAAAAATCCTTCTATAACGGCATAGGCACTTTGCTGGAATGGACCCGCTTCCTGACTTTAAAAAAAAGGAAAAAAAATAACCCTAGAGCTAGTTTAGTTCGAGGTTAGACTGTAACCCGGGGCTAAAATCCCTAACCTCGACTTCTACATGCGAAGCCTGGTATGCAGGGCCATGACCCAAATTAGATTCAACCAATCGCCATGCGACAGCGAATAGTGACCAGCAGACTCAAACGTCAAGGTCGACCATGGGAGGCTACGCTGGTGGTTCTTCGACAATCGGGTCTGGCATTTCCTCTACTGATGCTGGTTTATATGGCTCGTTGGACAAAGAACGATATACCGCGGGACGGGAATCAGGAACGTCGCTGAGGGACAAACTTCCGTCGCGTTTTGCATGGATAATAGCATTGTTGATGTCAAACCTGTTATGTGTCTCGCGTTTGCAGCAGCTGTAACACACACACACACACACACACACACACACACACACACACACACACACACACACACACACACACACACACACACACACACACCCTTCTTAACTCTTAGGAACCCAAGCTCGACCACCTCTTGCCCACCATATGTTAAGACTGGTTAAAAGAAAAAGCCTCCGTACACCAATAGAAGCCACTTCAAGCCACTATTACACAAGGCATGGACCTTCCCGCTGGACCGCTGCAGCTTGCATGATAATGGCTTGAAGTGGATCCTAGTGACATGAAGATTTCAAGTACAAATGCGGCTTTTTCATGGGCCTGTTAAGAGGTAAAATTAAAAGAACCAGCACGAAATTATAATCTAATGCTTCAAATGTGTATACACCGCTCTAATAATAGAATTCTTACTGCAAAACAGCATTTCTCAGCGATGACTGATCGTGTTCTAAAAGTTAAACGCTATCACAGGGTCTTAAAGCTTTTTCTTAGCATAGGTATCTGCTTGATGTGTAGATTCTTAAATTCAAAGTTTTACTTTTCTGTGAACCCAAAGACAAAATGTGAACTCATTTCCAACCTTGTCCAGTTCTTGTTTGGCATGGGTGAAAAGTCTCTGAGACTCCAAGAGCTTATCTAGCTTTGTGTACTTCGTCTTTGCTCAACACCAGCAACAGCAGCAGCAGCAACAGCAGCAACAACAACAACAACAACGATTTAAAAAACGTGTAATAAACATGAATAAGAGTGAAAATCATACCTCAATTTCGAAAACTTGTCTGGATACCGAATACCTAGGAAAAAGAGCAAAACAAATTTTAAAAACTGATTTTTATGAACATAATATTGTGAAAAGTTCTACATTTCCAATAAAGCAGTGACTTCGATATAATTATTTGAACAAAAGCGTAACTCTCTCTCTCTCTCTCTCTCTCTCTCTCTCTCTTGCTTTGTCCATTCGCCAAAGCCACACAGGAAGACAGCTTCAAGATGTCTTTCTATTATTCTATTACTACTTGGCCGAGAAGCAAAATTAATGCTACCCAGTCCTTAGAATGGTTATCTACATATCTACATAGCAATACCCATCATATATCTGATGGGTACAGAATGACAATAACATAGCGAAGCCATCTTCACAAACAAGACGCTAAAAAAATATTAAAAAAAACACCCGATTAACATATTTACTGGTCAATAAAGAAATCTCAAAATTTCTACTGGTCAACAGAGAAATCTTAACATTTCTATTGGTCAATAGGTAAATCTCTAGCGTTACTCTAAATTGCTCTGGATCCATTTTGTTGTTGTTGTTGTTGTTGTTGTTCTATGACACACTTTCTCCTGATAACAAAAAATGTCAGAAAAAATCTTATAATGCAATTTACTCACACAGAAAGATGACCAGTGCAGCGACGCACAGGGGAAATACGACACCCAGGAAGAAGATGACGCAAATGCAACCGGCCTTGTCACAGTGGGCACGACAGTCGACATCCGTGCATTTGTATGTGGGGTCAACGGTCACAGTCTTGCTTGTGACCGGACTGGTCGTGGGAGTTTGTAAAGCTGGCGAGAGAACAGTAACACAAATGAAATTCACTTATGCAGGCGTAAGGACCAAACTGAGCGTAAGGCCAAATGGAGTTTTTAAAATTTTTTTTTTTTTTTTTGCGTCTGATACTTTGTAGTAAATAATAATAATAATAATGAATACAGTTTATATAGCGCCTATCTGTTTTCTACGAAACACTCTTTGCGCTAACACACACACACACACACACACACACACACACACACGCACACACGCACGCACACACACACACACACACACACACACACACACACACACACACACACGCACACACACACACACACTGAGTGCCAATGAAACAGTGGTCGGTCTACAGCTCGAAAGCTTGCCTAAAGAGGTAGGTCTTCAAATGGGCCTTGAATTGAGTCAGCGTGGGAAGATCCCTAATGGTGACAGGTAAAGCGTTCCAGACAGAGGGGGCGGCGTAAGAAAATGAACGTTCGCCAGCTGACTTCAGAGTTGTTCTTGGAACCTTTAACAGTTTTTCTGATGATGAACGGAGAGTAGTAGTAATTGTTGTTGTCAGGAAAAAGCGTGATTTTCGTGATTTTTGTATTTGGTAGGGCAAGGTGCATGCCAGAGGGTTGCAAGAGTAGGCGAGCTGTCAGTGAAGCTAGATTTTTTTGCGCACAAGAGAGGTAAAAGTGACGCGAGTGGATTTGGGTGAAGTGGCTTTCTCGCCTAACCAGAAAGTAGACTAGCATTACTCCAGTGAGGCCTGAGCGGAAAGGAGACATTCAACATATTTTTAAACTCCTCTCATAACGTGGTGCGTGTCTGTGCACAGTAATTTTTGTTTCTAGACTGGAGCATTTTGGGGGGTGACTATGATGCCTGAGGTTAATAGATAATATGAAGGCATTTTGAGGTCTCGTGCATTCGTATTCTTTGACCTGCAAAGAAGAACCATCCATGCAAAATGACCTTATCGTATATTGCATGCATTATCACTGTCATGAGTGTGTCAGCGAGGTTTTCACTCTCCAGAATTCACCACTGTTGCATAATATTGTCTGTTTACGCTGACACACACACACACACACACACACACACACACACACACACACACACACACACACACACAGACGGACAGACAGACAGGCAGGCAGACAGACAGACACACAGACAGACACACAGACAGACAGAAGGAGACAGAGAGACACAGACAAACAGACAGACAGACAGAGACAGACAGAAATAGACACACAGACACACAGAGAGTCTTTGGTACAATTAGACATTTCGAAGAAGTGCCATATCTCAGTATCAGGAACGTGCTGCCAAACAAACGTATATGTTATACAACATACTTTCAAACACCACAGGTGAGCAGCCCACAGATCCCCTGTAGTCCAAGACATCCCTCAGAGTCCCGTCCTTACAGGTGGTGGAGCAATCCCATGATCCTCCACGGTGTGTATTTCGGCTGGCCGTTACGGTGAGTGTAAACACATAATTTCCTTCCGCCGATGTTTGGCATTTACACCCATCCGCGTTTAGTATCCCTGAACACTGGCTTTGGTAATCTTGAACTTGGCACTGTGAGACAGGAATTGATGACGGTCCGGCCACCTTGAAGTCGAAATCCAGCGTGTCGGTCAGCTGCCCCGAACACACGGTGCTGGTAAGTCTGGTGGCATTGACAGTGCACACCAGGGTTGTTCTTGCACCCTCCGTCCATTTTTCCGGACACTGAAGTTCTACATCTGCACAGTGACCTAAAATATAAACAGGAAAGGTTGAGTGGGTGGGTGGGTGTTTGGGAGTTTAGCTGTGCATTTGATATAGATATATGCAAATCCCTAAACTTATTTGGTAGGCATTGAAGCTCTACATCTGCACAGTGGGGGAGCCCGGGTGGCCGAATGGTAGAGCGTTGGACTTCTAATGCTCGGGCCGTGAGTTCGTATCCCGGCTGGGGCCAAATATTTGTGTTGGCTTTTTCCTCGTTGCCCCGTCTTTGATATCACCCGTATGTGGTGGAGAAGGACGTTCCCCCCCCCCCCCAACCACCCACCCCCACTCACATCTGCACAGGAATGTTGAGTGGGTGGGTGGCTGTTTGGGAGTTTAGCTGTGCATTTAATATAGATATATGCACATCCCTAAACTTATTTGGTAGGCATTGAGGTAACTTCAAAGCATAGGATTGACAGTTGAAGAACATAGCGGGCTACTCAAAAGGAAGACAAAACTCAACCATCACACTGTTTCCATCTACCGAGTAGGTATGTCAGGCATAATGAACGTACCTGCAAAGAAGGAGAGGGCTAGGACAACACAGACGCCCCTTGCAAACGTCAGATCTGGCGGCGGCATAATGAAGTTTCAGCCTTAGCTTCACTCCAGTTCACCTGTCGTACCCGTGTGCATGTGAGAGTCCGAGATTTACTGCCTGTCCAAAATTAGAACCTTACGCACAATGTTCAGATTACTGCACGTTCGAGGCAGTACGCTCTGCCGAGGTTACAGTGTAACTGCACGCGGGCCCAACACACTCAACGTAAAATTATTGCTTGTGGAGGTCACGTTTCGCATAATGGCGGCATTGAGGGGACCGGCTTTAGCGCATGCGCGGTGTACTACCCTCCCCGGCGACACATTTCCCCTCCCCCTCAAATACATGTCTGAGCTGACAGCTATGTATGGCCAGAAGACGACACAGAGGCAAACGACATTCGTGTGTCGTCACAGTTCTGCTTCTGCTTGGAGAAAGGTAGATGAACTGTGACATACTTGAGTTTGAATATCGTGTGTCTAAGCAGTTTGCGTATCTGTAGGACGTCGTCAGTGTGGTCAGCTTCAATAATAATAATAATGAATATTTATTTGCGCTTATTCTCTGTGAGCTCTAAGCGCTTACAGAGGAGGTAAAATAACTAAAAGAAACTAAAAGATACTACAAAGATAAAAAGCACTAAAATAGCTGAAAGAACACACACACACACACACACACACACACACACAGTGTCTGTTATTCACTCATCATTGTTGTTGTGATAAAAACAGGTGTGTCTTAATGGACGTTTTAAAGCTGAGGACTGAGTCTGTGTGTCTGATGTTATGAGGAAGTGTGTTCCAAAGGGCTGGTCCTTGGTACAGAAACGATCGCTCTCCATATGACTTGGTTCTGACATTTGGAACACGGAGGATGCGATTGTCAGCAGAGGATCTGAGTTGTCTTGATGGTTTGTATGTGGTCAGTAAATCAGCAAGATATGCATAACCGGTGTCGTAGAATATTTCGGAACCAGGATAAATCGGAACCGGTTCCCAAAAATCCTAGGATATTTCGGAACCATTCTAATTTATCCTACGATAACCCTAGGATATCCTAGGATAACCATTACCCCTAACCCTATTCCCATTTATCCGAGGATAAATCGGAATGGTTCTGAAAAATCCTGCCACCAGGGCCATGATAAATCGGAATGGTTCCTATTCGTCCGGTTCCGAAATATCTTGTGACACCGGTCTTCATGAGGGAGTTGTGACACAGACACATCACCGTATACTTAATGCGGGACTTCACGGGTAGCCTGCGGAGGGAATTAAGGATTGAGAAGATGTGATTGGATTTTTTTTTTCTTTCATCACAAGACGGGCAGCACTGTTTTGAACTTTCTGAAGCTTGTTAATAAGGTATTTTGGACAACCAGAAAGAAGAGAGTTGCAGTAGTCAAGTTTTGACAACACAAAGGCACATACAAGAGTGTGGCCTCGACGGAAAGTAGATGACGGATAGAACCAATCCTTGGCATTTCGAGGTATGCAGCTCGGCAGTGTGGTGTACAGCTTTACTTCCTTGATATCGAGACCGCGGACTGGTTTTGGACAGGAGCATTGTAAGTAAGGTTCTAACGCCGACAGGAGCACAGGAAATGAAGATGAAATGCTTACTGTATGTTACTGTATGTTTTAATCGTTTTGAGCCTTTCCATAATGCACTCTCTTGGTAAGTAAAGGTCTTTTTTATTTACTAGTAGAAGAACTAATGTATTATTTACTGTTACCGAAACGTTGCCACTACTCTGTGTGTGTGTGTGTGTGTGTGTGTGTGTGTGTGTGTGTGTGTTAAGCGCCTAAAGCTCGTTAGACTGGTAGGCGCCAAAAAAACCCCTCACTATTATTATTATTATTATTGACATAAGGTTTGCTCACATAATAGAGTATTTAAGGACACCCACACCCATCAGGGTTCGCGCTAGGATTTTTCAAAACCAGTCCCCTCGCCTCCTACCCCGACCGATTTTCAGCGACTCTGAGCAAAACCAGTCCCAGTGAAAAAAGTCCGGTAGCACTGCAAATAATGATGTAAATTTTTGAAAGCACAATTCAGAGAGATAAGGTAAGTGCCGCTAGTCAAGCCTGGGCCACAACATTTGTATGAACGATCAACATTTTTTGCTTTTTTCTTTTTACGATCAGCCTGTTCATTTTTTCCCCATAAATCTGTAACCAGTCCCAGCAAAATAAAACCAGTCCCTGGGACTGACAGCTAAAAAGTGTCCAGTATTTCCTCTTTATAACCAGTAATTTACTGGTAATTGCCAGTTAACGCGAACCCTGCCCATTGTAACGTAAGGCGGTCTCACACTTTCACTCCGCTTTCACACCACAGACATTCAGAAAGGCACGCATGCAAACGTCATCCACTCCCTTTCATACACACAAGCAAATAGTTATTCTTTTGACTGAGACCTTTTATACACGAAAACAATCAGACAATCACACGAATTAATAAGTAGTTTTAAGGCTTAATTACGTTCACAGCTGAAAAGCAGAAGCCTCCAATTTCACCAGCACATCGGTTATTTTAAGGATATGTGTCTGAATACAAAATGTGCTACAACGCTGACAAAACGCCACTATACACAAGTGAATGTGAAATGAATAACAAAGTGAAATAAACAAGATGAACTCAACAAGCTTGGTCGAAACGATGCTGTAGACTGGGTGAAGACTTGTTGGTCTTGGGTAGAAAATATATACACTTGAGTCCAGACGATTCCTCCGGGAATTCCGGGCGATTCAAATCTTTTCACCTTCTCCTGGAATGAGTGAATGGAAGCACTTCTTCTGGAAGTGACTTGAACAATGCTGGACCGCAGACACCTTCACAAATAATACGCTGAGGATGGTGTACCCCATCAGACTCAGGGATAGCTCCACCTTGACACGGCGCTCGACTGGATGGCTGCACGTGATCTCAAGGGAGACAAACACACGTCGCTGGCTTCAAGCTCCACAACGACGGGGCAGACAATAGTAGACAAACATGGTGTCGTGTACGCTGATCAGGCGGACATACTACTATGCGGTCAGCTCACCGGGTCTCCGGCGTCGTTCCTGTACAATATTAACCCGTAATTACTACCACTATTTCGGATAGTATTTCTTCTCCATAAACTAACTTTGATCCTGAACAAAGTTCCATTTCAACAACAATAACATCTGACATCGATCTCGAAAGTTCCAATTATGAATTGATATCAGAAATTCTCAACAAATTCACCTTCCAGTTACCAAGTACCCATACAATATCAAACAGTTCAAACTTATATCCTCATCATCAACCTCAAACCATATTCTCACAACTGATTCCTCACAAGAATGAAGTTCAAAACATCCTACCAAAAATTCTCTCATTTGAATAACCATTTGAGAAGTCCAACATTCAGAACTAAATCAGATATACATCATAATAGCATCAAGTTACCCATAGGGTTATCAAACAATCCACTTGGTCTTGAAATAGACAACAATATTCAAAAATCAAACATACCTGTAGCGCTATGGCATACGGAACACAAAAGAAGCCGGGTGGGGAAAAAAAGACCTGTTCCCTCCACCGGTCAATAGTAGGACTGCGCACAATCTTTGTCCCAATTGCTCACTTCGTAAGCTGACGACAACTCAGGTCTACTTGTGTTACAACAGTCTCTAGTACAGAGTAAAACTCAAGCAGCCGCTATAGCCGTGCATAGGCATTTTCCCGCACGTGAAAACGTTAGGTAGACTGGGATAAACTCCAGTACAGTACTACCTGTCTAAAACACTAGTTAACACTACACATGAAAATACATTTTTGAAAACGGCAAACACATAATCAATGAAAACCCCACAAATGCGGTTTGTCACACCCATACAGATCTTTCTCCCCTTTTTACGTAAGTTGTAACCGAATGGGAACTGTAGAACCGAGCACGAACTACTGAGTGCTTAATATGAAGACACAAACGCACTGCATCCATTCCACACACCATTCAACTGTCAGGTGTATTTATGCCTATCTGTAAGCGGTTTATATGCTTATATGTGAGCTTTTTAAATTTTCTTTGTTTGGGTTCCGCACGTCGCCGACGGGATGAAGCACTCTTCCTAAATTTTGTGCCGCCACCCACCACCTTGAATCAGCTATGGTTCATTTTCACGAGGGGCAGTCCCCTCACTAACTACAACAAAATGAACAACGACAAACGTAAGGCGCAAAATGTCATTTTACTAAATGACGAATTTGAAATATCAAAAATAGTTGAAGCAGGATCAGAAACCACCCCTTCCTAATACGAGATGCTCCCCGTACTGTGTGGGATTCCCCGTGGCAAGATAGCACTCACCACTCCTCAGGTCCTCTCTGTCTCTGTCCACCCGTTACCCCTTTACCTTACCGTACCCTACAGAGATTTTCCCCCGCCATGATCGTTTCCAGAATTCCCCTGCGCAAAGCCTCTGAATTGAGTTTTCTGGTCTCCCTGTTTGGCGTTACGATTATGTTTACTGAACACGATGTGATTGCTGAAACATACACACAAGGGCGAGAGAGAGAAAGGGGTGGTGGCCCAACGATTAAGATAAGTACGATACTCTGGAACCACTGAGCTTGGCCTACGTGCGGGAATGTACAGTGGGGAGGTTTCAGTATCCTGTTCACACGTCTTGCGTCCCAGTTCAGATAAGCTAAGCCTGGATAACGGCACCACACACGTATAAAAATATCAAAAAAGCTTATACACACAAAATAATCCGCAGCAAAATTCAACCTCTTTACAGTGTATCCAAATCTGGTAATGTTGCTGCTGCATCCGTTTTAGGTTTGCAAGGGACAAGGTCGCGACCTGGCAAAACAGGATTTAAGTACGTACTCCTCCTCTGTGGGGGTTCCTTCAGCAACGTTTCAGTCTTGTGGGGAAGGAGGTAGCCAGAGGAATCAATGGGTGGTCTGCTCGGTGCTTTCCTTCGCCGTTGTACCTGGCCAGCTGTAGTATTGCTCTCCGCTATGTCCAGGTTTTTGAGTTTTGTACCGTCAGCGTCCACGATCTCTGGCGTGAATCCAAAGCTTGTCACGGATTCCTCTTATTGCTTTCTGTGAGGTGGAGGCGTGTAGTGAGGTTCTGTTGGCACCGGGGGAGGAGCTTGTCTCGGCTTCTGTGTCGCAGGGGAGTTCAGAGAGTAAATGCCACCGGGTGGAATCTCATCGTAGTGACTCTCTCGGTAAGGATAACTGGGGAGGAGAAAAGAGGAATATGCGCAAGGGTTATCTTCTGGGCTCGGAAAAGTTCGTAAGTATGCGCTGATCCCCTATCAAAACTCTCCCAGTGTCGTCTTTAAGACTGTGTACTGATTAGGTTGTACTGTATTGACAGGGGATTTGGTCTAGTGGTTAAGGCGCCGGACTTTGGATCCTGAGCTGCCTGGTTCGAGTCCCCGATGGGCAGGATCGAATATGGTGGGATTTTTCCCTACCACATGGAGTCAAATCCATGTGCAGACTCGTTTACGGTGCCTGTCTCGCATTCGTGTACACACGCACGCACATACGTCAAGTGTGCACGCTAAAAATCCCACGTTCATCTTTCGAAGAAGAGTAGGCTGTGGCCGGTGTCGTGGTAAACAGAAATACTGTCGCACGCACCAGAGTGAATAGCAGGGTGGAGGTTTGCACATAAAGTAGCGCTTAGCGGCAGCAGGCTTTCACTGCTTCGTCCTCCAGCCCTGCGGCGCCGTAAGCATTTCAGGAGAGATGGATATGTGCGCCGAGGAGGTCTACCATACCATACCATACCATACCATACCATACCATAGTAATCCGTATTCAGTATTTATGCACATGAAAACAGTTCAAACTATCCGAAAAGAAATTTCATCAAATTCAAGAAATCTTCAAAGGATTTAAATATTTAATTGTCAGTTCTATTTTTGATTGTCAGTAACTGATTTGTGAATAATACTTACTGTCCAGTGTCAACTTCCTCAGAGTGTCGTCCAGCTGTCAAAGGAAAACTTATGCATTTCAGCATTTCAGTGCATCAGTTTGTAGACACTTCAGTATACACACATTCATATTATTCTCAGGAGGTAACCTGAACAATAACGTCATCGTGTAAAATAAAAAAACCAAAACTACGACGATGACTGCTTAGGCCAAAAGGAAAAATACCTGTGCTTCCCGACTGACCCTATTTTTGCCGCCGACACTTAGAGAGATCAAACAACAACAACAGCAGCAACAACAAGCAGCTGCACAAAAGTGTTGCTCATCCCCTAAGAAAAGGTTCCGACCTACCTGCGCGTTATCTTTTCGGTTTTTTTGTTTTTTTTGTTTTTTTTTATTTTCGTTGTTGTAGCTGTGCTTTTGTTGGTGGGGCGAAAGGGGGGGGGGGGTGTCATGTTACCGTAAGCATAAGCTTGTTTTTTGGTGTGTGTGTGTGTGTGTGTGTGTGTGTGTGTGTGTGTGTGTGTGTGTGTGTGTGTGTGTGTGTGTGTGTTGGGGGGGGGGGGGGTCTAAATGTTGGGTATAAACATCAATTTTCTCACCTTCTTTAGAAGCATTCTGCTGTCGTCGCCACATCCTGATCACGACGATAAGGAGAACGACAATGGCGATGGCAAAGACTGCCAGCAGAACTCCGAGAACCACGGCAGCATAACGGCTGTCGGCGTCAGACTCAACGCTACTGGTTACAGTACCAGTCACTGGGGTCTGGTTTTCTTCCTGGTCTACAAACACACACGAATTGTTATTTAAATCTTTATGTGAATGGGAAATGTCGTAGAACCAGTTGCCTTATTTCCCACGACTTTTCCCAGGTGATAGTTATGGACGTTCGAGGAAGTCACCAGAAAAACTCAAAATTAAATTATGAACACCGTGAGAGTAGTTAGCTGCAGAATACTCTCTTAACAGAGTCTATAGCAAAGTCGAGCGGAGTCTCTTTTCCACGATGTGAGTACACGTAGCACCTCTCTCTGTCTCAGACTTGTAGGGGTTTTGTTGTTGTTGTTGTTGTTGTTTGTTTGTTTTTTCTGCCACAACTCTTTGCCGGCTCCAGAGGTATTCCTCCCTGATAATGGGTAAAATCCACGGAGGGCTCGGAAGCTGGGGCAATTTTTATTATGCATGATGATGGAGATGAGGATGATGGTATCACGATGCTATGGAGGTCCGTGTGGTTTGGGACTGCGGGACAGGGCCGCATTCCACGCTTCCTGTCATAAACATCCCGGCATTAACCAGGTCCGGGAACTACGGCACCTGCGGTGCCGGCCGTATAATCATTCACATTATAAGACGTGTCATACCAAAGGAAGCACCCCCGAAGTCGCACCCGTGAAGTGGGTGAATCTCGGCTGTGTGGCAACAGCCTCCCCACTGAGCCCATAGCACACCCGCTCTGGGTAGGAGCCGACCTAGGTAGGAAAAATCCCGCTTGCCTCGGCTGGGTCTCGAACCCGGGTCTCCCGGTCCATGGTCCGAAGTGCTAATCACTACACTACGGGGGCCGGTCAGACTTGTAGTTTTGATTTACCATCATCACGGATCGATTTCTCGGCCATTGCAGTATTGACACATGCACAATGCATCTGTTCCACCCTGAGCATAACGTTTTCTTTTAGCCTTTAATATACAAAAAAGACAATGAGACAGAAATCGGACTTCACTTAAAACATAATGATTAATCAGCTGCACAGCTTTGAGACCGGTACATCTGCTGCATACACCTATACACATGCGCTGCGCCACTTACCCCGAATCAAAACGACAAATATGAAATCAGCCCGCCCCAATGCGTTCATGACGACAGCTCTGTAGAAACCCTCGTCCTCCTTCGTCATAGTCTCCTGTACAGTGATGACGCATGCCACTCGCCAAGGGACGGACGTTTCGGAACAGTCCATCGTCATCGTCTCGTTCACCACAAGGTGCTCGTTCACGTGGCTAAGATCCGCGCCAAGAGACACAAGGCTGGTCAAATTCGGACGCGGGAAGGCAACGATGTTCAAGGTCAAGGTCACTGGAGTTCCGCCGAAATTTAGTGTCGAAATGTTCGTTGCTTCGGTCGTGATTCGAGGCGGACCTGTATGGCAGTAATATCAAGGATATCAGCGTCTAGAAGTCTGGATACTTCTGTGTTCTGGCTTACAACACAAATAACGACAGAAGGTGTGTAGGACTTAAGGGGCTTTAAAAGTCTGCAATCGCAACAGAAATCCATACATAGTGTGTTAAATTTAAAAAAAAAAAAAAAAACTACGCCACTGTGCAAAATGCGTTCCAGAAACCCCCATAAAAGCCAAGGGCAGCCTAATTTCACAGCTCAGTTTGCGTTTTGATACTTAGCTTTCAAAACTAACAACAGCAAAAATGGTTTCATGTTTCGCTGAAAATACCTGGCTTCGTAGTGAAGAAATAACACATAATACTGCCTGCATTCCAATAACCTTGACGCCACTTACATAATACAGTCAGTTCGATGGTCTGCTGTGACTGCCCCAAGCTGTTATCAGCCTCACACGTGTAGTTGCCAGTACTATCACAGCGAGTGGGTATCGCAGACATCAACACCTCTGTTTTTCCTTGGGCTAAAACATCGCTGTCGGAGTCGGATGTGTCTTGTTGCTAAACAGATTTCGACACACGTTGTCAGTCTATGACAGATAGTTTACGTTTTTGAAAACAAAAGCAACCAGTATGTAATTACTGACACTGCCACTTCATTCTTGAACAAGGAGGAATGGCCCCATCCCATAAAGTTGTTTCTCTAAATTTCATGTTGTTTTGGTCTGTTTTGTTGTTATCGTTGTCGGTGTTGTTTTTGTTGTTGCTGTTGTTGTTGCTGGTTTGGTTTTGTTTTGTTGTTGTTGTTCTCTAAGTCTGTAATACCTCTCAAAACACTAGATCCCATAGCGGATCTGGACTCTAAGGAGAGAGAGGGAGGACGTCAATTGATTTGATCGGTGCTTTTCGTAGAAACTTGTTTATCTAAAACATCTGTTATTCTTGATACTAAAGCTATAATAGTGCAGTAGTTCCTGTCATAAATATGTCTCACAACTCCCGCTCAAAAAAACGCGCAGCATAGTGTGCACATAAGCGCGAAAGTATGTATTGTCTGGAGAAACGTCAGTCTCGCTTTTTATCACTGAAACTTGCTGCTGCGCGCAGCGATATCTGCCCCAAAGTTGTTTCTCTATAGGGAACCAACTTAGAAATGGATTAACGTTTGACAAATATGATGACACACTTTCATTCTTACCCCCCCCCCCCCCAAAAAAAAAAAAAAAATAAATAAATAAATAAATAAATAAATAAATAAATAAAAAATCCATAAATGGATGTAACGTAGGACAGATGTGATAATTCACTATTCATTCATACACAAACAACAACAACAAAATCCAAAATTGGATATAGCGTTACACAAAATTAAAGTGATAATACACAAGTCTTTCTTCCTAAAAATCCACAAACGGATGTAACGTTAGACAAGTGTAATAACATTCTTTTCATTCTTACAAAAATCAAAAAGTGGTGTAACAGTAGATAAATGGGACAATAAACAGTTCATTCTTACCCCCCAAAAATCCCAAACTAGATGTAGCGTTAGACAAAATTAAAGTGACAACAAAGAGAATTCATTCTTACAAAAAAACAAAATCCTCAAATGGATGCAACGTTACACAAATGTATTCATTTATACAACGACAAAAAAAAAATCAAAACGTGGATGTAACGTTACACAAATGTAATACACGAGCATTGTTACAATAACAACAAAATCCAAAAGTGGATGTAGCGTTAGAAAAAATTAAAGTGATCATACACAATTCATTCTTACAAAAACATAAATTAAAATATAAAAAAAACATAAATGGATGTAACATAAGACAATTATAATGATAAACAAATCATTTTTTTTTCAAGAAAATCCTAAAATGTGTGTAACGTTAAATGTAACACAAAATAAAATAGGGTATTTGTGTGGGCTTATGAGGTCTGTTGATTTTTGTCCATTACGAGCACGGAATGGAGGGTGACCTCAGATAAAGAGTAGTTAGGCCCAAACCTGTACACTAACGAGAATGATTCAAAACACAGCCACATGTCACACTTCATAAGGTTGCTGCCTTTTTGTTACGAATTCTCTCACTACATTTACGCCCAGCAGGCTTTATAAAGACTAAATAAAAGTCTAAACAAGAGGCGGTAACCTATAAATCAGAATAATTTGCTTTAGATCTTCTCCCCAGTCCAGGCTTTCTGCCCACGGCTACTATGACAGTTAACACAAACAAGAAACACCCTGGGGCGCGGGCCTTCAAGAATGCAGCTCCTTCCGCCTGGAACAACTTGCCACCTCACCTCAAGTCAGGTTCTACTACTATTACCAAGACCTTCAAGCGGAACCACGAGACGCATCTCTTCTCTCGGGTCTGATTTAAAAAAAAAAAAAATCTTTTTATCCCCTTCCTCTCCCTACATGAACATGCAGTTAGCATGGAGGTTTTTGCTGTGACATAAAAATAGCCGACAATCATCATCATCATCAATGGGAAGCATTACCTTGCGTAACTGTACGTGAGGTGTAGGGTTCCCCCGAGTAATGCATGTAATTTTGACGAAATCTGTCTCTGATTCTGTGATCGTCAGTGAACTGTTTCCACCGTTCAGCTCCAGTGATGCAACTTCAGCTGAAGAATTTTCGCCTACGACAAATTCAATTCAATTTTATTTAATTTGATTTAAACCACTGTACGTCCGAGGGACAGTCGATGGGAATATACCGAACAACGGAAAAGACGGTATCATACAGTACGAATGCTTTACAGCACAAAATATGACATCAAAACGAAATCAGGTTCACCAACACATACTTTCTAAAGAAATGGGGGGATGGAGGATGGGGGGATACAAGTACGAATATGATACCAACAATTACTTGCAAGTGTCCACACAGCTAGTGGTTCATTTATTTTCGTAACATACAACAAATAGAACATCATCAAAACACCAATACCCAGGACACGAACCACGAAGGACGCCGCCATAGCCGACAGCCATCCAGACCGGGAAATCACAACAGTACCGCAGCAACACACGATAGCTCCCCAAAATAGCACGGTACAGTTATGCGCATATATCGATGTTGTAAGCATGGCGGATGTGAATCCCGTTGCGCATGCCTGGTCATGTTATTAAAATACGAGACTAAAGGAGCTGTATGACTAGACTGGGCTTTGTGTCATTGACTCCCTGACACTCGGTGCACAGCTAAACTGCTTGTTGACGTGACTAGACTACACAAAACGCATAGGTAAACAGGATGACAGTCGTTTCGAACGCCATAAATTATTTCCGCATATCGTCCCCTATGTTCCTTTAGGACGTAAACGGGCTAATTTAATTTTTGCTAAGACAGTTTATGTTTTGGGCTGTTTCGCTCGCTAGTGCGCCTGCACGCTCGAAACACTCTATCTTGATGATTAGTGCAATGTTGTTTACACTTTGCGCGAGCGGTTGAACGTTCAGATTCTACGACTGGTGACTGGTGAGTCACCGGCATTACTCAGTTACACTGTCATTGTCAAAGTGTCTAGAAGTGGTGTGATGATAGATACCACGAATACAGCTCAGGAGGTTCTGTGAACATAAAAACGATAGCGTAACCCCTTTAAGTGACTAAACTTTTGGAACATGACATCGGAACGTCATGGCTATTTAAATTATCCTCGCGGTGTACAGCGGATATGAAAAATTCGAAATGCAGCAGTAGTACCAGATTTGGATACACTATCTGAGGCGGGTCTTAATTCCGTTAGAATTTTTTATTTGTCCCCGGCAGTCGGTAAAGGGTTGTCGTGCGTTGGTCTGAACACTCGTTCAGACGAACAACTTGCAGCCGATCGTGGAACCCCAAACTCTAAAGGCGAGGGAATCGGAACTGGCTGAGAGTTGGATCTAAAAGACGTCTTTGATAGTCAAAGACAGACCAGATTACTGTCCCAAGGCAGAGAAACTGGTTTCAACACACTGATTACAATAGATAAAGTCGAATTGTATGCTTAATAGGTAGTTACGAGCGCACGTAATGTTACCTGTCCCTTGGAAATGCACCGTCGCGAAAAGACGCGGATTAAATAAAGAACCTTTGTGTCTGTGTGCACTGTACCTTTCCATGCAAACAGGAACTCGTAAACAACACACACACACACACACACACACACACACACACACACACACAGAGAGAGAGAGAGAGAGACACACACACACACACACACACACACACACACACACACACACACACACACACACACACACACACACACACACACACAGATTAGCCTTTAAAAGTATTATTTCAGCAGTGCACTGTACAATGAAAGATCAGGGTACTATAGTCTCTGGTACAATTAGACATTACGAAGAAGTGCTGTATCTCAGTATACAAATTATATGTTATACAACATACTTTCAAACACCACAGGTGAGCAGCCCACAGATCCCCTGTAGTCCAAGACATCCCTCAGAGTCCCGTCCTTACAGGTGGTGGAGCAATCCCATGATCCTCCACGGTGTGTATTTCTGCTGGCCGTTACGGTGAGTGTAAACACATAGTTTCCTTCCGCCGATGTGTGGCATTTACACCCATCCGCGTTTAGTATCCCTGAACACTGGCTTTGGTAATCTTGAACTTGGCACTGTGAGACAGGAATTGATGACGGTCCGGCCACCTTGAAGTCGAAATCCAGCGTGTCGGTCAGCTGCCCCGAACACACGGTGCTGGTAAGTCTGGTGGCATTGACAGTGCACACCAGGGTTGTTCTAACACTCTCCGTCCATTTTTCCGGACACTGAAGTTCTACGTCTGCACAGTGACCTAAAATATAAACACGAAAAGTTGAGTGGGTGGGTGGGTGGGTGTTCGGCAGTTTAACGTCTTTTTCCACCACGTAAGGGTAATATCAAAGACGGGGCAACGAGAAAAAGGCCAGCACGAGTATTTGGCCTAAGCCGGGATTCGAACTCACGACCCGAGCATCGAGAGTCCAACGCTCTACCGTTCGGCTGTCCTGGCTCCCGAGGGAAAGTTGAATAGAAGTAGTGGCAAAGAGTACTCGAAATGAGTTGCGTATCGTCATCAGTGCAGGCTCTTTGTCTGCAGTGTTACTCACTATATCGTACTGTTTCACTGTTTGACGTAGCGCACCTTTATTAGTGCAGGGCCTTCGGCCACTATTCCGTATTT